>LPNX010216904.1:479032-644032 GCA_001517045.1 Pseudotsuga menziesii | reverse complement strand
TTAACATCCACTAGATAATAATTACCTTTCACCTTCCTCAATCTACCTTTCCCCTTCAGGTACTCCCCTTCAAAATATTTATTGGAGTCTAGATCACAAATGCAATGTAAATTGAGCTTTGACACTAAAGTAGGAATATATTCACTAGCATACAACATGTTTTGGTATACCATATATCCTTCCATAATAGAACCCTCAGCATGTGCTCGTTGTCTCACCAAACCTTTCATAAATTTCATGTGACTCTTAACCATCCACATGGACCTTAAGTGCATAGGTCCACACAATTCAATCTCCTCAACTTGGTGTATGAGGTAGTGTTCCCATGCATTGAAAAATGCCAAAGGTAGATGCTTCTACATTTCACACATGAGACGAGGAATTTTCTCTCCTCCAATACTTTATATATTCTTTATGGATTTCTTTAGATGTCAACCATCTACAAGTGGCACATCCCAATAATGATAATTAACAAAAAAACATTAAATTACATAACATGAATTATTACACAAGCAACTAATCGATATTTACCTCGTGTATTTCCCAAGATTATATATAACTTCTTTGACATTGTCGTCGAAGTTGTCTGGGAGAGAGAGAGGTAAAACATACTGTATCAATATACAAACCACGCCATTTTTAAACTAAGATTATACAAACAAGAAAAACAATTTATGCAATAAAATGAAAAAAAAATTATATGGACATAACAATAATAATTACCTTGATGAAGACATGCCAATAATGTGTTTTGACCCCAACAAACTCACCTTTTTTTGTTATGATATTCTTCAAGTTTGAACAAAATCTAGTGGGAAATTTAATTTTTCGCATTACTTCTTTAACGACATTACTTTGTTGCTTCATAAACATCCATGGAATTGAGTTTATATTAATTTGGTCTCCATTTCTATGAAATTGAATGACGTCTTTCATTGCATGGTTTCCTTGTTGAATCTCTTTGCAATATTTCACAATTTTATCTTTCTCGCTCTTTATCTCCAGTAGTTGCCATAATGTTTCTGTCACATTCTTTCCAATATGCATTGTATCAAACATATGAGTAATTTGTAGGTGCTCATAGTAGGGCAACCTGTTGAGTTGTATAGGATAAATTTTCATTCCTCGTGGAAGCCCATTAATTCCTTCATGATCACGAAGGACATCATGAATATTAGTTAGTAACTAGAGGACATCGTGAATATTAGTTAGTAACTAAATTACAGAAATCAATTATGGCTGCAACAATAAACAACTCACAATAAAAATTAAAATACATAACAATTCATATACAATGATTCATACGTACCAGCTTGACAATCTCTATTGTATTGCATCTTCCAAAGGTGAGGTGTCATTCTCCATGGTTTTAATGCAGTCTCTTGCTTCCCATTGAAAATATTTTTTAGGTTGTTCTATTCCTGTGATTCTTAGAGATAAAATGTCTATACTCATCAAATGCCTCCTTTATTAATCTTTTTTAGCGACGATATTTGATCTTAGGACCACAAACTGGACATGCAAATTTACCCTTTGTCTGAAGACCTACAATATAAAGATATGGAATATATATGTCAATTATAATTATATAAAAACTATATTAACTACTTCATATAATTAAATGCAATTAAGGTGCGGGAACTTAAAACTACAAACCACAAAAATGGGTTAACCCTGGGGAATCATGTATTATCCATCAACCATTGCATGGAATTGAAATTTCCTTTGTCATATTGTTCTAGATACGTCATACATAGTGATGCCATTCCATAACTTCAGTAGCTCATCTATAACAGGTTCGATATATACATTCATATCTTTGACTTGGAACTTACCTGATTGATTTGAAGTACATATAAATAAATATAATTATGAGAACCATTAAGATATATAAACTATGCACAAGAGTAAGATAAAAATATATATATATATGAAATTAGGAAACATAATATGACAAATGAGATGCCACAACTACATTATAAATAAAACAGTTGTAGACACAAAATACCTAGAATAATCATTGACAACATTATGTGCTCCCTCTTTATTGACAACCGAGGAGGAATGTTATTGTTGATAACAAAAATAGGCCACATCATGTAAATGGATTTCATTTGTGCAAATGGATTAACACCATCTATTTCCAAATAAATCCTAATTACGGGGTTCTTCTTTAAAGTGGGGCCACTTTTCCTCCAGAACCATCTGCAAGAATTCGAATAACATCATCTTGACTTATGTTCCTAACATGGTAATCCATAAATTGTGCTATGTTTTTGCACTTGAACAATCGTTGCAAACATGGAATGATGGGAATATAAGGAAGAACCTTGTTAGGCACCTTTTTTGTTACTTGATCTATCTGATATATACTTATATGACATTCTAGACATTCTGTTGCAAATTCATGCTGATTATAATATATAACATGGTCATCGGGGCATGCATGAATTGCTGCATAATGCATTCCAAACTCTTTCATGATGGAAGATAAATATCGATATGTGTGAGGTAAAATATTTGATGATGGTAACAAAAATTCATCTATCAAGCTACATCAAAATAAAATAAAAATAGAGTTAATATAATATATAAATCATATTAATGAAACACGCTTCATCCGTATTAATTTGAATTACGAATTAACAATACAATTATTAGAGGAATAAAGATAAAATTTATCATGATCGTATATATGTGATGGATTATTTTACATACCTAAGCATTCATGTGATTGATATGTTTGAAACACCATTCATAACCTTCAAGTTCATTATCAACAATATAGCAGAGAGAAGATTTGTTTTTAAGCCTTCATAAAGGGGTTCGTATGCCTTATTGAGAAGAGGTATATCGTGAATAGCATCAAATTCATCAATATTTTCATTATCATTGTCATCATCATCATCCATTCTAACATTAAATGAATCATGGATCAATATATTTGTACCATCATCTTCAACTACATTATCAGTATGATCATCTTCTTCAATATGATCAATCACTTGTTCTTCATTAAACATAGACTCTCCATGATCCTCCGGTACTTATTTTGAAAGCACTTTCTCTGGAAGATATGTCGTAGGATGTCTTTCATTTATAAACACATGAATACATCAATATTTCTTAGTTAATATAGGAAATATTAAAGTAATACATACATTTAGCAAAGCAAACAAATTTAAAAAAAAAATTATAATGTTAAACCTACAAATGGACGATATTCATTTCCCCCCTCAACGTGTCCATGTTCCTTACAGTGTTTTGTGTCTATTGCGATTAATATTATTCTCCTCTTAAATCCCCTGCATTGACTACATGGAAAGTAACATTTCCCATAACCCCTTCGTTTCGCTGCATCCCATAGTCTAACAAGCAATTGTCGATTTTCTTCGTTTGGATCAGGAATATTGTTATTTGACCTTTTGTCACAAACTTTGTGAATGAATACTATCAACAATTTTAAAAAATCAAGTGCCACGCATCACAAATTTCTCAAACGGTGGTTTGTCAAAGAATAAAAAATTCACGTAAACTGTTTGTCGAAGAAAAAAAAATTCCCAAAACCGGTCGTCGAAGAATAAAAAAATTCGTCAAACCTTTCATCAAGGAATAAAAAATTTCCACAAACTATTTGTCGACAAATAAATAATTTCCACAAACCGTCTATCGCTTCTATAGAAAACATGTCATAATGTTAAAAAATGTTTATATTTATAATTTGAAGGTTGTCAGATATCCGACGCCATGAACCTAGTTACCATTGCAAGCCATCCTTTTTCCAACTTCAAAAAGTGTCATGGTCTTTTCGAAAGTTTGACAACACCTTCACTTGTCATCAAAAATATGATGACCCTCTCTTCCAACGACATCGCAAATCCGACGGTATGACGTTGCAAATACGACAAGGTAGCGTCACAAATCCAATGCATATGTTTGTCAAAAAACCTACGAGGAATAAAGTTGGAAATTCGACGACCATGCATGATGACAAAAAAATTCGAAACATACAACACTTTTCATTAGTGCAATCCGACACAATCATACTTTACATCTGATGTCGTTGGATTCTGTCATGGGTTTTTTGGGCTCAAATGTTGTTGTGATGAAATTTGTATAAGTTCCTATGGGGCTCCAGTGAGAACATTGGATGAAGTTAGAAAAGGACTGATTGAGGAGTTCAAAAAACCCAAATCTGAAGCGCAATACATCACAGAACTGAAGGAGATTAAGTAGTATCCCAATGAAACTATTTGGGATTTTGATCAAATATTTAAGACACTAATGGAAAGAGTCCTCTTTGAGATGGGAAATATTCAGCATAAATAATGGTTCATCGTAGCACTATTGTCTCATATCAGACTACCGTTGATGCATCAAAATATTGTAGCACAGAGCAAGGCTCTAGAGATCACCATGAAGTTGGAAGCTTCACTAGTTGGTGAGAATGTGATTGGGATGAATCAGATCCAGACACAGCTGGAGAACATGACGCTCCAGTTGCAAGATATCAATAATGGAAAAGAACATCGCAAAGAGGTCTGGTGTACCCATGGACATACTAAAGATAACTTCCTAGATTACCAAAACTACCTGTTGTCTAGAGCATCGAACCCATTGAGTTGTGGTAGTGTACCATGGTGCCGCATGTTTTAAGTATATGGGCATCGACATGAATACTATGGATATATGAAGAAGAGGGTTATGAAGGCGATGAATTTATACTGCAGTTTTTATCGATATTTTGGGCATGAGGATAAGGATTGTCGCACATATGACCTGATCCAATAAATAACATACGACTCATGCTATGTGAATGGTGAAGACCATCGGGAAGTACAACAACCAAAACCACATCTGCAGGTGGTACAAGCACCACCTCAACCTCATTTTGTACCGCAATAGAAATCACAAATGCAGTTTTTACTACAACAACAACAGTTTGTACCACAACCACAATATAATTAGATGCATATGCCTCCACATCAACCACAATATGTTTAGCCAGTGTAGTATGTTCAACAACACCCGAATCTCCCGCAATAGAAATTTAATCAGCAGCAAGGAAGATTCTATGGAGGATTCCAAGGAGGACGAGGTCATAGACCAGTGTAATGTTAAAATTGCAGAGTACTGGGGAATTATCAGAGAGATTGTCCACAATTGCAAGCATAGTGTACATATTTTATCATTGTTGATCACACCGTTGAGAATTGTCCATAACTAATCGCAAAGTGGCAGGAAGGGAATGTCCCTTAGTTGCAGAATGAGAATTAGAATCAATTGCAGAATTAGAATCAATTGCAAAAATATAACCAGAACACGAATCAGAATGTGAATCAACCTATAAATCCACCAATGAACTAGAATCAGGGACCAATTGTTGTGACAATTTCAGCAGAACCACAGATGCAAGATGTTGATTTTGTTGTTATTACTCATGGAGGAGTGAAGATGAGAGATGATGGCATGCATCCATAGATTCAGTTGGCTATGAAGAAGAAGGTGCATTTTAAAATCAACGTAGAAAGAGACACATTTTTTTATTCACGCGATGTGATAAAAAGAAATCCTAGTAAGTTACGTATCTATGAGATGTCGATTGCTTTTGATTCCACTTCGGTATCAAGACCATCAAGGCAGCATGGTACCTTGCAACATTTTTTTGAAAGTTGTTTGTCACTGGAAAGATATATTAATGTTCTTGTTGAGATTGAGAGTATGTTGCATCGACCAAACAAGGGATGAAAAGAGTCTCCAGTGAACTCTTTGCATAATAAAAAGATAGGAAAATAGATGCGCATGAATATTCAAATTGTGGACTACGAGGTAGATTCAGTCATTTTTTATCTAGGCTTAGTCGTCAATATTATAACAATGAAGACATGGAAAAATATGGGGATCCCAACACTGATTTGGTCTCCTGTGCAACTTCTACTGGCTAACTAGGCCAGAGTAACGTCGATTGGGTGAGTTCCACACCTTGTTGTAGAAGTCGAAGGAATGAATACCTATGCAGATTTTGATTTCATTGATGTTGTCAAATGTGGAGGTTCATATCCCGCATTGTTAGGGATTAGATTGGGCAGTGATAGTTTGGCAGTGATCAACTTTAAGAAACAGGTTATGACTTTTGATAACCACGACATCAAGGTCATCTCCCCGATAGACCCTACTGAAGGACGAAGGTATGTTGAGCTGGTAAGGGATGAAGTTGTAAAAGGGAGGGATCATGCATATAACATTTCATAGGATTATATCCATCCGATAGTTGATGGTGAGCTCGTTTGGTGCAACTCTAGTTTTGCATCTTGTGATTCTGATGATGCGCTAGAGAATTGGTAGAATCGCATGCACAAAGTGTCACTAAGAAAGTGTGGCTTGATTACACAGTCATTGTGTTGAGTTGCAATGAAAACTATTGAGTTATCGATATATGAAGGACTACCTTAGTTATCTGAGTTTCTTGTTGAATTTGAAGATAATGTGTCAAAACCACAGTGGTTTCTCGCATTGGAGGAATCATTGAAGGATACTCCAACACATTGATGGGAGACCCATAAGAAGTCAATCACTGGATGGTCGCAGTGTCGAAGATTGATCATAGTTCACTTTGGGAATGTAAAAGAGTATCATGCTAGAAGGTACGAGGGGAGGAATAGTCCTAGAGATCACCTGATCAAGTGTCAGACTTTGTTGGCATCATGGCCAAAATATGATTGGGTCCATGCCTTTGTCCACAATTTAGATGAAATGTCACAATATTGGTATGTATCAACTGATTTGTGAAGAGAGATCCCTACCTAGGAGGAATTGACGGTTTTCTTCACTCACACCTTCAGTTTCATGGATGCCAATCCAGATGTTCATAATGCGCTGCAGCTGATCTGTGATGTTGTTCTAAAGGTAATACCGGTTGCGTATCCAGTGGATCCACATGTGTAATGTCTGATGCATTCAATGATGGAATGTTATAATGTGACTGAAGGACCTAAGGATGGTGACGATCCATAGAATATCAATATTCCAGAAACAAAGGGGAGTCACGATGTCACAGCACCGAATGTACTGATGGATCCAATGAATTGGCCATTAAAATCTAGGAAGGTCAACATTGGGACGGAGAAGAACCCAAGTTTTGCGAATGTTGGAGGCTACTGGGACGAAGAGACCATGGCAAATATCACATATTTGTTACATGAATTTAAAGATTTGTTTTCGACCAATTTTTCTGTGATAAAGGGAATATTGGGAGATTTAGGAGAAATGAAGATCCCATTGAAACCTAACGCAAAACTAGTAAGGAAGTGATCGTATCGTTTGAATCCGAGATACAAGGAGAGGGTCAAAGCGGAGCTCTATAGAATGGTAGATGTTGGAATAATTGAACCAGTGTCGACCTCAAAAAATTGAATGTTTCATGTCTGCATGATCCATTTTAAACACCATTCACTAATGAGGTACTCAAACGAGTGGGTGGTTAAGAAATATATTCCTTCACTGATGGGTTTTATGGCTATCACTAGATCAAGATCACAAAAGAGGATCACCACAAGACAACATTAGTCAAGGATGTTGTTTGGGATGAAGAATGTGCTTGAGATATTTTCCAGGGTTGTTGTTGCGACATTCAAGGATTTTATCCAAAAGTTTCTAAATGTATACATGGATGACTAGATAGTATAGGGATTGATCATAGATCACTTGGCGAACCTATGACTGATGTTGGAGCGATGTCGACAACATCAGATCACGCTGAACTCGAAGAAGTGTATTTTATGTGCACCATTTGGGATGTTATTAGAACACATTGTTTGTAAGCAAGGACTGTTTGTTGATCCCACAAATATTGTGTTTATTTTGAGTTTTCCCCCACCTACAAATGTGAAGCAGTTGAGAGCGACGTTGGGGCACACAGGATATTAACACAATTTTATATGTGGTTATGTTGTGATCATGGCTCCTATGGAGCGGTTACTGAAGAAGGATGCGGTATTTATATGGAGTCAAAAGTGTTAGTGTATTTTTGAGACATTGAAGGCTAAGATGGCTTCTGCACCTATACTAGTTTTTCGTGATTGGAATAAGGAGTTCCATGTCCATGTGGATGAATTGAGATAGGTGAGGAACCAACAAACATTCAATATGGGTTGTCAGATGCGTGATTATTCAAAATCAAGATGGTTGATGAGTATTATGAGCACATAGTTAACGTTTTAGCAATGGGAACAATCCCAGAGGAGCTTACTACAAGTCAGAAGAAGTAGTTGGTTGTCAAGGCCATGGATTTCTAGCTGATCACTGGACAAATCTATCAACTAGGACCATATGAGATCTTACGGTAATGTGTCCTACCACACGAACAAGGACAGATATTAGCAGAGGCACATGCGGGAGTTGTCATTGGACACTATGGAGGAGGAGCGAATTCTAGGAAGGTTCTCCACACAGGGCTTTGGTGGCCCACTCTTCATAATGATGCGATGAACTACGCGCGATCTTGTGATTTCTGTCAAATAATTGGGAAATTGTTAAGAAAGGATGAGATGTCATTGGTATCTCAAGTGGCATTGCATCCATTTGATAAATGGGTTGTGGACTTTGTGGGACCAATCAACCCACCTGGGAAGAGAACTGGTGCACGGTACATCATTACAGTGACATATTATTTGACAAGATGGGCGGAGGCCGCACCTATTGTAGATTGCACTGCTACGACAATAGCGAGCTTCTTGTTTGAAAACATTGTCACTCGGTTTAGGTTCCTAAGGATATTGATGAGTGACCAGGGGATTCACTTCATCAATCGCATAGTCAGTGCATTGGCAGAATATATTCAGATACAACATAAGAAGAGTACCTCGTATCATCCAAAAGCGAATGGGACAGTGGAGGCATTCAACAAGGTGTTGGAGCATGTGCTTACAAAGGTATGCAACATGAACCACGATGACTGGGATGTGAAGATTCCAGCAGTTTTATGGGCATATCGCACCACTTGAAAAAGATTGACAGGGAAGACACCATCCAAATTGGTGTATGGGAAAGAGGCATTCATTCCTATGGAGTACATTGTTCCAAGTTTGTGCATAGCGGTGACAACAGGCATGGATGATGAAGAAACGTTAGAGGAGATAATGGCGTAGTTAGTGTAGCTCGAGGAAGACCGCTTTGTAGCAGGTTTTCACCGGCGTGTTGAGAAAGATAAACAAAATGCTTGGCATGATCGACATATTAAGCACAAATAGTTTCAACAAGGATACCTAGTACTGATGTATGACAACAAGTTTGCGAAACATCCAGGTAAGTTACAGATGCATTGGTTAGGTCCATATCTCATTAATTCCATTACTTCAGGAGGTGCAGTTCAACTGCATCAGTTAGATGGAGCAATGTTGCCAAATTTAGTGAATGGTAGCAGGATGAATCCCTATAAGATGGGCCTGGAGTCACACGATTCTTGAGGCATTGCGTGGTCAAAACAAAATATGTTTTTTTCGGCATGAGATGATAGGATGGTGCACCAAGGGGAAGGGGATGTGTAAGTAGCAGAGTCAGTATCACAGTTAGGAGGCCATGCTGTGATAGCCGTAGGGCCGTGACATAGTCAAATCAGTAATAAATGAAGATAGTAAAAGCAGTTAACCAACAATTCTTGTTGAAGCTACGTGTATTTATAGCTGGCCCGACCATTGGATTGACATGATCATCGACAGATTTAGGTGATTAATACACGATTTGGTCAAAATAATTAAAGATGATTTGGTCATGATTAATATTTGATCCACATGGTTCTATAAGAAGGGGTCGAATGCGGTCAGCATTCACCATTGTGAAATACTGAGAGTTGATGGATTTGTAGAATTGTTGTAGAGTCGAGTTGTTGAGTTGCATCAATTGAGTTGCGTTGATTGGGTTAGGTAGGAGTAGATTTGGGTGAGTTGTAGAGAGTTGCATAGTTGCGGGGCATGCAGAGGGAGTAAGTCATAGTCGATATTTCTAGTGAGAGGGATTCACTGGTCATCAGAGTCACCTTTGAAGAGGAAGTCCCCAGTATGCCGGTGGGATCCTCTTCAGTTCCAATCAAGAAGAGGGGGACACATATTTCAAGCTCACCAGTACTGAAGAAGCGACATACCATAACGTTTGCGCGAGCACGGGATGAGGCACCTATGCAAGCAAGTCTTTCCAGTTTAGGGGTTGTGGAGTCGGCATCCCGTGTAGGGATGTCTCTTGTGGATATCCCTGAGTATGTGCCTCCCATGTGGCCTGGTGCGAAACCAAAAATAATGACCAAGAACCATAAATACTCAGTGAAGATGTTGACAATACCATACGGTATGGCATGCACTACAAATATCATGCCAGCGGTGATGGCAATGAAGTATGATGATCACAATTTGCTTGCATCAATAGCAGTCATAGAGGAACCCTATAAACCTATGGTAGCGGTTGGAGGTGGCCTGACATTACGCATTCCATAGGATTGGGCATGCGGCTTGGACAGATCAGGACTATTGGGATTAATCAATATGCTCCATTTTGGGAGATTGAATGAGGAAAATTCTTGCGTAAAGTAGCTTTTGGCTTGTTTCCATGGTGGGATATTATGGTTGGAAAACCAGTTGCAGTCACAGTAGCACTAATTTAAGAGATCACGGGGCTTCCTAAGGATGGGCTAGACCCCTAACAGTATTTTACAAGAAGGGATAATGACAAGAGGCTTGTATCGAAGCTAAATAAGAGATATGGGTTGTAGCGGGACAGATGGGCATATTGCATCAACAGCATCAATGATCTAGATGTCTGCATTGGCACAAAAATTTTGGATACTAAGATTATGCGAATGAACAGGCCTACCCAGTGTAATTCTTGGGTGATTTCATGTGCAGAGCAATGTCTTCAAGGTTTACAATTGAATTGGTCATTATTTTTAATGAACCAGTTAACGAAGGATGCAGTGGTAGTTCAGGCGGGGCAGAGGGCGTTTGCATACAGTTGGTTACCGATTTTAATTGTGCTTGTGGCTTGGATGGAGCTAGATGACTATCAAGGCATGGACGTGGATGCAGTAAAAGTCTACAAGGGAGAATGCTACCAGAATCTATGATGGGTGAAGGAAATCAATAGACTGAAAGACTATGTTATTCAGGTTTGGATCTATTGTGAAGCATTGCAGGATGCAACTGTGAAAGTTCCATGATTGTCTGAGGAGGCTATGACAAAGTTCCAATGGGATACTCAGTTCATGATTGGCTCACATGCCATTCATGTGCAGGCATGGAGAGACCCATAGAAGAAATGGTTGCTAACACCTTACAAGTTTCCTAATGCAGAGTTGGAGACAATTGTTGATGATTGGCCCGCAACATGGAGAGAACTGATCATCTTGGACAAAGTGTCGACAGGTCCACCAGCAGATGCACCAGTTGATCCGATGCCTGACCTGACCAGTAGAGTCACCATGATTCTGATGAAGAGTCCTTGCGAACACCCACTGGCTCGAAATTAGAGCACACATTTGAATAATCAAGGACAAAGAAGCAACAAGAGCAAGGTGTGATAAGTAATGCAGCACAATGGATGGAGGTAGAGTTGAATCGAATCATTAAGGCGATTACAATTGCAATGGATGCGGCAGTGGAAGAGATGAAGAAACAAGGAATAGAAGGATTTAGCGAGGTAAAAAATCGACTTGATTCTTTATTTGATGTGGTATTGAAGAAGGCACTAGAGGTAGTGATTGTGCAATAGCTTGGCTCAATCAGCACTGGGACGCGATTTCCAAATGTACAAATTCCACCGACTGCGATTGAGACCAACAATGAGGATATAAATGCCTCTCTGCAGTAGTTGGAAGATTTCTCCATTGACATCAACATTTTTTTCACATAGACCTTGGTGCATATGCAAAGGGTCACCAATCAGGAGTTGGAAAACAGGGAACAAAGTATCAGCGGTCAGTTCTTGTGATTGCAGGAGAAAGAGGCAGTAGTGCGGAGAGAGGTCGAAGCATTGAAGAAGGAAAAAGAGGAGTTGAGGGCCAAGAGCACCAAGGAAATTTAGGAGTTTAAAAAGAAACAATATTGACTATTGGTCGAGAAGGCACAAATCTGGTACCACAGGGTGCAGTTAGAAAACATAATTTCTGAAGTTTGTGAACGAGTGCTGGAATCTGCTACGGATGAGGATGCAAAAGCCAAAGTGTAGCGGCTTGGGACAGCAATTGTGCAAATGGAGTGTGAAAATAATATTTTGAATTATCTAGTACATCAAGACACCCCCAAAACAAGTCGTAGAGAGGAAAAGTGCCATGGAGGATGTGGCGACAGAACTAGAGGAGATAGAGCAGGAAGCAAAGAAGGTAACTAAAGTGAGTACGCAATTTTTGGGAAGCGTAGTCTACGACGAGCATCTAGAGAAATTGATAACACAGTTGCAAGAGGCCGAGGGGAAGATGGTGACATTAAAGACATTGTTGAGAGCACTACCACCATCTTTTCATATCACCGAGTCTGCGGACCTAAAGGAGATACAACAGCATGTTTCCAAAGCAAGGGAGAATTAGTAGAGGTGCAGTACACAATTGGACAAGTTTCAAGAAATTGGAGCACAAATTTCGGTTAAGGTAGTATCCGCATTGCACAAAGTTCAAGAAGGTAAGAAGGAAGTTACCGATAAGATGGTGGAGCACCCATTAGTGCATGATTTGACAAGAAGTTGGGATATTGTTAAGAAGGTCAAAGAAAAGGTGAAGGATATTACTCAATAGTATGAGGACTTCAAGCTAAATATTAATGAATACACCATGTCCAGCTAGCGTGGCTCAAGGGTGAGCCACAAGATTGTGTTGGGAGCCTGTTGGCAGGCAGTTTTGGGTTAAGTTAGTTGCGCAGCATCGTGGATGTTGCACAAGGTCAAAGAGACTGTGCAAGGTGGAAAATAACGTGCAAGTCAAAAATAGAATTTTTTATGTATTTTTTGTCATCTTTTCAGTTTTGGACCGCATTTTGTGGATAGTGGTCACTATTTTGTAGAAACTATTAAGATTTAGTTAGGAAGTTGGTTAAGTGGACCACCGATGTAAAGGTGCAAGCCTATAAGTATATGTCGAAGTGTAAATGTTAAGTCTTCTTAGTTTGCTTCTGCTGAGATCACAGACTGCTTTTGAAATTCTATTCGGTTGGTTGTCTTCTTGGTTTTGAGAACATCGATTGTGTGATCCATGTATGCGATTTGAGGAACTATTTTGGGGAATTTATGTTTTGTTGTGGAAGTTAATATGACATGATGTAGGTTGAGCAGAATTACTGTTTCTTTTACTGTTTTCCCATTTTCCTATTTTTTTTGCTGCAAATGTGACTGTACTACATATTTTCAACATGGATCTGTGATTGATGTGATGTGTTTTTTCTTTAAATGATGGTATAATGCTATATCTCCCTATGCATCAATGTATTTGTTATGAATCAGTTATATTATTTCGATGTGTTGAATACAGTTTTTTTAATGCATGATATGAATGATGAGATCATTAGAATAATGTTGTAATAAGTCACCAAGTAGAGACACATGGTCCTCCTCCATACTGTGGAAACTTTGTTCCATCATCTCTCCCTCGAGCATCTCGAGTGAGACTTCATCTACTCTGCAGGTGTTTTCGAACGCAGTAAAACCTGTCTGGGTCATTGCTCAGGGAGATTGCGGTGGTTTGGGTGTCGAAAGAGAGAGAACCCTTCTCGACTGAGTTTATTTCAACACATATCCTCTTTCATGGGTCATCCTTGAAGACACCAAAGGAAGTGTTCTATGTTGTGAAGAAACCGTCAGAGAAGAAAAATACATTCTTATAACCACCTTGAATGGCCTCCCAATATCATGTGATTCATTCATTTATGGAATGTGTGCTAGAAGGAATTTGATTACCTTCAGCAGACTTGGGGAAGAGTGCACACATGAATAAGCTTGAATCATAACTAGAGAATAGAATATGGGAGAATTTCAATATCAACCTCTCCCGATTCAAAGAAGAAAGATAATATTCCTCAAGTGATGAGGAATATGTACTTTAATCCAGAAGGATTCAATTCATGAAGAACCTCTTATCCATCTCAACATTTGGATAAGAAAGGATGCAGTTGTGAAAGAAGAAGATGATGAAGTATAAGACTTGAATTATTCTTACAAGGAAAAAAGGATCAAGAAGGAGTCTACCCACCAAACAAACAAATATAATTTTTCAATTGTCATTTCATGATATTGTTTGGGTGTGTGCTTGTTTATATTCAATTGATGTATTATGTGTGTTTGAGTGTTTGCATTTATACCATTGAATTGCACATGATTGGTAACAAGTCAATGATGATGTACAACATTCCATTGATACTTATTTATATTGAAACCTCTTTGCTAACATATTAGGAGTAGTACACACTCTTAATAACATTGGGGTAGAAGGAATCTATAAGTTAATATATGTGTACGGGATATGGATGAATGTTGTAGCATTGGATAAGATAGTTGCATGACAGTGTGACATATATTTGTCACTATTGATATTTTTTGGAAATTATAAGATGTTTCTAATCATGCAACTGAACTTGACTTGTAGATTGTTCTGAAGAACAAGTGACAACAGTTCATAAGAGGAACCTGAAGCTCCACGGGTTAGAGACAATGCAGCGGAAGAAAGAGCTTCAGAATAATAAAAAGAGAAATGTAGATCCACCTAGAGAAATGAATACCATCTTGGGAACAAGAGATCATCCAAGATAAATAATAGTATGACAAGACTTCCAAAGAAAGTAAGAGGCCTTAGACACACTACAGTTATGTGACACAGTTGAGTGACATCATTGATGCAGATCCTTCTAGTTATGAAGAAGTTTCCAAGAAGAAAGGAAAGGAGACTACGATCAAAGAGTACCAATTGATCAAGTGGAATTATGTGTAGGATGTGGTTTTGAGACTTGAAGTGAAGTTCATAATGTATTCCATATGGATATACAAGATCTAGGATGCAGCAGATGGAAGCATTGAGGGATACAAGAAAATATTCGTAGCACGAGGTTTCTCATAGAAAGAAGGCATAGACTACGAGGAGAAATTTACACCAGTTGCGAGGTACACTTCCATTAGATCCATACATGCAGGCATGAGATGGGAGACACACAAGCTGGATACCAAGACAACACTCTTGAATGGTGTAGTTGAGGAGGAAGTGTACGTATATCATCCATTGGGAGTTGAGACACATGACAGGAAGAATCATGTTTGCAAATTAAATAAGGCATTGTACAAGATCAAAAGGCACCCATTGGATTTCACATAAAGTTCCATGAGGAGCTTGAAGATCGCCTAGAGTGATGAAGATATTAACATTTTCTACGATTTTGAAGATGAAATCCCATAGAGAACGACAAGCTCACAAATAGGTGCAAGAGGAACTTTTCAGCAAAGTTCAAGATAGAGGATATTGGTATCCAATGACCTTAGATGAATACATATAAGATCAGTAGTAGATGAAGCTACTTGTCACTCCAGTGTAGAATGTTTTGATTCATAGAGTACAAAATATAGAGGGAGGATGATACTCCACTTCAAAGGGAGTGACTACAAAAGATCCTCAAGTTTGGCATGGTATGGCAGGATGGATAGTTTACTGATGGGCCTAGGATTTAATGAGATTAAAGTAGATTCCAACCTTTTATTCAAGGTTGAAGGTGGAAGACCAGTGATTCTCCTGCTGTATGGTGATGACTTATTCCTGACAGGAGAGGATGAACTCATTGAATATGCAAGGATGATACTTGCCACTAAGTTTGAGATGAAAGACCTAGGGATAATGCACTACTTCTTAGGCATGGATGTGTAGCATACTGTGGATGGGATTTTCCCTTGGTCAAGGAAAGTATGCAATGGAGATTCTAAAGAAATTCAGAATTCTAGAATGCAAGGCGATAGCCACACCTATGGAATTGAACTTGAATTTTTTGTGCGATGCTTCATCACAGTCAGTTGATGCCACAATGTATCATCAGATGTTTGGCTCATTGAAGTGCATAACAAATAGAAGACTAGAAATATGCTTTGTTGTGAACACCCTAAGCCAATTCATGATGGATCAATGACATGTTCACCTAGTTTCAAAGCATGTATTGAGGTACTAGAAGGGTATAGTTGAGTATGGGCTCAAGTATGATACGAATCAAAATACTAACCTGCATGGTTATGTTGATTCTACAGGAAGTGCCATTGAGAGAAAGAACACCTTAGATTTCTTCTTCAATTTGAGATCTAGTATGATCTACTAGTTTGGAAAGATGCAGTCTTGCATGGCGCTAAGTATAGTCGAGGTAGAATATGTTTCCACTTGCTCAACTAGTTGTGAGGTAGTATGTTTTTAAAATCTATTATCTGATTTGATTGATATGAATTGCAATTTTTAATGATGCAGAGAGGAGAAGTGAAGCTTCAATATGTGTTCCATATTGAGGACCCTCGAAAGAGGGAGTGATGAATTCTAGAATAGCTAGAGATATAGGTTATCTGAGTATAAAAGTCCTAGCGAAGTTCGTAGGTCGCTCAGATGTAATCAGTCCTGGCGAAGCTCACAAGTTATACTTATATGTAATCAATATTGATGTGATTCTATGTTATAAATATCTAGAGTGAAGTTCAAGTACTTCAGAGAAAAACTTGGTGAGAGCCAGAACAAGACCTCTCGGAAGAGGGAGTGATGAGTTCTAGCATAAATGGAGAAAAGGGTTATCTGAGCATAAAATACTGGTGAAGATCATAGGTTTCTTAGACGTAGTTAGTCCTATAGGTTGTCCTAGGATGTAATCAATCCTAGAGAAGCTCATAGGTTATCCTTAGATGTAATCGGTCCTGATATGTTTCTATGCTAGAAATAACGAGAGACCAAAAGACGCAGATGTATGATATCTCACATGGGAAATGAGACAGGTTGTCTGAGCGGAAATGATCCTAGTGTAGTAGGATGCTCAGACATAATTAGTCTTGTAGTTTTTCTGAGTGTAAATATGAGTCCCAGTGTGATACATAGGTTACTCATACATAATAAGTCTTAAGACGGGTTATCTGAATGTCAATATAAGTCTTGGTGTGGTACACAGGTTATTCATATGTAATAAGTCTTATGGATTTTCTAAGTGCAAAAATATCCCTAGCATGGTACGCAAGTTACTCGTATGTAATACTCCCCAAAGGTTTTCTGAATGGAAAAGATCCTGGATGCAGTTTTTTCAATTGTATTAAGTCCTTGAGGTTGACCTAGAATGCAAAAGCCCTGGCGTAGCAAGTTGTTCGGTCATAATCAATACACACATATATATCTATATATGTGTGTGTTCCCATGATGAGATGATAAGGTCATGAAGCATGAGAGGTGCACCTAGGCAGTTCTCCCTTATTGGTAGAACACAGGTTGATCATGTACAAACGTAATGCACTAAGTGTGTTCATAGGCGATTCTCGCATAGTAGAAGCTAAAGGTTGTCTCGATGACGTGAAAATATCTTGGATTACTCCTATAGTGAAATAATGTAGGTGGTATGCATCTGAGATATCCTTTGTGTGCTTTATGTGTGCTTTTTTTTGTGTAGGACAAAAGAGATGATTTGGATACAAAAAGATAAAGGTAGGAAACGCAGGTCATTGTTGTGGCAATGTAAAGAAGGTGCTATAATATACCTACGTGATGATCTGGATACGATGAGATGATGGAAGGAAAGGCAGTTTATTGCAGTGGCAATGTAAAGAAGGTTCTAGGATGTACCTACATGATAATCCGATAAGACAAGAAGACGGTAGGAGACACAGGTTATTGTGGCAATTTAAAGAATGGTCCTATTCTATACCTACGTGATGTCTTACTCATGGATATGATGAATACCTAGATGTGGTCTAGGATTACACCTAACATGAAAAAGGGTTGGCTCTGTAGAAACTTCCTATGATGGATAGATGCGATAGATTGGACAAGATGAGGACAATGGCAGCAGTGATGATGATGACTCAGTGACGATGACCAGATGTGCTGCTGTCTGTGGGGAGAGAATACCTTCCTAGTTAATAGGGAGTGTTTTTGTAATTATAACTTCAAAAGATATTATGATGTATATTAATATTGTATATCTTTGTACCCCCATCAGATATGTGTGTTCCTCCTTTTTGGATGTCATCATTATGTATGGTAACTGAGGTAAACCCTCTATTGTAATTCAGGGAAACAGTCCCCAGGTTAAATAAAGCAAAATGTATTTATGAGTATTCTTAGGTAGGTCGGCCCCAAAGATAAATTGGTTGACCTAGTGGTTGAGTTGACAAATCAATGAAAGAATATAAATAGGGAGGCGCCCTCCTCATTTGTCACATGCTTCACTTGCTCTCTCATGTGCAACTTAGGAGAGAGAGGAAGAGGAGGGACATAGAGCTGTTGAAGACATATTATTCTTGGGTTATTCTATCTTGTCATCTTATCTATGTGATGGAACTATTCCTAGGAATTTTGCGGGTTTTTCTCCTTTATGGTTTCCCTGATGAAAATATTTGTGTCTTGTGTATATTGTGTATCTTTGATGTATTGTTGTGCTTGTTATTATTTCAGATAAAGATCTTAAGTAAAATATCTTAGAAAAACTAATAGTAATCCCTTTCTGGGACACGATGAATCCTAATATGTGATTGGATGCGACACAGAACACACACTTAAGTGGGTTCAAGCGGACATTATATTTGTGACATCGAAGGAATATTTGTTGTAAGTTGTTCAAATGTTGGGAACACTTTGAAGATCACGCTATGAGGTCGTCTAAATAGACCAAGATAATGTGAATGAAGTCATGGAAGGTCATGGCTCACTAGAAAGTGGCTCCAATATTTTTAAGGCCAAACAGCATGACACGATACGCAAAAATTCCCTAGGGGATGGTAAAAGTGATTTTTTATTGATATTCTTTACGGATCTGGATTTTGTTATAACCAAAAAACTCATCCATGAAGGAAAATACTTCATGACCGACACATGCATCTATGATTTGGTCAATAAACAGAGTGGGGAAGTTTTCTTTGGGCAACCCAAATTCAATTCATGGAAGTCAGTACATACACTAATGGTACCTTGTTTTTTATTTACGAGAATAGGATTGGAAACCCAAGTGGTATAGGTGATGGGGTATATAAAGCTTTCTTTGCGCAATTTTTCGATCTCATATTTGACGGCAAGGGCGTTTGATGGATGAATGGGTCATTCCTTTTGGAAAACAGGAGAAAAATCGTGTGTGTGTCGATGTGATGTTCAATGATAAATAGATCGATACCAGGAATCTCAGTATCGGACCAAGTGAAAATATCACAAAATTCCTGAAAAAAAAGTGTTTTGTAGGAAGTGACTTCCTTAGTGGAGCATGAAGAACCAAGCACAATATCCTCAACTATCCCAGGTTTTGTGGAGATATCGAATTTAATGGTTGGTGAGATACTGGCCATGTTACCTTCTTCAAAGGAGTCGATGCTAATATTGGGTTTTTAAACCAATTGACACTTCCATGTATTAATTATTGCGCTTCGACAGAGAATTGGTTCGACGATGAAGAAGGTTCATCGAGGATGAAGAAGGAGCGATGGTGCAGA
This sequence comes from Pseudotsuga menziesii, assembly GCA_001517045.1. Lineage (NCBI taxonomy): Eukaryota > Viridiplantae > Streptophyta > Pinopsida > Pinales > Pinaceae > Pseudotsuga > Pseudotsuga menziesii. Next base: position 624,376 of record LPNX010216904.1, on the reverse strand, counting down.
TCATCGCAAGGATATTCATGAGTCAAAAGAGCTTAAAGGATTTATTTTTCATTATGAAAAGAGTGTGTGGATAGATCAGAGGGACCTTTCATGGACGAGGGGGATAGGCTACTGGACGTAGAGATCATATAAATGGTATTATTAGTGTCTGAGGAAGAGGCCGAAGGGTGCATGTCCTCAAGGACAATGATTTCAGACTCACGGGAGTGCTTGCAAAGTTCACTGGGGAGAGACTGACACTCGGGCAAGTTTGGGAAATTGTGGGAATAATGACCATATAGGACACAAACTACACATGAGTGGTTGGTTCGCAGAGATTTATTTTTAATTGTGGGTATGGTTGGTGCGTTGACAGCTGGAGTGTCAGTGGTCTTGACTAATGTGCAAATATGGGTGTAAAGGATTGGAAACTCGAGACAATTTTGCATCGCATTACCATGCCCATCACATAAATCACAAGTAGGAGGTGGATGTGGTTCTGTCGGGGCTTTGGATTCCTTTCCTTAGTATTCATTCGAGGAGGGAGGGAAAGGGTAGATAAAGAAGCAGTCATTTTTGTACCAGGAGGTGGGTGTGAAACTGTCTCAATAGGTTGGACTAGCATCAACACAATATGGCATGTCGGGGACTGGCTGCCTCACAATTCTAGAAGGTGGAAAGAGGAAGGGGATTGTGTGTATGAGGAATGAACCCCAATAATTACTCGAGGTATGCAGTTGGGGTTGCGGCTGAGGTTTTTGTTAACCCAAAAAATTCCTCACTCAGCTCTACATGGCCTACACCACCTAAGGACACCCATGCATGACCCTCATTTGATCCCATTTGACCCCCACACCCTCAAGAAGGCTTACAAACATGAAAAAGTGCTAAAAACCCCTAAAAAGAGCCTAAATAAATCTCATAGGGGCTTAAGCCTCCAAAAAGGGTCTAAAACCCCTCAAAGGAGCCTAAAACCCTAAAAGGAGCTAAAGATTAAGCAAAAGGGGATAAAATCCCAAAAAAGGGGCTAAAGCCCTGACTAGGGGCTTAGAACCCTAAAAAAGCTATAAATAGAGGGGTGGGGGTCACTCTCAAAAAATTCTTCCCTTGCATACTGTTATGATGTCTGAGTGGATGCCTTGAGACCATATTCCTCTCAAGCCACCCACACTCCCTCTCATCCATATTCCCTTTGAGCCATAGCTCCCCCATTGCCAAGAGAGAGGTCCTTCTCCAAGCTAGGGCATGGTGGACCATTTCCACCAAGAGGTATAATATTTGTTTAATGTCATTTTTATTTCTAGTTTTTCTAACTTAGTTTGCTTACAGGTTTATTTTATGTTCTAACAAGTTGTATGTAGGTTTCTGGAGTCTAACCATGTGTGCAGGGTTTCCATTTCTTTCTTTTTTGTTCTCTTTGCTTTAGTTTTGCTTCGTTTTTCTTGGATTACCATCAGGAACCCTATCCTTCCATCCTATAGATAAAAGGTAGCCATTACTTCCCTATAGTAAGGGATAAATCTCTGCTACAGAACTGGTGACCATACTAGGTCGATCCCATAGGATCCTTGGGTTTATTTTTCAAAGTTTTAGTTTTTTCTGTTCTGTTAACCTAGTTTAATTTTCTATTAAAATCTACCTTAGATTCCCATTTATTTGCATTTCTAGTTATTTCTAAGCCTCCTCAAGGAAAATCTAATTCCATTTGGCCATAGTACAGGTTACTGTCGACCGGATCTGATTCAGGACCAAAAAATTTTTAGTTCTTGGAGTAGGTCACTCTTATCGGGCCTAGAGAGGGGACCAGGTCGCTCATTCTGGCCTAACAAGTGGGACCAGGTCACCTATTTAGCCCCAAAAGGTGCAACCCCCTTCCAGAAGTCATCACTCTTCTGTCTACAGATTCTGAGCAACCCCCTCTCCTATTTCTAGGAAAATTTGGTGACCCCCTCACCACATTTGACCCAAAAAGTGCAATCTGTCACTCAGAGTTTGATTTTTTAAAAGTTAAGGACTATCAGTGTGGCTCAGCCGCCTCTGTCCATCTAAATTTTTTCTATTTCTGTTTTGGTTCATTTCATTTGCAGAATGTGTAAATCAAAGTGTAAATCAATGGTTAATGGATTAATGAACATAGCTTGATTAAAATTTACTTAAAATCAAAATCTTTCCTAGCCCTTCCTCCTCTACCCAGTCATCAACCTTCGAGGTATTCTGGGATAAGACGAAGGGTGAAGATCATATAGTAATAGGCACTTCAACTATTATTTTTCGAAGCCACTAAAAATGGGTGACTTGGAAGGTAGAGGGAGTAGAGAAGGAGGGCTTCTCACGCTGCTCAGCATCCTCCCTATTGACCAACCTTGTATCCAGGGGGTGACCTATGGATCTATGGATGGGCTTAGTCCCATTGTGTTGAGATCCCAGCACCCTCTCCTGGTTGAAGAGAAATATAGGTGTAAGGCAGTCACCTAGTCAGGCTATCATAGTTCAGGATCACAAATGGTACATGTGTAAAATTTCTAATTACTATTTACTACTTTCATTCACAATGTTATGAACCCTATGGAATATTCATAAACCATATAAGCAGCCACCAGGTATAACAGAAAAGCAAAATACATACACACCATACCATATAAATCAACCCAACTCAGTTCATGATGCTGGGTGAGCCAGTAAAATTTACAATTTACACTAATTTAAACATCTGCAGTCTTTGAGGACATAAGTCCCTGACTGCGTCAACCATGGGAAGTACTTGGGATCAGCCCAGAAAATCAGTGTGAGGAGTACCACGGGAACCCCAAAGTAGTTGGCTGCTGAGAGGAGTTGCCAAGCGAAATGGGCAATGACCCCCACCGATTAACTAGGACTTCCATGAGGAAAAAGCCAAGCGCTGTCTTTTGGCAGTCTTGGTGGCTAAGTGACCACCTGAAGCCAATAGGAATCCATTGAAATTGCGGTACAAAAATCATTACCACCATTTTGACATACAAATATAACATGATTGATCCCTCACGCTCTTCCTCATGCCTAAAAAGTGAACCACCACAGTACAGGTCATTAAACTGACATCATCGAGACCATTCTTGACGACCTTCTATGCCATCAGAAGGCCGCATAGCCTCTGATTTAGATTCAGACTCATATCAGTATGAACCAAATCTGCACACTGCACCATCAAGCCCCATGGCTGGTGCAAACTCGGATCCATTTTCTGGAGTCATAATTGCTAGTGGACCCATGTCCACACCATAAACCACCACTAACACCCCTACAGGTGGCCCCAGCATGGTCATGCAAACTAACATAATCCAACTACCACCACCCATATTGACCAGCCAAGATGTCCCACCTACAACACATGGGGGCAGTGGCCCTTCCTCCAACACTATCCCTCCCACTACACTTGGGGGCACTAGCCCGTCCACAATGGTGCCACACGTACCCCAGTTATGTAGGTGCATCATGTACCTGCAAACCCAACCACCATGGCTACCCCATCTCACATCAACCTGGGGTCAAACCTTCCTTTCATGGCACGTCTCAACTTTCCTGACTTGGCTCAGTTAACAAATGACCCTATCTGCCATCAAATGTTTTGGCCTCCCATGCCAACCAAACTTCCCTTAGACATTCCCAAGTTTATAGGGAAGGCAGGGGAGTGCCCCCAAAACCACATCATGACATTTCATATATGATGCTCATCAAATAACATTGTAGATGATTCGATCAGGCTCTGACTATTCCAACACACCCTCACAGGTGTTGTAGCCAAGTGGTACATTGAGCTACCATAATCCAAGTACCTAGATTTCAACTCCCTGGATTTCATGTTCCTGCAATATTTCCAAATCCCCATTAGATACAACGAAGGAGTGGAGATCTTGTTATCTTGCCACCAGAATACTGCAACCCACATAAACGACCACATCCATGAGTGGCAGCAACGTCGTAGTTTGTGTAAGATCCAAATTGATGACATGATCTTCTTGGATTGGTTCCTTAAAACCTTCCTCCCACCTATAGCAAAGGATGTCACATCCAAATGTCCCCAATCTAAAGAGGAGGCCATCTTGAAATCCTAGCAGTTTGATCTGATCTATGCACAGTTTGGATACCTTTACACTATCATTCCAAATGCTGCCCATGTAGGCACTTCCTACCAGGATGCACCGGGGGCATCCCATGCTGCAGATGGCATAATAGGTTTTGTCTCTCACCAAACACAGCACCATCTGACACCACCTACAATACCACCATAACCAAGCAATACCCCTAGTTTTTCTTACCAAAACCAAACTCTAGACTATGCAAGAATGATGTCCCAGTCCTGAGCCACGACTTCTTATACACAATCTACACCACTGCATCAATCCCAGGCCTTGGCTTGTCCAACACAGCAATACGCAGGACAAATTCCCATGTTTGTGGCACCAGCACCCACCCAAATCTACTATGCACCAATGGTACAAGTTGTTCAAGCCTCCACCCCTACACCACCTACTCCATTGGGACAGGTGTTTGCACAACAAAACCATCCCAACCAACCAACCCCCAACAACCAACAAGGACAAGCCAGGAATAACCAACCCCAGAACCAAGGTAACAATCAACTGCAGGGAGGCGGTCAACAACCAAATCCTCCCAACAATTACATGGAAAATTGACAAACCCAAAATCCTCAACGACCAAATGCACCAAGATGCAAATCTTTGTTGCGTACAAACCAACCATGCACACTATGCGAGGCCTACAGGAACTATACATTCGAGTGTCCCTTCATGGTTCGCACTAAGAAGGCCATTAGAAATGAGGTTCAACATGCCACCAATACAACGGACCAAGCCCAACCCAACCTGGCACCACAAGGACCTCCTCCTATGGTGCTCCAAAACCCATTACCATTCCAAGGATTGGTAGCAACCACACCCTCCCCAACCCAATCCCAATGTTCCAAGGGCACCTCCCACGGAAGAAATAGGTGTCCACCACCTGCTAGCTATGACAACTAAAGAGGTCAATCTACAAACTAGATGAAATTAGTATGGAACCAACACTGAACCCGCTGACACATCAGTGGCATCTACGTCTAAAGCAACCAATGCACCTCTTCAGTTACCCCCTTTCTTGTGCCCCCCCATACACCGGGTTTCCAAAAATGCCACGGTTAGAGTTGCCGTCAGCTACAACATCATGGATGATTTGGCCCAAACACCTACCGCCATGTCCACTCTTGAGGTACTCAAAACTTTCCCAACGTAGTGGAAATACTTACTAGCCATCCTTAGGGTCGTGGACCACTCTGAATCCAAGTTAATCACATTTGACATGGAGAATGGAGAACCATGAATGCCATCAACCATTGCCTTTCAAATCCTGGTGTCTATCCAAAATTTGGTCATGCACCAGTGAATAGTGGATGAGGGGGAATCCATGTGCATTATGTCTACCCTAGTTTGGCAGAAACTTGGATCCCCAATTCTGCAACCATCCTCCACAACTCTATGGGCTTATGATGGCCATCCCACTAAAGCCCAAGGAATCCTCCCCCATGTCCCCATCATATTAGCCGGGAAGATAGTACTGATTGACATAGGAGTTGTCAATGCTCAATTGGACTATAACCTTCTCCTCAGAAGAAGCTATATCTACACCATGAGAGCCGTAGCATCAACTGTCTTTTGTCTCATGATGTTCCCCCATAAAGGGAAAATCGTGACAATTGACCAAATGACTTATCACGATCTGCAAGGGATAATGACACCTACCAATGTTATCCATACGATCAACACCAGAGATCCGCAAGGGATAACCACACCCGTCAATGTTATCTCTACGGTTAACACCATGGTTGACAACATACCAGCCTCCCCATTGTTGAATGTGGGCCCTGGGTTGTTTTTCGATACCACCATGATGACTTCTTTCCCCTTAGTGTCACCACCACTGACACCAAATGAGATTGCGGACTTGTGCATACTCTCATCCAGCACCGCTGCACCCAAACAACAACCGCAGCCACAACCACAACACCATCCGTAGCCACAACATCAATAGTAGTTGCAACATCATCCGCAATTGCAGCATTATGCATAGCCATGACCACAACCTCACCCCCACATGCAACCATCAGGGAGTTATCAAGGCTCCTCCCCAATCCACACAATTCCCTTCCTCTTTCCCTCGCTTGGTGTCATCAGCAAGCTAGCAATGGCCACCTTAATGTTACCCAACTTCACATTGGGAATTCCCATGGTACCTTGATCCACTATCTTAGCCACCAATTCCCAGGTAGTCTTAATCCCCATGCAACCCATTGCGGTCGAGTCTCATCCTCCACCTGGCCCACAAAAACCAACCACTACACCCGTACCCACATTGCCCCACCCAAAAAGGCCCAAGGGAAAGAACACAGAAGCTACTACTAAACCTCGACAGACCCTGCCTTGTGTCATTTGCAAAGAACAGGGTCATCCAACTCAGAACTGCCCTGAGATTCCTATAATCTGCGCACATTTAGATTCCATGTATACAACTAAAAACCTCCCCATGGTTGACCTTCCAAGTGCGCCAATAGTTAGAAACAAGTCATTGAGAACAAACCATGCTTTCACCCTTTGCAGATTGTATAGACACTATTCTCACCATTGCCAATATTTGTCCGAGTTACAAATGTCTTTAGCTGACCTTCAACAACATTCCCTTGAATCTGAGATCACCCTGATCAAAGAATTTCACCCCCCACCTCCTTCTTTGGACACCATGTCCATCTAGATGATGTCTAGTTCTACCGACCCTCTTGTCTCCACCACCAATGATGGTCCATCAGACCCATATCTTCGTTGCTTCTGCAATGATGAGGAGATACTTGAAGCCTTAACTGCCCTGGAATACCCATGGGACGGCATGCACCATCGCTCGTTCTTCCTCCCCAAAGAATTTGTGTTGTAGTTTGACCAGTTTTCCATGGAAACCAAATATTTCATTCATGGGAAAGTCAACTGGTTCAAAAACCCCATTCCGGCACTAGAAACCTTAGAAGAAGGGAACATGGCCAACATCTCACCAACCATCAAAATCAACATCTAAACCAATCTCAAGGTTGTTGAAGAAATCATGCTGGGGGCATCCTACTCCCTGGAAGAAGTTGCTGCCTGCAAAGCTCTCTTCCAAGAATTTCGTGACATCTTTTCCTAGTCTTACATTGAAATTCCTGAGTTGGATCCATCCATCGTGGAACACCACATCGACACATGGCTCGATGTGGCCCCCATGTGCCAAAAGCAATAGCTCATCCATTCTTCCAAAGTTGTCGCGATCAAAGCCAAGATAGAGAAGCTGCACACAGTCGACTTCATTTACCCCATTGCGTACACCACTTGCATTTCTAATCCCATTCCCGTGAATAAAAAATAGGGCACCATCCACATTTGCACATACTTCTGCAATCTAAATGGGGAATGTCCTAAAGACAACTTCTCGAAACCCTTCATCGATCAGATTATTGATGCATGCGCTGGACATGAGGTCTTTTCCTTCATGGATGTATTTTTCGGATATAACCAAGTTCAAATCTGGAAATAAGATTGTTATAAGACTACATTCACAACCCCGTGGGGCACAGTTGCTTATTGATTAATGCCCTTTTCTCTGAAAAACACTGGAACCACCTTACAGCACGCCATGACACAATGTTTCCGTGACCTCATTCACATCATGTTGGTTTATCTTGACAACTTCATTGCGCGGTCATAGAAGAAAGCACAACACATAGACAACATGCGGCAATCCTTCCTATGATGCCGCAAGTACAAAATCCACTTGAACCCTTTCAAGTGTGTTTTCTGTGTCCCAACGGGCTGTCTCCTAGGGTTCATCGTGTCACACAAAGGAATGACCGCTGATCCCCTGAAAGTCCAAACCACTTTCCCTCTAACGTCACCTCTTTGAGTGACGGTAGTATATCTTGTAATATAGTCTTGTCCCTTTTTATTTTACAACCTTTTTACCAGAAATCAGAAACCCCCCATTTACGGGCAGCACCATTAGCTACCGATTCAGAGTCACCCGTAGCCTGTTCTAGACACCCCTCACACCACTGGGCTCAAATTTCTATCTTCTAACAAGACCATCGTCTCATGTTTAACAAGTAATTTTTGGAACCACTTCCTGGAAGTCACCTCGATTTAAGATCCACATCATTGTGTTGTAAGTGTCTTTGGACCTGTAATTGCATTACACTTTCCTATCGCTAATCATTGGGGTTCTCGGGCCACCGCCCGTAAGGAACATAATTTTTATTTTAACACATAGCTGTCTACTCCATCCACCGCACCTTCTGTGGATATCCGGACCACCGTATGGAAGACAGATCATTTCCTTTGCATGTATTTGGCATATAACTACCTCTGGACTGGCACTCACATCACATGTAGTCAATTCCATCCACCACAACTCACACACGACTCTCCTGACCTCTATCTGAGAGCCACCTTGGTTTGCATGCCTCTGTCGTGATCTATCCCATGCATGTATTGGTATGTTTAAGAGCCACCTGCTCTGTCCATACTGCATGGATGACCTTTGGACCACTATCCCAACATAGGGGCACTACCTGTGCCACCACGATCAATTGACCATACTAGAGTTTCTTTTAATCTCTTTTCTGACTCCTAAAAGAATGAAAATATGTTCGAGCACAGTGGCTTCCTTTCCCGATCATTAAAGTATAGGAAAGGACGTCTACATCGTCCCATTTATCTCCTTTTGCAGACTAGGTAGACGATCAAAGGAAAATGACCACCTTGGCACATTCAAGCCAAGACCGTTCCCCTCTGCATACTTTTATGCTTTCTCAGGCAGAGGGGCTGAACTTTACAAAAAATATCACCATGGGTTGTTGTTAAACTCTTTTCCAGCCTTCTCAGTAAGAAAATATTACCGAGAAAAGTTGGTTTCATTCATGCTCGTAAAAGTATCTGAATGAATGTCTAGTCAGTATAGGTTTAACCTTTTCCGGACTGACTAGACTACCAATGGTAAAGAAGTCTCCCATCCCCTAAAAGGATGGGCGAGCTCTCCTATGTATAATTTTATCCTTTTTCGAGAATAGGAGACTACCAATGAAAAAGATCCCCCACTAGATTCTTCTTCGTGATTTCAGACTCTCTAAAATTGAAAGCACCATCAAGCATTTACTTTCTTGGGCTCGCCAAAAATCCATGAGATTGTACCATAATGGTGTCTCTAGACACCACCCCACATATAACAGTTTGGTAGCATTCCCACTTTGGGTCGCATTTGTTTAGAGTACTCTATAATGTGTCTTCCTTGGATCCCATCAATACCAAAAGTATCTACCTCCCCCAAGTATTTCCCATATGCAGTGACATTCCCAGTATTACAGCTATGATCCCATTCCCATGAGCCAATTTCATTTGCTTCCTAGTTCACCTTGCCTTCATACTTTTAACAAAGGAAGTTTGAGTCTACTACACTACCTCTACCCCTGTTCAACTCTTTCCCTTCCATACCCTATTCAGTGGGTTAGTCCTCAGATTGTCTCACATCTTTTGACTATCTCCCTTGCACTTTTGGTCAAGGAAACACCATTGCCTTGACCTGGGGTAGGCCTCCCTCTATCAACGAAAACATAATCCAGTGGAGAGACCCAGAGGTCCCTATATATCTGTTTCATTAACCTCGTTGATGATTTCCTCGGACCACTTGATAGGAGTCCTTAGTGCCTCTCGAAATGGTTGTTTCTCACGTGCTCAACTCCAACTACATCATCGCACCATTGATATTCATACAGGGTATTGGTCCATGCAGTATTTGATCAAAGACCTCAGATGTCACCTGACTCTAGCACATTTATGAATCTATTCAAGGGACCTAAACAGGTTTATGTCCCTTGTGATTTTCGGGTTGCGTTGGAGACAGTGTTCAGAATCCTCAACAGTGCTTCTATATAGATTTATGATTGATGCAACATACTTGTACCACAAAGACTCTGACTCTCCATCAGTGAGTCCATATAGCTATGTACCATTCTAGTTTCAGTAGGCTATCAGTTATGAATATATAGCATTCCATGAGAATTCCATGGGTCCAATGTAGCCGTTATTCAGATCAGTATTGTATTCAGCCTCTCATTGAGGCAACCACTATGTATCATCAGTTTTATATGATCGGCTCTTGTATTATAGAGCATAGATCACATTATTATTTTGGCATTGTTACGAGCATGGGGATTCCCGCCTCATCCATATAAATGTCACACATTATTTGTATCTCACCCATTAATGGGAACCATATTAATACAAAAAACAAAAGCCACCATGCCCCAGCCCAAGAAGCACCACCCCTCCGCAGGAAATCCTATGATGTTCATCGGCCATACGATGAGCTCCTGCCCTCACACATAAGGGGAAAATCTGTTAACCCAAAAAATCCCTCACTCAGCTCTACATGGCCTACACCACCCAAGGACACCCATGCACTACCCTCATTTGACCCCATTTGATCCCCACACCCTCAAGAAGGCTAAAAAACATGAAAATGGCTTAAAAACCCCTAAAAAGAGTCTAAATAGCTCTCATAGGGGCTAAAGCCTCCAAAAGGGAGCTAAAACCCCTCAAAGGATTCTAAAACCCTAAAAGGAGCTAAATATTAAGTGAAAGGGGCTAAAAGCCCCAAAAAGGGGCTAAATCCCTGACCAAGGACTTAGAACCCTAAAAAAGCTATAAATAGAGGGGTGGGGGTCACTCTCAAAACATTCCTCCCTTGCATACTATTATGCTTCCCGAGTGGATGCCTTGAAACCATTTTCCTCTCAAGCCACCCACACTCCCTCTCATCCATCTTCCCTTTGAGCCATAGCTCCCTCATTGCCAAGAGAGAGGTGCTTCTCCAAGCTAGGGCATGGTGGCCCATTTCCACCAAGAGGTATAAGCTTTGTTTAATGTCATTTTTATTTCTAATTTTTCTAACTTAGTTTTCTTGTAGGTTTATTTTATACTCTAACAGGTTGTATGCAGGTTTCTGGAGTCTAACCTTGTGTGCAGGGTTTCCATTTCTTTCTTTTCTATTCTCTTTGCTTTAGTTTTGCTTCTTTTTTCTTGCATTACCATCAAGAACCCTATCCTTCCATCCTATAAATAGAAGGTAGCCATTCCTACCCTGTAGTAAGGGATAAATCCCTGCTACAATTTCAATGAGGTCAGAATGTTACCGGACATGATAGTGCACAAATCTGATATGTCAGCCATCAAAGGGGGAGGTGGGAGGGACAAAAAGGTGTTCATCAAAGGGGCATTGGTAAATAATACTAGACCAATGGCAGATAGTGAAGGGATGGATACATTGTTGATGGTGGTGTCAATAGTATGGAGGACATGATGGAGGGTGTTTGTTCCTTTAGGATCGTAATACGTTAATTGGTCGATAGTCATGATATTCCCATCGTGGGGGAACATCAAGAGTTGAAAGACAGTATAAGCATTGGATTGCATTGTATACATGTAACTACGTCCAAGGAGGAGGTTGTAATCGAGTTAAGCATTGAAAACCTCAATGTCAATCAACACGATTTTTTTGACTAACTCAACGGGGAAATTTGGGAGAACGCCTTGTGGTTGAGCAGCACAACCATCGTAAGAACGAAGAGCGGTGGTTGAAGGTTGAAGGGTTGGGGATTTGATTTTTTGCAAAAACATGGTTGACATAATGCAAGTGGATTCCCCCTCATCGATGATGCATCAATGAATGAGAAAATTCCGAATAGTGGCAGGAACTTGGAAGGATATGGATGACAGCATCCAAGTTTCTCCTTAATCCAAGTCGAAAGTGATCAACTTGGAATCAGAGGGGTCGACGACACCTAGAGCGTATAATAGATATTTACATTATGAAGGACAAGTTCTGAGGACTTCCATAGTAGACATGGCATAGGGAAACTAGGCCACATCATCGATGATACTGTAATTAAGAGTGACTCTAGCAGTGGTGTTGTAAAGGAAAGTTTCCTATGGCTAGGGTTTAAGAGGCCATCAATGTACTGGGTTGAAAGGTGGATGCAAATGGTTCTGAAAGTAAATACAAACAATATTAGAGATTAGAATGGTTCATACCTTAGCCAAACGAAGGTTGATCCAAGCAGCCCTTCAATCCTCTTCTTGCTGCTCTTGCTCCTCTTGCTCCAAGAGACCTGCAAAATGAATTATACCTTCCTCAAACCAATATGACCACATACAAAGCAATGATAATCAAATAAACATGAAATAATAATCTGATTAACATCATAATATGATCATAAATAGATATTCAATCACACATTGAACAATTATTTGGGAAGAAGAAGGACATCACATCTTTATTAATCTTAAAAACAAGTACAATTATACCTTCTCTTCAAGTTGGACACTTCACGAAACCTTGATCTAGTTCTACTGCTTCTCTTCTCCAAGGAACTCAGCCTCCAAGCTCTGCAACACAAGGAGAAAGATTCTAGGGAAAAGGTGTGGAAAAAGAGAGCTCCAATTCCTCCAGCATAACAATGCAAATATTCAAGTCTCTTCTCATGGACCTCCCTGCCTCTATTTATATGCTTTATGAAGAGTTAGGGTCAAAGACAAAGTAGTTACAATTAAAGGAGTCAATTGCATAACTACCCAACCTACCTGAATTTCAAAATATGTATTTTTTTGATATTTTCAGGAGGCGTACACAGGTTGCAGAGACAATAGTTGTGTACACAAGGAGGTATACGTGGATTGCAATGCAGATAGTCATGTATTTAAGGTGTATGTGAGTATTATATATAGCAAGTCGCGTACATACACGGGTTTCCTTAAAGAAAAGCGCATACACATCAAAAAAACTCATTTTTAGGGTACTTTTGGGCATTTTTAGACTTTGGTGTCTTCTGGAAAGTTTTAGCTAACAAAGATAACTTTCCAATGGTGTATAGATGAGGTCAAATAGATTTACAAAAATCAATATATGGTTCCTCCAATTTAATTGTTTTTTCAATGAATTTCATGAAGTGTCGACATGCGACAAAATCATGGGAAAGTGGTCACAGGAAGAGATGTGTCATTTTGAACTATAACAGATGCCCCCTAATGTATGAGGTTAGAGGGGAAGATGATAGCTGAAATATATTATAAAGGAAACAACTGAGTATGGAGAGAGCAGAGAATCCAAGATCAAAATGCTCGAACAAAGGTGCTTGAAAGAGAGATAAATGTCAGACAAAACTGATCTCTGGGACATACAAGTCCATATACAAATCATCACCATAAAGATACAGGAAGATCCAACATATGTATAACTTATGAAACTATCATCATCACTCAATATGCAAAAAGGAACCATATAAAATCTAAAGGAGTCATGGCCACAAATGAACAAGGTGGATCCATGCTCAACAATCAATCATAGAAACAAGAATACAAGGTGGATCTATGTCTTAGTAAAATGTCATATAAAATATAACAAGGTCTTGCGCAACTTGGGCAATAGAAAAATGACGATGCTATTGTCGGCCCAAGGTATTCAATCCAAGCCGCCCAAAAAAGGTACGAATCCTAACCATGCAAATAAAGGAGCTGAATTCGAACATGGAGGAAACCATTTGATTACTAGTTAATGATGAGAACCGTTAACAAACGCGAGGGAAACCCCCATTAATAAAAATGGTCCCCAAGGTACCTAGTACATTCTAAAAAGTGTGAATACAATGACTTGAATTCAAACACTTGAAGGATCCATCAAGTAGGAGACATTAAGATATTCCCACTACCTAATAGCGAGGGAAATTGCCACTGATGACTACAATCCCCAAGGTATTGTCATAAAAATCTAAATCTCATTTCCAAAGCAAGATGTGTTGCATTCTATAGGAAGAGATATGGTGGAAGGAATAAATTAAGGCATCCTTCATCATCCAACATGAGGTAAGTCAGAGACTAATTGGATCTGGAATTGGTACATAATTTCGTGACAACGACCACCGAAGACATGATGTAATTAACTGATACCAGGGAATGGCTGACACAAAAGGTCAAGGAAACTATACAATGGTCAATAAAGGTTTAATCCTTGAACATTGAGCATGACACAAAAGTGACTTAGGAATATTTTGACACAAAAATACCAACAACAAAAACCTACAATGTAGGAGACATTTACAGATTCCCCATATCATTCGAAAAGAAACCAACTGGAGGAGTAAGAAACTCTGAATTGGGATAAGGTCAAAATACTAGGACCCAACTATTGATAGACTCAAAACTAGTTCTTTGTTCAAAGAAACAAGACTTGCTTCCATGATGTAAAAAACATGTGAATGAACTTCCCTTCACCTCTTTCTTGTAAAGGTTTAACGAGTCCAAGAAAGAAAACTCGAGAAAACTCGGGACGTTCTTCATTTTTGGCAAGCTCAAAGAAGAGACAGAATAATGCTTAATAAAGCATTGATTTGTGAATTTTTCAAGCCCGAACTAGTACATGTTCGTCAGTGTTTTCATAGTTTAGAGAGTCTGAAAACTCCAAAGAAGACTCCAGGGGGTGCTTTTTCATCCAATTTAGTCTCCTGAGACCTGAAAAGTATAAAACTAACCACAAAAGAAATCTCTTAGCTTCCAAAGAAGTAATGTGCACATTTTTTGTATTTAGTCAGGAAGTTCTGAAAAAGGTTAAATTACCACCTACCCAAAGCTCCTTCAAAGCCTGAGTTTTATGAGTGTGAAGGAAGGAAAGATCACTCGGAAAGATCCATTTGATTACGAGAAATGGGGCTTACACCAATAAAATCGATGCTTTGTTCTTTATGGTTTAACGAGCATGACAAAGACATAAAGTACACTCATAATATTTTTCATGTTTAGGTCCAGAGCACGAAAAAGAGAAAACTAAGCTCATACTAGGGGTTCCTTTTCCGTAAATTTAGTCCCTCGGGTCTGGAAAAGCGATAAACCTATACATGACAATACTTTTCTCAATTCTGAAGAAAAGAGAGTGTTCCTTTCTTGTATTATTTCACATGGTCCGAGAAAGTGATAAATGTTGGAGACATTTACCATCATACACACTTTTTCGGTCAAATTGGCCCAGTTAAACCACTATCCTAAGTATAATTGACATTAATTGACATTAGTGGAGCATTAATTGCCATCATCCAGTCACACTCACACCTACCTATAGTCAAGGAGGCTAACTTAGCCTTCTCCTACAGTCAAGGAGGCTAAATGGAGCACTCCAGGGGTGATCTGAGTGACATTAATGCACCTAATTGCTAACTGGTGGTTACAATCAGTTCAACCAATCAGTTAGGGTGCCTCCTCTCATTAAATATATTATTTAATGATTATTTAATGATTATTTATCATTATTTAATGATATGGAGTCAACAG
Organism: Pseudotsuga menziesii; assembly: GCA_001517045.1. Lineage (NCBI taxonomy): Eukaryota > Viridiplantae > Streptophyta > Pinopsida > Pinales > Pinaceae > Pseudotsuga > Pseudotsuga menziesii. The sequence continues at coordinate 608,975 of LPNX010216904.1, read as the reverse complement.
GGCGCCTCCACCAACTTCTGATGGTCAGTTCAGCTTCAGTTAACCTCATTGGGGTTCATTGAAGTCATGGAGCACTAGCACTTGATGGTTGGCTTGCTATGACATGTGTTTGATCTCCTTTAGTTGAGATTCAGTCATTTATTGCACTCTGACTTTAGTTAGGGTTTGGTGAGTCAATTAGGGTTTTGGTCAAGTGGTTAACTGAGTGTGATTGAATGGCTAAGAGTCAGTTAAGCTAGACTCACTCACTGAATTCAAATTGTCTCCTTAGGTATTTTAATTCTTCATGGATTTAAGCCATTTCTCAACATTGGTATTGTAACCATTCATTGTTTATTAAATATACAGAAAGGAAACCAATTCCAGTTCTGATTAACACCAATTCATGAGTATTTGTTAATTATTCTTTGATGATTTTGATTCCTAGTTCCTAGATCATGTGCAAGAATTAATATGGTATCAGAGCATATGGTGGCATGAAGATATATCTCTCAAGAACAATATTTTTGACAGATTTCTCCATGAAATTTGAGCAATAGCTCAAAAATCCAACACTGCACCAGAAACCAAGGCTTACCACTTAATACCCCAAGTAAAGAACTTGTTGATCAAGATTGCTTGATTGACTATGCTGGGTGTGATGAAAGCATAAAATGTGCAGGTTGTCCAACCTTATGGTGGCCCTTTTTTTTTATTTGCAGGTTTTATCAGTTACAACTTCGAATGGACTCATCAATCCCTCTTCTTACCCCATTCACAAGCTATTCGGAATGGAAGTTGAAGATGATTGCATATCTGAAGAGACAAGGTCTCTCTAAAGTGTCTATTGGACTTGGAAAAGAGTCTTATGAGAATGAGAATGACTAGCTAAATGATGGTGATAGAGCTTTTGGAGCAATATGTCTAGCCCTTTCTCCTAGCTTGTACTACCTTATTGATTCTACTGAATACCCAAAGAATTTCTGGACAATATTGGATAGAACCTTTGGCAAGCACAATGAGGATCATAATAGTAATTTGGAGATCACATCCAACACCACAAGATTTATTTACTCAAAATTCACGGCCTCTACTCTCTCTGATGAAGATGAAGCAGAATCTTCTACACATTCAATTTGAATTGAAGAAAGTCTCCATGCAGTGACTCCTTCTCCTAATGCTCCGGAAGTTCATGAGATCTATGATACCTCATATTCTCATATTTATAAAAGATAAGAAGACATTTGAATCTCTGATATTGAAGAAAAATACTGCTGCACTTCCATGCAAACATTCACAAGTGATTTTCCTTTGAATTCTGTGCAAAATTTACCAGTAATTGCTTCTGAAAGTGAAGAGAAATTTGATTTTTCTCCCTCTAATGTTGCTGATGGTGTGAAAATATGTAAAAACTTGGCTATTTGGGAAGAAATATCATATTATAATAGTGACACATTCCCTCCCCATGATCTAGATCTTCCAGCAAATTCCTGCAGGATTGCATGCACCAAAATTCAGAATTTTGAAGAAGAAGAAAACTGTGCATCTACCATCTCAGTTGACCATAATTTTGGATCTGATATGAACCTTATTGGATATTATATGATCTTATTTGGATCTTATCTGATATTTATTGGTTCAAAATATCAGGTTCATAAACCTTCATTACTGCTTGTAGCTGTTCTCATCAATGGTGTGAAGAAACAAGTACCACAAGTCTCCTACAAAACTGTTGTTGGGGATTTGATTTCGTTTCATAGTTTTGGATCTGTTGTGAACTTATTTATATCTGATTTACATTATTATATAATATTATTTTGTTCATATTTTAAAATCCAATAGCTTTCAGCCATGCTTGTAGCTGCTCTCACCAATTCCGGTGTGAAAAATCAAGTATCGCAGTTCTTCTTCAATTTTGTTGTTGGAGATTTGGTGTTAGTTTCCTCTTATGAGGTTGCTGATATTTTAATTTGTGAATCATTAGCTATTTCATAATCTATATCATATTATGTATCTCAATCATTCACTCTCTAGAGTCCCAGGGATTCTCTATCTTTGGTCACAAGCTCATCTCCTCATAGAACTAGTAAAGAGGAAGACATTTTGCATCCGCTTGGACACTTGCTCCTAAACATTGGGGCTGATTTTACCACTCATTTTTTTCTGTTTAAGGCTACAACATATCATTTTCTTGAGTTTTCCACACATGGTTCGAATCCTTAAGAACCTTTGCTCTCTCCTCAGATGATTTCAGTTGCTTTACATGGGTCCATTTTTCACCGTGCAGTTGTTTATATTTCTGATTCAGTTGAGTGCATTGTTCTTCTTCCAAAGTGGAAGATTCCTCCAGGCATATTCATTTAGTTTGGATTCATAGGTTCACATGCACAGTCTCAGGATGCCGCTGCATAGAAGAACCAATTCTTGATTTACTGCTTAGTTTGAGGGGGGGCATTTTTCCCATGAGGTTTTCCCAGTTTCCTTGGTTATATTAAGCAGTTACTTTATTGTACAGGGTGACCTATGGCCTTTGTTTCTAGGGCCCTAGAATTTTATGCATCTATGTTTTCTAACTCTTCCTGAGTATAGCTTAAGGGGGGGTTTTGGAGACATTTACCATCATACACACTCTTTCGGTCAAATTGGCCCAGTTAAACCACTATCCTAAGTATAATTGACATTAATTGACATCAGTGGAGCATTAATTTCCATCATCCAGTCACACCCACGCCTACCTATAGTCAAGGAGGCTAACTTAGCCTTCTCCTATAGTCAAGGAGGCTAACTGGAGCACTCCGAGGGTGATCTGAGTGACATTAATGCACCTAATTGCTAACTAGTGGTTACAATCAGTTCAACCAGTCAGTTAGGGCACCTCATCTCATTAAATATATTATTTAATGATTATTTATCATTATTTAATGATCTGGAGTCAACAGGGCACCTCCACCAATTTCTGATGGTCAATTTAGCTTCAGTTAACCTCATCGAGGTTCATTGAATTCATGGAGCACCGGCACTTGATGGTTGGATTGCTGTGACATGTGTTTGATCTCCTTCAGTTGAGATTCAGTCATTTATTACACTCTGACTTTAGTTAGGGTTTGGTGAGTCAATTAGGGTTTTGGTCAAGTGGTTAACTGAGTGTGATTGAATGGCTAAGAGTCAGTTAAGCTAGACTCACTCACTGAATTCGAATTGTCTCCTTAGGTATTCAAATTATTCATGGAGTAAATCCATTGCTCGACATTGGTATTGTAACCATTAATTGTTTATTAAATATACAGAAAGGAAACCAATTCTAGTTCCGATTAACACCAATTCATGAGTATTTGTTAATTATTCTTTGATGATTTTGATTCTAAGTTCCTAGATCATGTGCAAGAATTAATAATAAACTACCACCAATGTGGATGCCCATTCACATATTATTAACTATCATGAATGGAAAGTTTACTCAGCAGTCAAGTCTATTTTGAGGAGTTATACCTGGGCCTAAAGAAACTCAATATATTTCCCGTAAAGTTTTAACGAGTCCAAAAAATTCAACTCATGGCCTCCTTACTATTTTTAACGAGCTCGAAGGAGAGAAAAAACAATGCTCTAAATGCGAGGAGATGAGTTTCATAGGCAAGAGAAACTAGTTCCAAGCGCAAGGAACAAACCTATGCATAATGCAAGGAACATGAGCAAGATAAAGACACTCAGGGAAAGTCTCCTCAAGGAAAAAGGTGTCAAGTTTCAAATGAAAAATGATACAAGTCTGAGCGATGATGAGAACAAAGATGAGGTCTTATACAATGAGCTAAAAGCATGGAAGCCAGAATTAGGCTCAAAAGCATGAGCAAGATACATGCAAATGCAGTTACAACTTAAACAATAAGACAAGGCCAGTAAACAGTTGTGAATCCAACTAAGAATCATGTCTCCAAGAAACAACAACATAAGGATCATATTCAGAAGAAAAGATCTGATGCAGGTCACTTTGGCAGAAACACATGTGACCTTGCTATCTTCTACAAAAGGGTAAGTCAAGGCAGAATCGACTGAAGAAGATTTTATAGCACCAAGGATCGAGGCTTTATAATCAGTAAGATCAACCTCAGAAGGAAAGAAAATATCAAAAATGGAGATAGAGTCTATAAGAGAAAAATCAGTATCACAAGAGTTGAAAAAATCAAAAGAAAAATCAAACTCATCAGGATCACTGACTTGTTGTTCGAAGGGAGAGTCCAAAAACTCAACAAGACCAACATAAGAAGACCGATCCATGGGAAAATTAGGCTTAATAAGAAAATCAGGGTTAGACTTAGTCACAACTAAACCAACATCCAAAAGAAGGTCAGACTGTATCAAAGACTCTAGGAAGACTTCATCCGAAGGAAGGAGATCATCTGAGATAGGACACATGTCTAAAATTTCAAATGGATTGACAGAGTGGAGAGCAGGCTCCATAGTTTGTATAGGATGACTCACCTAGTCAACTGCTGGGACCAAGTCCTGAGAAGGTAAGCATGAAAATAGAGGCTTCTTCTTAGTAGCAATTGAATGCGAAGGACATGAGGCCATATAGCTCACCTATGGTGGGGTAGTGTCTGTAGAAACACTAGGAATCAATAAAGGAAAGACCTAGTCTCTAGTTGGGTTAGGAGAAGGATCAAGAACCAACTGATCAATAGTGACAATTTCTTCGCCATGATTAAAATACATCACACGAAATAATGTTGACACCACATCTTGTATGGCATAGACATAATCACATCCAAGGAGCATATTAAATTCCAAGGGGTTTTCTATCACCATGAAGTCAACTAAGATGGTCTTCCCACCTAAAGTAACAGATTTTTGAGAAATAATTCCCAAGGCTATACAAATTCTTCTATCAAACGCCAGTAACTAACTAGCAGTCGACATAAGGCTGGGAGATCCCATGCCTCACCAAGCACAAGCAGAAAAAATACTAACTAAGGCTCCTTCATCAACAATACAACGAGCAATTGTGTATTGTTCAACTTTGACCTTTATCTGGAAAGGTGCATCAGAAGGAAGGTGTGGCTCAACTAGGCTATCCCAAACAAAGGAAGAAATCCAAGAGCTTGGTGGGGGTTGATCCGAAGCAAGTTCACTGCCCCCTTATTCAGTAAGTTCTGAACTGGAAGTGAAGAAAATGTGACTAGTAGACACTTCACTCTCTAAAGGAAAAGTGGGATTAATTGATACTGAAATCGATTCAACCGCTTCATTAAAATCACTCTCTGAAGGGAGAGTGGGATTGACCAAAAATGACATTGGTTCAATCAAATTAGGATCACTCTTCGAAAGAAGAGTGGGATCGACCAAAGCTCAAATCGGTTCGACCACTTTATCAACCAAAGGTTGAGTAGGTTATTGAGAAACTATAGGTTGTTCAAGACAGGGAAATTCTTGATTCTTGGACCACACTTTTCGCACCTTTCAATGATAGTAGGGCACTGGTGAGTAAGATGATCACCCTCGCATAGCTTACAAGGGAACTTAAGTTTGCACTTTGAACGAAAAGTTTTTTCAATGATTTCAACATGACTAGCATTGGATGACTGTTTACCCTCAGCATGACCTTTAGAGGCTGAGATTTTTCCCCCAGCATGATCACCAGAGGCTAGGTGACTGGGTCCAACCTAACTAAGAGAGGTTGGTTGTTAAAAAAATTAAGAATGTTAAAAAATGGGATGACCATGAAACCAAACTCTTTGCACCTCCATGATAGAAGGGCATTTATAAGTAAGGTGGTCTCCCTCACAAATCTTACAAGGAACCTTGGGGTTATGTTTTGAACGGGTAGACTTTTTAACAGTGTCAACATGACTCGCAGTGGCTGATGGATTGTCTTTAGCATGAACCAAAGAGGCTGAGAGAATGCCCCCAGCATGACTTGTAGAGGATGAGAGACTAGGTCCAACATGACTTGTAGAGGTTGGATGAGAACCACCAGCATGAACATCAGATGCTGAATGGTTAGGATCAACATGATTTGCAGCAATTGAGTGTGTGCCCCTAGCATGAACTTTAGAGACTGGGTGGATGGATCTAACATGACTTGCAGAGGTTGGATGGGGAGGTTAAAATTGAACATCAAAGGTTGAACAAGTGCCCTTAGCATGAACTACAGAGGCTAAGTGACTGAATCCAACATGACCTGGAAAGGTTGGAAGGATCCCACTAGCATGACGAACAGAGGCTGGATGGTGAAGACCAACTTGACTTGCAGAGGTTGAGTGCTTAGATCTAACATGACTTGCAGAGGTTGGATAGGTGACCCTAGCATGAACTACAGAGGCTGGGTGGTGAGGTTCAACTTGACTTGTAGATTTTGAATAGTTTCCCCCTTGCTTATGTGCCTTCTTCCTATTCCTCCTTCTTTTACTCCTTTTAGACTGTCGGTTACTAGTATCAGTACTTTCACCGCATGGGGAAGAAGGAGGAGTATAATCAACTAAAGGTGAAGGGGAATTAGTGTTTTGATGCCCTTGGTATAAGGATCTTACTTGAGAAGCACCAGGAGCATTCAATATAGTTGGAGTGGAAAACAACCACACTGGTAGCCCTAGGGTGAATCTAGGTAGATTCAGGGTGGCCATCAAAGGAACACCAACATTCCCCATGAGAGGAATAGTACAAGGATTTCCCATCATGGGGATCTTTTGGTTGGTATTCAAATGAGTGTTAGCCATAGTTTCAAACTAGGAGACAAAGTCTGAGGTTGACAAGCAACCAAAATTACAAAGCACACACCTAAAGGCGCACTAAGTACAGACAAACCACACAGCACTCATTAAAATTCCTAAATCCAAATAGACAAATAGGTATAAGATATGTTTTCCATAAGAAAGCTGATAGATAGTTATTTGGCATCCCTGTAGATGTTCTTAGGCACAAGTGGAGAAATCACCCACCACCCTCCCACACCTTCTACTGGGGTTACCTTCCAATCCCGTCCAAGGTCAACCAGAAATAGCCTTTTGGTGTACCTGTGTATGAACCCTAGATGTCAAAGAGACTAAAGGCTACCTTAACTATATTGACAATCTTGGGGGACAGTCGCAAGCCTGGTTCAGACGCATGGGCAGGCTAGCAAATCCCGAAACCCTTTCTAAGACAGAATCCCCAAATGCACAAAAACCTTGGTCTACACTTTGACAAGGAATTGGAGGGCTATCTCCTCAGTCAAAGCCTCCACGTGGCCTCGTTCTTAACTCCCGTTTGAGAGGAGCTTCCCAGATATAATTAACATAGAAGAGTATTTACCTAGTGATTGGCCAACTACGTCTAAAATTTAAACACTTGTGGAGAGTTGAAACTCCCTAATCCACAAGTCTATCCTGAGCTAGTTGGTGTATGACCTTATAAAATAAAACTTACTAATAATTTTTAAATTATATTGTTTATTTTAAGGGCTATTTTTAGTCAGAGGGTAAATAGCATGAAACTTATGTGGTGTTTTGACTCAAAGTTGAAACAAAATGACTAAGCAAAGAGAAATGAAATGAAAAAATAAAAAACTATTCTCTTTCTTTTTCAAATAGAAACTTGAAAGCCACAAATGAACAAATTCTTTTTATTTTTTATTTTAAAAACAATGATATGCCATGCAATCTAGACTAAAAAACTAATTGACATGCATATAAAGAAAACATGTGTTTTTCTTTCTTTTTCTTTTATAAATGCAAAAGAAAAACTACCTACAAACAAAAGTATGTAGATAGCAAGAACAAAGCAAAAGGAGATCTGCTATACAACCACCAAACAAACTCTAGAATGCGCTAAAGTTAGTATAAACCCTACTTGGAAGGAAGGCTTTCACAAAAGACAAGTCAACTATTTTGGTGTGGTGAAGTTAACCAACAAAAGAAGAAGGAAACAAACACCAACAAGCTTCTGAACTTAGACAAAGATCACTAGCAAAGGCTGACCAGAAATATAAGCCAAAATTCATGCCAAGCAAAGGGGGTGGGGGGAAAGAGCAAAGAGAAAACCCAAATTCTACAGATTGGCTTACCACATAGATAAAGAAAAACCAAAAGGGATGACACTAACTCCCTAGAGTCATGCATCTACAGAGGACCCCAAAAGACCTACCAAATAGCCCACAACAGCAAATAAGGACATATCCCGTCCGTGGGGGGTTTCGGTAAATATAAGGAAATATCACAAGCGGTGGAGATAGATGCCATGGAAGGAGTAATGGTTTCTATGGTGGATCCATAATGGTTTCATTGAGTCTGTAGGCTGAGATGATAGGCCAATTTCATAAGGTGATGGACACCAGGATTGATGGGTTGACCCACATAAGTGGTTGTGGTATTTTTTGGTACTAAGGGTTGACTTACAACCATCCCTTGATTTGGTAACAGGTTCAGAAACATTATAGGTGGAGGAACTTGTGGTGTAGGGTTTGGATGTGCCGGAGTAGTCACATTAAGGTCACATTGATTTTTAGTTTGTAACAAATAATGGACTCAATTCATATGGGGCATTGATGTGTATAATGGCCATAAGTGTCACAAATTGTGCACAGATGGTTAGTCCGCAACTAAGGGTTTTTTCCAAGTCTAGGTGGATGTTGGGGGTTCTATGCAGGGGGATTAGCTATGTTTTTATTTATAGGTTTGGGTTGTTGGCCACATCCTTGAGGTTGGTTGTTGCCCTGGTTCCTACTATTAGAATTATTGTGCCATTAGATCTTCAAGAAATGAGTGCAATTAGATTCTTAATTATTATGCAGTGAAAAGTAATGAATAATACACATTGAACAAAACAAATATCATAGGAAATAGACAAGTATTACTCTGTATAATTACAGTATAAACTTCATTACATCCTAGCAATATACAATGGTAATACATAAAGGAGAATTTGAATCATGAGAGATGAATTCAAATCTACCAGATCAGTCTGACTGCATGGCTAACTAGAAGTGTCTAAATAACTATCGAAGCTGACTAGCTCAGCTCCAATTGTCTAATTCAGTCTCTCAATCAATAATAATTAGTTAAACTAGTCTAACTGAGGTGGTAGGTGAGAAGTAGGTGAGAATAGGCGCCTATCCACATGCATCCATGCAATACTGGAGCTAATTGAACTAGAGGACATCTAACTGAATGTAGCTGAAGAATAAGTAAGCTTAAGTAGTTACCAACTACCAACAACTAAAGGAATTTGTTGCTGGCACTCCCAATGGATCCTAAATTGTAGGTATTGGTGTAGGAGGCGCCTAAATTGATGCATGTAAGTGCAGTCAATTCTAGTTAGCCTCTATAGGTGTACCCCACACTCTAGTGACTGGCACATGTTGCCACATTAGGCCAAGTGGACCCAATGGTACTAGTGGACCCAATAATAACTAAATGACTCCTAAGTTAGGCTAATATAATCTAATAGACAGTTTGGACAAGGGAGGATTGTAAATCCTAACACCCCCCTAAATCCTAACTTGGACAACTGTGGGCCCTATAAATAAGGGAAAAAGTCACCCATATACAATCTAAAAGATAAAAAATGTTGCTTAATAAACTGAGGAAATAGGGAAAACCTCAAGGGAACCCACCACCCTAAAAATAAGTAGGAACAGGAAAATACAAGTTATTTTTAGAAGAAAATAAGTTTCCTCCTTAGAAAATAACTTGCAAAAACTCTGTTGTGAATTCGCAGCTCTATGCAGCAGTATGGTTCTTCTGTACAGTAGCATCCTGAAGCTGTACATGTGAACCTCTCCAAACTAATGGCTATGTCTGTAGGAATTTTTATCTTTGGAAGAAGAAGAAAATGCTCAACCAAATCAGAAATATAGACAGTTGCACGATGAAAACTAGACCCATGTGGAGCAACTAAAATCAACTGATGAGAGAGAAAAAGTGCTTGATAATTTGAACCATATGAGAAACACGCAAGAAACAATATATTGCAGCCTTGAACATCAAACCATGTGAGTTAAAATCAGCCCCAAGTGTTAGGATAAAGTGTTTAGGTGAATGCATAATGTCTCCATCTTTACTAGTTCTATGAGGAGATGAGCATGTGATCAAATAGATAGGTAGAGAAGCCCTGCGACTATGGAGAGAGAATTATTGAGCTCCATAATCTGATATAGCTTTATAAATTACCAATTATTCACCAAATATAATATCAGCAAACTCATACGAGGAAACTAACATCAAATCCCCAGCAACAAGTTTGAATAAGACTTGTGGTACTTGATTTGTCACACCAAAATTGATGAAACCAGCCACAAGTGTGAATGAAGGCTCTTGGAACTTAAAACTTGTAACAAATAATATCATATCATATCCAAATAAGATCATATAAGATTCAAATAATTTTATATCAGATCCAAAAGTGTGGAATGAAACCAAATCCCCAGCATCAATTTTGAAGGAGACTTGTTGTACTTGATTTTTCACCCAAAATTGATGAGAGAAGATACTAGCATTACTAAAATATCTTGAAAATTAAAACCTAAACCAAATAATGTCAGAACATTTCCAAATAAGATCATATCAGATCCAAATAGTTTCATATCAGATCCAAGAGTGTGCTCCACCAAGATGGTAGATGCACAATTTTCTCCTTCTTCAAAATCCTACGAATTGGTGCATGCAATCATTTAGGAATTTCCTGGAAGCTCTAGATCAATAAGAGTGAATGGATCACTCCTACAATATTATTTCCAAAATATCCATGGTATTACTTATCTGCACACCAGCAACATCATTAGAGATAGAGAAATCAAATTCCTCTTCATTTTCTGAAACAATCACTAGGTAAACTATGCACATAATTTAAAATAGAAAAATCACTGGAGATATTTTGCATAGAATGGAAGGAGAGTTTTCCTTCAAAAATAGAGATTCTAATGTATTATTCTGGATCATCCATGTGAGAATATGAGATATCAAATATCTCATAAACTTTTGAATCGGTAGAAGGATTCACTCCAAGGAGACTTTCTTCAATTCAAATTGACTATGTGGAAGATTTTGCTTCTTCTTCATATTCAACAATTTGCTTTGTTGTAGGAGAGGGAACATAGAGTCCATTCTTGAAATCTACATACTGTATTTTACCTGAACCTTTCTCAATATCTTGGATTTTAGATTCATCTCCCATATGACTGCTAGGTCCTCCTGATAGAGTGGAAGTGATGAAGGATTCCCTGGAGGCAACCATGTGGTTGGATGCTCCGAATATATCAAGTAAGCATTCGACGAAGTGAAGCATGCATTCAAGGCATGGAATCTCTCATGTTCTTTAGTCTGCTCTCCACCATCAGACATCTCAGCACCTTGTGGAAGGGAAATATTTTTCTATACAAGGAAAATTTTCAACTGGTAAAGGGTCTTCTTCATGCACGAGTCTTATAGATGAAAACCCCTCATACAATATGGACACTTTTTCTTTTCAAAACTTTTCTTCTTATTGGATCCTGAAGCTCCTTTGGATTTATTCTTACTCTCTTTAGGCTTCAAATTAGATGCTTTAGGCTCCTTCCTCTTATGTCTCCCTTTATCTTGAACTTTGGTAGAGTTTGTCACTAGGAGAGCTTGATCTTTGGAAGTCTAGATGACTCCCATATGGACCAACTTCTCTTGCTCATTTATTAAGGACTCAGCAAAGGAATCAAGTGAGGGAATCTTCCGATTGGGAATGGAATCTTGAGACAAATACAGAATACTCAGTACCTAGTTTGTTGAGTATGGAGATCACATGTTTCTCCTCCTTTATTTCTATTCTGCACTGTCTGCATTGAAGTACAAGAGACTTGAGTTGTGTAAATAATTGTTGTATGGTCTCGAAAATGTTGGGATGTAAGGCTACCAAATCGTTCTCCAAAATCTTTCCCTGAAGCACATCTTGCTTTCCAAACAAGACTTCGAGCTTCTCCCAATATTCTTTGGGAATCCTCAAACCTTCAAGGTGAAAGAGGAGTTCTCTAGAGATGTGAGTACATATATGACCAAAAGCTTCATCTAAGCGGTTCAGAAACTTGTTTTTCTCAGTTTGATGATGGGGCTCAGCCTCCCTTCCTAGTATTATCCTGAAGAATCCCTTGTTGCACAAGGAAACTTGCATATCTGCCCTCCAATCAAAATAAATGAAGGATTTTAGGATCTGAGGTGTGGAAGGTTGAGAATCAATAATTCTCATGTTGATCAGATAATATCTTCAATCAATCTATGTAGAACCTATAGAAAAATCACTGAAAAAACAAAACCATTCACACTATGTTAGAATCAAGCCTTCCCTCTCGACGTGTACACTTTCTCGGAGTCTGTCACACCCACACCACCACTCCGAATAAATTCATAGGAAGCAAGGCAATATTTGCAGGACTTCTGTGGAAACCCAATTTCTTCTGGTGTACAATAAAGAGTAGACATACTTGAAGCTTCTGTGAGATGTCTTTGATACCATATTAGAATTATTGTACCATTATATATTCAGGAAATGAGTGCAATCATATTCTTAATTATTATGTAGTGAAAAGGAATGAATAATACACACTGAACAAAACAAATCTCATAGGAAACAAACAAGTATTGCTCAGTATAATTACAATATAAAATTCATTACATCCTAGCAATATACAATGGTAATACATAAAGGATAATTTGAATCATGAGAGATGAATTCGAATCTACCAAATCAATTTGACTGGATGGATAACTAGAAGTGTCTAAATCACTATCGGATCTTACTAGCTAAGCTCTAGTTGTCTAATCTAGTCTCTCAATCAGTAATAATTAGTTAAACTAGTCTAACAAAGGTGGTAGAAGAGAAATAGGTGAGAATAGGCACCTATACACATGCATCCATGCAAGAATAGTGCTAACTGAACTGGAGGACATTCAACTAAATGTAATTGAAACATAACTAAGCTTAACTAGTTACCAACTTCCAACAACTGCAGGAGGTTGGTGTTGGCACTCCCAGTGGATCCTAAATTGTAGGGATTGGTCTAGGAGACACATAAACTGATGCATGCAAGTGCAGTTAGTTCCAGTTATCCTCTATCGGTGTTCCCCACACTCTAGTGACTGGTGCATGTGGCCCCATTAGGCCAAGTGGATTGAATGGTACTAGTGCTTCCAATAATAACTAAATGACTCCTAAGTTAGGCCAATATAATCTAATAGACAGTTTTGACAAGGGAGGATTATAAATCCTAACACCTATGTCTCTTTCATCTTCCCTGCCCTTGTTGGTTATTGGGGGCGGGTTGATTAGGGAGGTTTTGTTGAGCGTATACCTGTCCTTGAGGAGCAGGAGGACTTGGGGTCGGAGAAGGTGTAGGTTACACAGGTGGTGGGTAATAGGAAGGAGTAGTTAGAGGGATGCAAATCCTACCGTCTAGACATTGTACAAAGTTCCATCCTACCAGGAAAGTCAATCTATGAACGTGCAGAACAGGTGTAGGAGACACATATGAAGGTGTGGCTCTTGACTAAGCTGCTACACATGAAAATTCAAAGGCATAGCCAGGTGGGGAAACAATAAGGGTGTTACCGGAGTGAGGTGGCATCGAAGGAGAGGTTGTGTATAGGTGGGGGTGTTTGGTGATAGAGCGAATGAGTCCATCAGTAGCATGGGATGCCACCAGCGTATCTCGACATGAGGAGCCAATAAAGGGAGCATAGTGTATGATGTTATACAGATAACCTGATTAGGAATAGATAAGATTGAACTATTGTGCTTTGAGGATTGCTTCCTCCTCAGTTTTTGGGCTCTCAAATGCAACATCCTTGGCGATAGGAGGGAGTAATGTTTTAAGAAAAAAATATAGGAAATTCCTATCATCTAACTAGATTTTACACAAGATATGGCAAGTACACCACTCATGGATATGATATGTGATATGGGTAGTAGTGTTCTTTCAACAAGATAATAGGATTTCCATGCCCTGATCATAACAGATGGGTAACTGGAAGTACTAGAGAAACATCAAGGCTAAAGAGGAAAAGTTCAGATAAGTAGCATGGGGAAGCTCAATGTACCATTTGGTTGCAACACTAGTGAGTGTGCGTTGGAATAGCCGTAATCAAATAGAATCATCTACTATGCTGTTAGAGGCAAACCATTAGTGGAAGGAAATAATGTGGTTATGAGGGTCTTCTCCTGCCTTTCCCTAAAACTTAGGGATGTCCAAAGGAAGTTTGGTAGGAATGGGAGGCCACAAGGGGTCATGACAGATGGGGTCAGTCATCAACCATGCCAAGTCAAGTAGGTTGAGACTAGCCATGAATGGTAGAATAGGACCCATACTAGATCAGGGAGGGCCAGCAATGGTGTTGAGACTGGCGAGCATGTAGTTACCGTGTGCAAATGGGGGTTGGTAGTGTTGAATTACGATAGTAAGAGTAGTAACGAGAATGGTGTGAAGAGACAGAATGGTGGTGGAAGGGACAATGCCCCCATGCATAAATTAAGGTAGAGTGTGGACCATGGTGGTAGGAGTGTAGACACCACTAGTTGGTAGCAGACCAATAGTAGTGTATGTGGTGGTGAGGGGGCCACTAGGACAAGGACCTGTAGGTTCAACATAAGGGATACTCAGTATGACAGGTGGAGTGGTCACAAGTCCACTATCAACCATGCCCCCCTAAAAGGGATTTGGAGGTGCACAAGCCATGGGGATAGATGGGGAAGTGAATAAGGTAGGATCAGATTGATAGGAATCTGAATCATATTCAGATGCAGTGTATGGATCTGAAGGTGGTGAACGATGTTGAATATGGATCCATTGATGACGGTTCAAGGAACCGAACTGAGGAGCATGCTTCCTAAGTCTCTGCAAGTAGCATGGTGGAGCAATGATGACGTGATAGTGTGTTATGTGATGAATGAAGGCTCAAGGGTGTCAAACGCAAGATCAAAATTCCAACTACAGTCGAGTATGCAGAAGAAGTGTTGATAAATGGTGGAATATAATCCAAAAATAAATCTCTAAAACTGAATTGCAACAGTGTGTCATAGCAATCAAGTCTACAACAAAGAATCCAGAAATCTAATAAGCAGCACTACCTATAAATAAAATAACACACTAACCTATGGGGAATAAGTGCAATCGAACTCCTAGATAAGATAGAAGCCCCTCACAAATTGTATCCTCCATTGGGTGGTCAAATCCACAATCAAACAATACGAAATAGAAGAACCAGAGGCTAAGATAATCACACTAGCAAGAGGGACCTCAGGTAAAAGAGCCCAAAAGTACTGGAAACTCAGCTACCTCGTTCAACAATGTAATACCCCATGTGTTAAGACCCAGACATATGTAATTTGTAATTGTTTATTATTGTGGCACAGGGTGCCGAAAAAAGGATCTTTAAGGACCTAGAGACGTTATTATTATTTTTTGTAAATAATTAATTAAGGAAAATAGCTGGCACGTCGAGGACCACTAAAAGAGTATGGGAGGCCTAGATCCACAATGTGAGGGGGAATGGGGACATTCCTAGCACTTTATAACTTGTTTGGTTGATCTTGGTCTATATTTATGCCTTAGTGGCTTTATTAATTAATTATCACCCAAACATTGTACAAATGTCCCAACTTTTGATTAATTTATCTTATGTTGGTATTATTAAGCCTAATTCATGATTTAGTGGGCCTCCTTAGTGTTTGGGTGGGTGCCACTTATTGATTGATACCTTTGGTGGTTTTCTAACTCCTTGTGTAAATACTTGTGTAAATATTTGTGTAGCTCTTGTGTAAATAGCTTTGTAACCCCCCTTTTCTATTTTGGGAAGATGCCTTGGCTTGTGTGACACCTCACCACACTAATTTTGAGTTGGGTGGAGTGGCTTGGAGTCATTTCTCCTTGAAATTCGAATTGCTTGTTTTGGATTATAGTTAACCTCTTATGGTTTATTTACCCCCCCCCCCCATTGGATTGACTCGAGTTGGCTTACCATGGTTTTATTTTGACCCATTGAGTTAGAATTACCTTATTTGTTCTATAAATACATGTTTGATCTCCTTGGTTGGGAGGTTGTTTTCTCATGGTTCTTTTGGATGGTTGTTGACTATGGTTGTTCATACTTTTGATTTTCCTTGGTTTCCACTACTTGGCTTTTTCCTTAACCTGCACATAAATCGTGATGGTGAATGGCGATATCTTGATGGCCTATGGGGTCTGGATTACCACTGTACCTTGTAGTGGGGTGGAAGAGGAAGTATGTGGTGAGGAATAGAGTTTTGGATTCTCAAGATGATACTTGATTTATTCTTCAGTGCACCTCTATTGTTGATCTGTGGCCTCATCTCAGGGGTGTCCTATCTGTTAACACCCAAAAAGTGTTCACTACCTCATCTACCCCACTACATGGCTCATTTGTCCATTTTTCTACCATATTTCCCTTAAAAACCCTTTTTTCCTCCAAAAATATCCAAAATTCCTCTAAAATAGCAAAAATCCCACTAAAAAGCCTCCAAAAATCCTAAAATGCCTCCAAAAGGCCATAAAACCATCAAAAAAGCCTAAAAAGGGAAGAAAAAATATAAAATAATGAGGAAAAGGAGGAAAAAACCCTATACAGCTGCCCTAAACCATATGGTTTCCAAAACCATGGGCCAGCACTCCACCACTGAAAAACTATAAATAGGTGATGGAGACCCCTTATTTCAGATCCACAATCATAAGCACCCTTACTCTGCCAAAGTAGCTCTTGAAACCCTAGCTCACCCTTGAGCTACTTTCACCTTGAGAGCCCCTTTTGGCCCATTTCCACCATTGGAGAAAGAGAAGGAGCAATTTGGAGCTTGGAGCAACCCTCTTGGATCACTGCAAAGGGCTTCACCAACCTTCACATTGGAGGTAACATTAATACAAAAGCCATTCTTTACATCTTGTTTTTCTGTTTCATGCACATGTTTAGAGTAATTTATATTTCTGTTTTAGCATTTTAATTTACATTTACTAAACTGCTACTAAGGAGTCCCTTCTCCTTAGTAGGTGCTCATTCACACAAGCTAGGGGTAAAACCCTAGCTACACTATCAAAGTGATATCTGGCTTGGCAGTGCCAAAGGCTGGGTGGAATGTGGTCCGGATGATGCCAGTTGTGCATTGAGAAGATAAGTGATTTATCTCATGTTTATTTAATGTACTTGGATCTGATATGATTTATTTATGGATGCACATGAAATGTTTGATGAAACTTATGAGTTATTTGTGGAATAATTTTCTCATAGAATTCAATCAAGTAAATTTTATGAAGGAATTGGAAACTAGTTTTTGGGATTTTGTGCACAAATTGTTTGAGAAAATAATTATTTGGTAACTCTGCTACATAACTGGTATGTCTTCCCCTTTTCATTATATACTATGTATTTTGATGGTGTAGTATCCTCGGAATGGTTTAAGACACTTCTCTTTGGTGCTTTTACTTTTTATTCGAAAACTAGTTCTTCGATCGAACTATTTGGCATAGTTTGGAGAATTATCACATTAAGTGTTTGTAAAAATACCTGAGTGTTAATTTTATGTTTATATCTGATAAATAATATTTAAATGTGTGTGAGAATGTGAGGATAAATATTCTTGGTATTGTTGGGTAAATGTCTACCGAAATTCTAGATCAATTTCCAATTTCTAGCTCCTTCAATGGAATTGTTTTGAGTAGATTTGTGACTTTGCATGTGAAGTGTTTGAAAAAATGTTAGAATGAGACATACCTCTGTTATTACTGATAAAACATGTTATTTAGATTTGGAATTGCATTTTAATTATTCTACGAGCTGTGGATTTAAATATTCTCGTGATTCCTAGAATTACTAGTCAATTAAGATGAGTAGCATTAACTTATTTTGTGGATTGTTTAATGGAATGTATATGAGTGGAAAGCTACAGCCATATGACTGTAAGTGATCCCTGATATGATTTCCATGAGATACAATATTCATATATCTCTCTTTATTTGGCATTTGGAAAGTTCAATTGAAAATTATGTACATGGCAGTGAAATTGGCAAATAGTTTTTGGATTCGAATCTTTGTTTTTGGTAAAAGATGAATGTACAGAAATATGCTCTATTATTGGTTATTTGCTTGTGCTGTAGAATGCTATTTTACAGATCTATAACCTTCACCTCTGTGTGCCTCAAAATTCGGTACAAATGGTTTGATTGAATTCCTGGCAGTGTTTATTAACTAGTCGTATTGATTGAACTTGAAATATCCTTCGTTTATGTACTCGGATCTGATCTGAAAAAGTACTTTATTTTTCTATACATGCATGCTTAAATATGTGTATAATGGTTGTAGGTTCAGTTTTTGGTTCATTGGCATGGTTGTGTGGCGAATTCGTGCAAGACTAGTTGTTAGTATTGAACAACTAGTTAACTAATTCTTGTGGAATCATTTTCATAATTACTATGTTTAATTAATTGGAAAATGGTAATTAGCCCATATTTACATGTTATTAGGTGTTAAGTAGCCATTGGACTTGATAAATAGTTGTTAAGAGATAAACAAATGGAATTATAATAAGTACCATAAATTATGCGCTAATTGTCGTTAACTATCGTAATTGGAACACTAATTACTAATTAATCATGATTAAGAGTAAATGGAATTTAGATTTGGAATTTATGTTTGAATTGGATTGGAATAGATATTTGATGTTGCTAGAAGGTGTTAGTAATCCTTTCCATCCCTTTGACCATACATTTGAATAATTATTGAATTTATCTTAATTTATTTGTAATTAAATGACTTTGCCATGAAACAAATATTGAAAAATGAATTTTAATATTTGTTTAACTAATCCATTGTGATAAAATTATCTAATTAGCATTAGAGAGCTAATGATATGTCCCTCAGTCCCATTGATATCCCCAGTGGAAATTACAAACACACATCCGAGATGGTTTCCTGGAGCTTCATCCATTTGGTCCTCGACACTTGATATGGTCCTTGCCATGCATGAGGAGGACTATGAAGGGTTATCTTTCGATACAAAATGGAGTGTGGTATTCCACCCTAACTTCTGGAACCCCTTCATTGTGGCTTACCCCGTAGAGTGGGATCCCCTTTGAAAAACTAGTCATGACTGTGTCAACAAGTACTAGAGGATTTTGGTACCCTACAGGACAACAACTATGTCTCATATGTAAGTGAAAAAGTGGTGTTATTTGGATCCCTATCCCCAGTGTCCTAAATTAACTACAATATTTTGTTGGTCCTCAAATGATGTTACAATGTTGGTTGAGTTAAGTTAAATTTTAGGTTCATCTTGGGGTCATGAACCAAGTGTTTTACTTTAGGGTTTCAAATGTGTGCACAAGTTATGTGTAATGTCTAAACCCAAGTGCTCTCACTACCAAGATGTAAATGCAGAAAAATAAATAATAGTAAATGACAGTAAATATTTTTCAAAAAAAACTAATTCTTCCATAAAATAAAATGTACACAAGTAAATGAGCATATAAGGAACTTCATAGGCTATAGGAAACACACGGGTGGTCTCAACTACCAATATAGACTAAGGAGGCTCACACACAAGGAAAATAGGACCGCAAAACAAACCAGGGGGTTGGAGGAAATCAGATCTAGAGGGAAATAGTTGGGGAATGGGTAGAACATAGAAAAGGGGTCTGGAAAGTGTCTCAAACACCTCAAAAGACTGAAAAATTTGTAGGTCACAACTATCAGTGGAATAGGTGCATTTGGGATCACACAGAAAAAATACTCAGGTCTCACAAAATAGGGGTTTCTGCGCAATAGTGTTATAGCTGATTTCACCACTCCAGGTGAATCACACTTTGTATGGCCTTCCCCTGTCCCGCTGCAGACTCCTTAGACCCTTTGGACCATTTTTTGTCCTTTAATGTTTTCCTGACCATCCCTAAAAACATGTGAAAAATGATACACGCGACTTTTAAACCTATAATCACGTATATATGCGGGTTTGACCACTAAAACCATGTACATCGAAATGTGTACAAAATCCAAATCCTTTTGGAGTTTTCCTTTACATGGATCCGACTCACTTGACTCTTGGCCTTCCCTATGCCTTGAGATCGCTCAAATTCGACCTTTCATTACCCCTTTGAAAATATATATAAGGAACTCATTGGTACATTGAAGGCATAAGAGAGAATTGAGAGCAAGGAGACTATAGTCCATTGTTATCGGAACTTATGCCTGAGTCTGCATCCCTTTGTCCCTTGGAGCAATTTTGTGCTCTTCCCAAGCTTGCCTTTTGCTTGTGAGCTTGCTATCGAGAGATGGAGGATTGAAGTGGTGGAGGCCCAAGTGGGGGATTCAGTTTCTCCGGTTCGCAGTATCTTGTAATCTCTGATTTATATTAATAGAAATATATTTTCCTGTCCAATAATGTGTGTTTGAATGAATATTTTATCCATGGGATTATGTCAAATGCTTATTCATTATTGATTATATATGCTAGAATAGATTTAACACCATGATATATAGAATGCTTGTATTGTTTACTTGTTGTTGAGGAAGTAATCTATCAATTCAAGCTGAAGTTGGAAAGCTCAACAGGGATCTACTTCAACCGTCTGAAATAAGGTACGAGGTCTGATCCTTTAGTGTTAGAAATTTAATTTCTATTGCATATTGGAAAGGATTGATTTCTGGAGTCAAGCTGTATGTTGTGGTACCCCAAGCCATAGGAATTTCTCTCCGTAACAAAATTTGCGACTCCACTAGGGATCGAACCCAGAATCTCTAGTTTCGTAGACCAAATATGCCACAACAAGATTAGGTTTTAGGATCTTGGAATAGTTCATTGTGAGTAAATTCTCCAAGATCACTAAACAACAACATGTATGTGTCTTTCCAGGTGTGTTTGTGAAATCCTTGGTATAACCAGTGTTTCTCAGGATCCTCCTCTCAAAAGGGAGTTAAGCACGAGGTAGTGTGAGCGGTTATTGATTGGGATGACCCCTAGTCATAACTGAGTAGCACCGGAGATATTTCCAGGATTGTATTCGTATCTGGGGGCTCTTTCGATATTTTTGGGCTTTGTTACCCTTCCCATACGGTCAATCCTGCCTACGACTATCTGCCTGAGCATTGATTATATTGAGGTGACCTTAGTGGCCTTACCTCGGATATCGAGGGGGTACTTTGAAGGGGTTATTCTGCGGGTGTCCCGGCCAGGTTGGGGTCGGACAGCACAGTCGCTTTACGCGTTGAAGCTGAGGGTCATAATAATTGGTTACATACCTCCGCTTGTTGTATATGGGAGTCTCAAGCCTCTCCTAGGCGACACATACCTGCTTCATTTGGGAACTCATTTATCCTACCCTTAATTGCTTGCATTTGGCTTTATATTTTATTAGTGATTGCTCTATGCACGATAGCTTGCCTAGGGTTTGCGTAAATAGAGAGTCTTTTCTATTTTTTTGAGTCATTGTGGATTTGGGTACGGTTCCTCGCCATTCTTGTCATTTAGCAGGACTTCCACCTTTTACTTCTCCTCCTCCTTTGGGAGAGAGACCTAGACAGTCCAGGAAGACTATTTCATACATTGATTCACACACCATGGGAGACCATATGGAAGGTATTCCTGAACCACCTTCTCCCATTCGTGTAGATGATGGGGAGTTTACTCCTACTTATGATCCTTCACCTGACTTGGCTAAGTTAGGTCCTGTGATCTCTGAGATAGGAACCTTTGATGATAGACCTACTCAATCTAGGGTTGATTCCCCATTGACGCGTTACTGGTATGAAATTCCAGAGGATGCCGAGACTCATTCTGAACCCGCCAACACTAGTTATGGTAGTTATTCTATGTCTGGTTTTCCCACACATGATTTGGCATTTCATGTTGAATCTAAGTTCGAGCCTAACACTATGCCTCGGGGCACTCTCATTCCTTACCATGCGGAGAGGTTTGGGAGCACTAATCACATTGCACCTTCCATCCCGGTGGTGGAAGTTACATCACATGTTCCTCCTAGGTCTAGGGTTAGTGATCCTATTAGGATACCAGATCCGAGACGAGTGACTATAGGGAATAGTACGTACTTAATCACACAGATCCCTTCATCCTCTGTCCCTAGTTCTTCAAATGTTCACCCTCCACCTCAATCACGTGGTCCTTCGGGCTGAAATGTTGCTACGAGTTATGTCTGTACTGCGGTTACTAGACTAGTTGTGTCTCAGCTTCATCCACCGCCCGTCATTTCAGGAGGTCGTGCTCATACTTCTAGAGGTCACATTCCTACTTCTGGAGTGTATATTCCCACTTTTGGAGTGTATATTCCTACTTCCGGAGCGTATGTTCCTACTTACAGAGTGTCTCATGGGACATCTCATGCGATGACTTATGGGCCCTATTATGGGACGCAGTATGGACAGGTTTCTTCACCTTATGGACGTGGGTATCAACAACATGCTTATTCTCTGAACTACGGCTTTGTAGCTCCTAATTGTTAGGGTCCACCACACTATGCTACTTCCACACCACCCTATACGGGTCAAACAGGAGGAGGGCACTATGGCCAAGGCCATGGTGGTAATTAGACCTATATGAATTAGGGAGCGGTCCATCAACCTCATCATCCTAGGATCCCTTTCCTCACGACGCTAAATATTCCTGACTTGTCGAGATTAACGAACGATCTTGTAGCTCATGACCCAGCTTGGACAACTGTCCCTACTAAGCTTCCCTCGGACATACCTAAGTTCGATGGAAAACCGGGAGAGGATCCGAGTGAACACGTTACTACATTTCACCTATGGTGCTCTTCGAATTCCTTACATCAGGACTCAATCCGTTTGAGACTATTTCAATGCACCCTCATAGGGCCTGCCGCGAAATGGTATATAGAGCTACCTAGCACGGCTTTCACTTTGTTCAACAACCTTGCGATGACTTTTCTTAATCACTTCCAGCTACCAGTGCACTATGACGTTGGTACTGAACTCTTGTTGACATTTCAGCAGGATAAAGCCACACATATCTCGAATCATATTCAAGAGTGGCGTAGATAGAAGAGGTTAATTAAAGCCTGTATACCACCGAAATTCCTCCTCGAATGGTTCCTCAAGTCGTTATTGCCATATATAGCGAAGGATGTTTCTACATCCGGAGTGCAGAATGAGGAACAAGTGATTTTTAGGGTGCAGGAACTAGACTTGATTTATGCTCAATCCGGTTTGTTATATGAGATTATTCCCAACGCTCCGCGTTCTAGTTTCGACCCCAAAGTCAAACCTGGACCACATGCTGATGGCATTGTGGGTTGTGTAAGTACGAAACCTATGGATTCGGTTGCAAAACAAGTGATTCAATTGTCAATCAACCAATCTACTTCAGGACAAGCTTTGGCTTCGTCTCAACCCGCCCAAATGGTGAGTGTACTTTCTGTGCAATCGTCAGACCAGAAGGGTAACCAACAGCCCGGATGGAATAGAAAAAAGGGCAATAATAATTGTAAGGGTGGGGATAAGAATGAGAATGATAATAATAATGACAAGAATAGCCGTAATGCTGGGGGGACAAGCAAGCTAAACATAAGGTTAAGTTCCCTTGCAAATTGTGTAAGGACAATCACCTCACTTACTTGTGCCCTCGTATTGATGAAGCTTCGAGGTTCTTGGCACAGGGCCCAGCTGTGCTAACTAACCCTTTACCACATAATCAAAATATGAACTCGAAGTCCCATGACCATTCTGGTGCTAATCAAGATCCGCCAGAGGGTAGTGGTCATGGTTGCATTAACATGGTATGTGCTGCGAAACTTGTGACCCATGTGAAATATTATGGTTCATCACAACCCAGCCCAGGAAAAGAGCCTGATCCACCAGGGTCTCCTTTGCGTATTGAGAAACCTGTGGATAAACTTGAAGCTGCACCTCACATCCCTAAGGGATTCCTTAAGCGTTCGGGGCACAATCCAAATTCCCGAGCCGCCCAGAACTATTCAGTTGTCGAGGATTTGGGCCACACTCCTTGTGTGATGTCTGCATTGGAAGTGCTTCAGAGTTGTCCCTCACAAAGGAAGGCATTGCTTTATACCCTTGGTGTGAACGATGATGATTCTTCCTTTGTGATTAAATTTGAAACCACAGTACTTCAGCCTCGCTTGCCTTACTATGTGTCTCTTTTGATTCACGTAGAATGTCTTAATATGATCATCAAGCGCACTGTGATTGACGAAGGCGCTGCTACTTCTATGATGTATTTATCATGTTGGAAGGGTTTAGGTTCTCCTGAGTTGTCTAAATCAGCAACCATGTTAACTGCGTTCGATGGGAGATCATTTAGGCCGCATAGCATCCTTCCTTCCCTTAAAGTCCGTTTGGGAGGGAAGACCGTTGCGATAGAGGTGATGCACCCCTTGACTACAATATCTTGTTGGGTAGGAATTGGATGTATAGTATGCAAGCTATTGCTTCTTCCCTATTTCGCGTTGTATGCTTTCCACACAATGGGAAGATAGTCATGATTGATCAAATGACATTCAAGAATCCATCTGTTCCCACATCTTCGGGAGCTTCGATCCTGATCGTGGAGCACTCTCAGCCGGCAACTGGGAGTGTGGGTGTAGGCATGTATTCATCCCTCATGGGAAGCTTTAGTTGTCCTGCACTGATTCTTATGATAGGTTCTAATTCCAGTGAGGCTTCGACATCTATGAGATCGGTGTCTTTTCACATGATTCATATGGAATATCCTTGGATTCTTCCTACACCGAGTACTCCAAGTGAGCCCATTGTGACGGACATGCCGCTGCCTACAACTATGATAGCTTATCAAGCTAATCTCGAGTGTGTTGCAGAGCCTAGTCCTTCCTCTTCGAGGATGGAAGAGGAGGACCCTTATGTGCTACCGGCATGGGCAGTACAATATTCTCACGCACACAACTGCCTTGATACGGTTTTCCCTTCAGATGAAGTGATTATTGAGGCTATGTCGGGAGTTGAGCCACCATGGGAGGAACTCCATCATAGATCGTACTTTCTTCCCGAGCTTGACTGCTTGGAGCATGAGGATTTTAGGGCAATTCTTAGTGAAAGAGTTGGTATCCCTATGGTTCCATTAAGCTCTCCTAGTCAGATGGCTGATGGAAACATGGCTAACATATCTTCAATGATTCCTATCAACATCTCTCATGATCCTGGCAGGATAGAGAATGTCTATATTGGGGCGGAATGTTCCCATGCTGAGATTCTAGAATACACCGAGATATTTAAAGAATTCCGCGATATCTTTGCTTGGTCTTACGAAAAAATGCCAGGAATCGACCCTCGTATTGTCGAGCACGAGACTAAGACTTACCCCAACGCTAAGCCTATTCAACAACGGTTGCATGCGGTGAATCCGAGGACACCCACAATTAAGGCAGAGATAGAAAAGCTGTTAAATGTCGGTTTTATCTATCTTGTTCCCTTGACGGAGTGGGTTTTAAACACCGTTCCGGTGGATAAGAAGCAGGGATCGATCTGCATATGTACTAATTGCCTCGATTTAAATCGTGCCTGTCATAAGGACAATTTCCCCACACCATTTATTGATCATATTTTGGATGAGTGTGCATGTAGCGAGGTTTTTTCCTTTATAGACGGCTTTTTCGGGTATAATCGAATACAAATTAAACATGAGGACCAACATAATACTGCATTTATTTGTCCTTGGGGAACTTTTTCATATTTGAAAATGCCTTTCGGCCTTAAAAATGCCGGAGCTACATTTCAGCGGGTGATGACATTGATCTTCCACGATCTCAAGTCAATTATCGAAGTATTTCTGGATGACCTTACTGCTCATTCTCATATGAGAATGCGTCATCCCTATCACTTGAGATTGGTATTCGAAAGATGCCGGCACTATTTGGTTAGATTAAATCCTGATAAGTGCATCTTTTGTGTGAAGTCAGGTCATTTGTTAGGATTCATCATCTCTAAAGAGGGCATAAGAGTCAACCCTTTGAAGGTTGAGGCAATACTTCAGTTGTCTCCCCTGAAGAATATTCGTCATCTTCAGTGTTTTCAAGGCATGGAAAACTTCTTACGAATATTTGTTGTCAACTTTGCCAATTTGACTAGAGGATTCATGCGTTTCTTGAAGAAGGACACCCCCTTTTATTGGGATGAGCGAGCCCAGGAGTCCTTCGATGCACTCAAGCGAGCCCTAGCATCAGCCCCAGTGATTAGTCCCCTGGACTATAGCCATGATTTTCTACTTTATGTGGCCATGTCCTTGGAGACGATTGGTATGGTTTTGGTTCAAGAGGATGAGTAGCTCCAAGAGCATGTCATATACTATCTGAGCCGGAACCTTATTGACGCAGACCTTGGTTCAGCGATTGAGACATTATATTCTCCTTCGCCAGACCTTGGTTTTAGCCCATGTCAATCCATTTAAATTTTTCCTCACTCGAAGGATGATTGGGGAAAAATATAATAAATGGATTGTCATTCTGCAAGAATTCGATCTCGAATTTGTTTCAAAAAAATCGAAGAAGTCTTTAATTTTTGCAGAGCTTATATCGGATTTCCTGAGCGAGGCTGAGGAGTTTGTTTGTGAAGATACATTTGTCAATGAGAGCATCTTCTTAATATCAACTTTTGACCCATGGTATGGGGATATCATAATATATTTACAAACATTGAAGACCCCTACTCACCTCTCGCGAGATGAACGACGACGGTTACATCATGTCTCTAAGAACTACCTAATAGTGGATAACACTTTGTACCTCCGTGGGGTAGCTTCCATTTTATGACATTGTTTAACTCATGAAGAGGCTGAGGTAGTGTTGAATGATTGCCATGGAGGGGCATGTGGTTGTCATTTATCTGGGCTTTCTACAGCTCAAAAGATCTTAAGAGCGGGTTATTTCTGGCCGTCAATCTTTAGGGATTGTGTAAATGCGGTCAATAGGTGCCACCCTTGCCAGGTGTTCACACGTAATATGCACTCAAAACCTTCCCCGTTACATCCCATTATCACCGTCGGTCCCTTCACTAAGTGGGGGCTCAATTTTATATATTGCAACCCAGCTTCGGCTGGGGGGGCACCATCATATTATAGTAGCTATTGATTACTTCACAAAATGGGCTGAGGCTATGCCTACAGTTAAATCCAACGGTGAGACAGCCACCAACTTCGTATTCAACCAAATTATTACTCGGTTCAGAATTCTGAAAGAGCTTGTCACTGAACATGGCTCGCACTTTCAGAATCGTATGATGGAAGAGTTGGCATCAAAGTTAGGGTATAAGCAAAAGCATTCCTCCTCTTACTACCCTCAAGCGAATGGTTAGGTAGAAGCAGTGAATAAATCACTCAAATCCATTCTCCAACAAACCATCGTACAAAGCAAGAATAATTGGCACATTATGTTATATCCTACTTTGTGGGCATATAGAACCACTGTTAAGACTGCCATTGGTTTTTCTCCATATCAACTCGTACATGGAGTGGAGTCGATATTGTCGTTTGAATGTGAGATTCCTTCTTTGAAGCTAGTTGTAGAACTCTTACTAGACACTTCACCATTGGAGGATCGTTTGGTCCACCTTGAGCAACTTGATGAGCAGCGTCGGGATGCCTTGGTGGCTCTAGAAGTCAATAAACGTCGCGTAAAGGTCTAGTACAATAAGTCTGTTCATCCAAGGAGGTTTAGTGAGGGAGACTTGGTCCTTTTATGGGATCAACCGAAAGAACCCTTGGGCACAGGAAAATTTAACCCCATGTGGCGTGGTCAAACATGTCTTAGAGAAGGGAGCTTATGGGTTAGTGGATTATGAAGGAACAACCTTGGCGGAGCCTAGAAATGGGCTCTATCTAAAGAAGTACTATGCATGATTTTCAGCCAAGGCTAGTTATTGTATATTATTGTATAGTTTTACACAGTTAGGCATTTTTCTTTTTATGATCGGGTTTGTGATTAGTTTTCGTTTCTTTTGGCAGATGTCAATGGAATCTTCCACCTACATAGGATTTGCAGATGTTGCAAGCCATCACACTCAACACTCAGCCTCTCCTACTTGGGTGATTTATACTCCTATGGGTCAAGTACTTTCTTCAGGAGGCATATTTCTGTGGCCATCTTCCAACAATGTTGTTGAATATAGCGTCGTTATTGAGCTTCTACAGGATGCCATTTCACATGGCGTTCTCTCTCTTGAGGTACATCTTGATTCGGAGTTAGTAGTGTCATAGCTTAATGGTTTGTACCATGTTAGAGATCCGACGTTATTAAGAAGATTCTTACGTGTGAGATTATTGGAATGGCAATTTGACAATATAACATATATACATATTCCAAGAATTAATAATCAAGTTGTTGACTCATATGCTAACTACGTGTTAGATTGCCATTTGTTTCATTCACAATAAATTAATCACAAACACAATTTTTACACATGTAAATAAATAAATCAATCACCATAATTATATTTATATATATATATATATATATATATACATCCAAAATTTGGTAATACATAGTGTCATGATACAAAATTGGGGCTCTCGAGCCACCAACATATAATACACGGTAACACAAAATTTATACACTCCCACGTATCTAATCTTGTGGAGGAGGAGGAGGGTGGTGATCATGGAAGGTCACTACGGCTCTAGCTAGCCGTTGGAATAATCGCACCCATGCACGTGGTACACCCACCACCTGTCACTACATAGCCTCAGGAAAGTCCTCGACTTGCGCCATGGGAATCCTATGTGTCAGTCTCACAAAATTGGTATGAATTCTCTGGAGCGTCCGCTCCGCATCCACACCCGTGATGTCATCTCCTCTTCCCCTCCATCTATGATGAGGGAAGCCTTCCGGCCGCCGTGGTCCCACATCTACACACAAATGGTAGATGTCACTATGTATTGTCATGTAAAATATGTCTTTTGATTCCATATAATCAGAAAATACAAAAAAAAAAATAACTCAAAAAATAAAAAAGAGAGGGTCGATATTCGTTACCTATATCGCCATATGCTGATCCTGGTGGTAGCGGCATGTCCGGGTCCCCCCATAAATATATCCCTGCATAGGGGTAGTCATCGATGGCAACTATCTGTCATCGCCACCACAGAAAGAATTCAGCTAGATAGGGGTTTGCCACCCTACCACCCCCCAGTCTGTGCATCACATCTGCCCAACACCGTTGGGCCGGATCTCGAACCCCGTGAAGAGGAACATCCACTATGGGGCTCAATCCTGGAACACACTCGAAGAAAAACATACTCAAAATACTGTTGAACGTGAAGTTTTGCACTCTACCTGCCTTACACTCACTGAGCTGATGTTTCATGTTGCTCAGTAGTGTACTGCTCTAGTCATAAATCGTGGGTCTCATGCACTCCACTGCATAGAACATCAGAGGCTGCGAGACCTGGTGGAGTGATGCCAAGCCTGATATCCTGCCCAATGTCAATAGTATGGCCTTTAGGTCGAGCACCTGTATAGCGTTGCTGGGGACCTGACTCCCCACCTTCTCTTTGTCTGGATAGCAGTACACCGTAATGTACTCATCGATAGTTAGGTCACCTCCTGGCCCACCACGAGAACGAAGGTTCACCACTTCCCCTCGTCTAGAAAGCCCAGTAATGAATTATATGTCCTCCACCTCTATGGTGAGGGACATCCCATCTATCTGGAAGGACTCCGAGTCTAGATCCTAGTAATCCACCAGCATCTGTAATATTCTTGGTTTGGCCCTCAAACCACCAAGACACCAAAACTTGTAGAGTCTG
Source organism: Pseudotsuga menziesii (assembly GCA_001517045.1). Taxonomy (NCBI): domain Eukaryota; kingdom Viridiplantae; phylum Streptophyta; class Pinopsida; order Pinales; family Pinaceae; genus Pseudotsuga; species Pseudotsuga menziesii. The sequence goes on along the minus strand of LPNX010216904.1, from coordinate 579,266 downwards.
CATGCACATAGAGCTTGTTGAGCCATTAGATCGTCCCTTACTACTTCCTCTACCTCACCATGTTCACGCTCTCTCCACTCTAGGACCATCTTGCACAAGAAATTGCAAATTTTCCCATTAGATCATTGAAAAAACCTTATGCATGGCCTCATACGCGACTCTTTTCAAAACATCCACATATGTACGTGGCTTTGGGGGCATTTTCTGCGTATATCCAGCCCTATATGCGGAAAAATCCTTGATTTCCCCGTGGGCCATAGCGCCCTTTTTAGTTTGGCCTAGAAAGCTTAATTGACCATGGAATTTGATAAAAATTGCATTGAAATGGAAGAGAAGAGCATGGGTAAGTACCTGGAAGAAACGGTAGTGGATTCCGCTGGCTGGATCTCCTGGAATTCACTGTTGAAAATCTGAGCTCAAATGGGTAAAAGTTTCAAATGTTTTATAATATTTTGAATTGTTTACTATTTATAGAAAATTTTCAAATATTTGAAAATTTTTACCCCCTTTCCTATAGTTTTGACATTTTCTAACCATTTTGGACCGTTTTTGACATAATTCATGATGTAGAAGACCTTTTTCAGTGCCATTTCAGCCGTTAGATTGACCCATTCGTGTCGATCTCAGGTATCATATCTAAACTAGCATATATATTAGATTTCATCGCCATTGCCATTTTTTGCACTGTTTAATTCTTCAATTCCTGAGTAAAATTGTGTGATCTATTCTATGAGTTGTGTGTTGATCCATAGATCTATGTGCTCAATTTAATATTCTCAAGATGTTGAGACATTATTTATTGGGAAGAATGTTTGAGTTTAGAACTGATCACATGAGCTTAAAGTACTTGTTTGATCATCCAAGCTTAAATGTTAGGCAAGCTAAATGATTGGAATTTCTATGTGAGTTTGATTTTGAAATCAAACATGTAAGAGGAAAAGAGAATAAGGCTGAAGACACCCTTAGAAAAAAAAATCATGTAGAAACCTTAAGTATGTGCAAATCATATTTAAGAACAAGAGTTTTTGAAGCCCAAAATAGCGATGAAATGTACCTTTAAGTAAAAGAGAAATTGTAGCAAGAAAAATTAAATGAAATTTGTGAATCCTTATCAACTTGGAGAATATGATCTTGTTTATAAAGGCAGATTGTATATTATGAATTGTGTATATTTGAAGAAGTTAGTAATGGATTAAATTCATCAAATGTCATACTCTGGACATATTGGATATCAAAATACAATAACATCCAAGAAAACAATATTTTTTTCATGGAATGAGGAAGGATATAGAAAAATACAATGCTCGGTGTCAAAAGTTCCAACAAGTCAAGGCAGAGCATTAACTTCAGTAAGAATGTTGCAACCTTTGTCCATTCCAAAATGTAACTTGGAAGTAATTTCTATGGATTTCATAACATGTTTGTCAATGACAGTGGAAAAGCATGATTCAATCATGGTTGTGATGGACAAGTTTTCAAAGGTGGCTCATTTTATTCCAGTCAATTCCACTCATAAGACAAGTGACATAACACATATATTCATGAATAAATTATTCAAATTTGATGGGTTACCCAAAGAAATAGTTTCATATTGAGATGCAAAGTTCACATCCAAATTTTTGAAAGGGTTATTTTAGGAATTGGGAACTTAGGTGAATTTTAGTATAGTGTCTCTTCCTCAAACAAAAGGTCAAATTGAGAGGGTGAATCAAGTTATTAAATATATGTTGAGAATATATGTGATGGATAAACCATCCAAGTGGGAGGATTACCTACACTTGGTACAATTTACATATAATAATGGACATCAAGCATCATTGGAAATGAGTTTATTTGAGGCATTGTAAGGAAAGGGAAGCAAAACTCTGGTGAATTGGGATACTCCAATAAATAGGGTAGTGCTTGGGCCAAAAATGATTAAGGAAATGGAATAAGAAATAATTAAGATCAAGAATAATTAAAAACCAGCACAAGACAAGAAAAAGAGTTGTGCAAATAAAAAGAGTGCACAAGGAATTTAAAATTGGGGATCATGTTTATTTAAGGGTAAATCCAAGGAAATGTTCCCTAAAGTTGGGAAGTTGTGCCAAGCTAGCACAAAGATATTATGGGCCATTTGAAGTTATTGATAGGATAGGGTCAATTCAATATAAGATTGCATTTCCTGCTAACATCAAAGGTTATAATTTTTTTCATGTTTCTTTTCTTAAGAAGTATATCCATGATCCTGATTACATAATTGATTGGAATAGAATACAGGTAGAACCCAAGGGAGAGTTCCAAGTGGAACCTGTGTGCATCCTCTACAAGAAGGTAGCATTGCTCCGACACTGAGCCATTGGATAGGTAAATATGAAATGGAAACACCTCGTTCACAATGAGGCTACATGGGAGTTTCAGTATGTCATTATAGAGGCATACCCATTTTATTTTAGAACACTAAGGACAGTGTTGTTCTAAGGGGGAGGGGATTGTAATACCCCCATTTTATTCCTTAGAGTGTCATGGATTGATATCTAAATATTGTAAATATGTGGTGTATAATTCCTACCGCGAAGCTCAAGGCCAAGGCCCCACTAGTGAAATATTATATTATAAAAGAGAAAGTATTATATATTTCGTGAGCCATGTGCTAGTAAACCATAGAAAATTGTAAAAACATGTAAATAATTATAATGCAAATAAAATTCTAAGAGCTATATATGGAAGAAAAAATATGAGGGGGATGTATGTATCCATTAGGGATAGGTGAGGTGTTGTATGATTGAACCCATTGTTTTTAAGTGTCATCTTGAGAACCCATCTTGACTTCCCTTACTGATATTTAATTCTCTTGTACAAAGGTAGCTTAGAAATCAGAACATGAAGTAACGGAGAATGGACAAACTCAGAAATTCGTATGGTTCAGTATGGGATAAGTTTAGTTTACCCATATGTTAATTTTTATCATGGGAATTCGTTTTCTATCATCCCCATTTCATTGTGGAACAACCAGACATCAATTCTTATCATGCTTTGCATTCCCAAAACTGAAAAATGTATAAATTGCAACCAGGAAAGAATCCATGTTTTAGAGTGTCAAAAACACCCAGAATTTGATGTGAGTAATGAAATATAGTTGGGAATCCATAGATATAAACCCTAGAGAAATTTTGAGAGTGTTAAAGTCCTGAAAATCCATAAGAAGACGCAGATTTGGAAACCTATAAGTTGAATTTTGTGATTGAAGGTCACGTCACCAGAATTCACGAAAAAAAACTAGAGTATTGAATTAGGAGAGAGATAAGAGGTAGGAATTGCATGATAAACCCATTGAATTCAAGAATATATGGATATTTATCAGCTTGTGCCTTTCTATGTCCACCCTAAAGAGCACTGGAGGGAAGGGGCACTTGAGGGACTGCGTAGCAGAGAAGGGTACCTTCCTTTTGTTGAGTGTGGTAGGTATTGTAGGTGTAAAGGTTGGATGAGATCAATTGAGATTGATATAGCTCTTTGGTTGAGCTCACTAGGTTATAATTCTCCTTACCTATCTCCCTATGCTTCACAAACCCAGCAGTGTGTTCGATGGAATGTTTCTCTTCCATAGCCAATTGCTTGGACAATTCCAATTAAAAGATAAATGTCTACTTTTATTTCTAAATATTTCATTTGTGTATTGTGAATGATTGTTTAATTATGTTAAATTAAATGAGATGACCTAGTTTAAATTGTTAAATTGAATGCATATGAATAGCATGAAATGAGTTTATCTGTGTGCATGATTTTATTATTATGCTTGTGATGAGCATGTTGGTAAATGCATGATGTGTGTGAATTGATAAAGTTTAATTCCATTGTGTATGTTTATTATGAATTTTCATGTGCATTTAGATGTTAATGAATTTCATAATGTGGGCATGGGGGCGAAATTTAGAACCATGTACAATGTTCATGTTTCCTTTGTTGGTTGGATTGAGCGGAGGGGACGTGACATTTTTTAAGGAATTGGTTAAGATTTCTTGAATTTGTTGTTCTTTACGTATATCATATTATAACTCTCTAATGCCTCATTAGATTTTTATTTTTGTCTGTTACATGATACATTTATGCAGGCACATGCACCATCTCATATTCAAATATTCAAAGCCTAATATTTGTGATTGGTGAGGTTGGTCACCACTACCTTCTCCTGCTCCCAAGGAAAGGCCCTAGGAAACACTTCATGAAAGTAGAGAATATGATCCAACAATGTCAAAACAACAATATTTTGGTTATCAATATGCTCGCAAAGAGAAACTGAATTCATAGTTTTCAAAACATAATGTTTCATCATCCTTGGGGGTGATTTGTTTTTACTTACTTTGAAGGCCAATGGTTGTGATTGATTTCCATCTTTATTTTGTTACTCAGTAGTTTTTTTGGTACATTGTCAACTCTTGTAACTAATTGCAGAAATATTTTATTGATGTGAGACATTTTGTAAAGGTTATCATGGGTTTTTTGTTATTTCATTTTTTTAAAGTTGTATGTCATGCCAATATGGGCCCTTTTGGTCCCACACTTGGTTGACAACTCACCAAAATGGGTTTCTTATGTGATTGTTTTAGTGCTTGTACGGGGACTAATAATCCATGGAATTTATGGGAATCCAACTCCTTATCAAGGGTTGTATAGACACTCCTCAATAGGTTGGAAACATCTTGGAATTCCCCCACACCTTGAAGGATGGGAATGTCTTGAAGTTCCATGCCTTGTCAAGGTGCTCCATGATAGACTGGGAATGTTCTCAAACCTTGTCTAGGACTATCTGGAAATGTTCCTAATTCCTAATATATTTATAATGTAGAACCCATGTTATGATTAATTCATGTGCTTCATTGTCTTATGCATTTAAATTGTGTTGGCAGAGAATGATTAAAACATTTTCTTGATATTATTAAGTCAGTTGATATTTGTTGAGTGTTCACATGACTACTGAGTTGATATGAGTTTTCCAACTTCACTTCAATAAAACTTGCTCAATTTGGATGAGTCCTATAGTAGTGGAAGTAATTTAATTTCCAAAATAAGGAATTTCTAGTAACTGTATTTCTCTATTGGATTTCAAATTAGAATTGGACATTAAAAGTTCTTTTATTCATGGGGATCTAACTAAATAAATATATATGGAGAAACCTCCTAGTTTTGTGACAGATTCTAGCCTTGTTTGTCGACTCAAGGAGTCGTTATACAATTTGAAATGGGAACCTTGTGCTTGGTATAAGAAGATTGATTGGTGCTTTTTTAATCCTAGATTCAAACATTTTGAACCTGATCATGACATTCATGTATTACATATTCACGGTGATAACTTAATCGTGGAATTATTATTTAATTTATTGAAGCACAAGATCCTCAATATTGAATGAATAAATTGTGAATGAAGGTTGCAGAAGAGAAGGAGTATTTAGTAAAGATTGATCAATCATTCATGGAAAATTGAACACACATGGAGACAAAATTGGAAGAATAAAATTACATCCATTAATCAGTAAATTGTATGTAATACAACAGTGTTACAAATAAGATAATTTTAATGACTTAGGTAGGATTTGAATCTACCAACCTAGACTGACTCCGGATCTAACCCGATGTGGGGAAATCACCACTAGATATTACTAATGCAACTTTGGTTAACTGAATTGGTTCACAATTAGTTAATTGATCTAGGTAGGTGAGAAAATGCGCCCAAACACCCTTAAATCATGCAAATTGGAAATAGGATGACTGAAAATGAACTAACTGATGGGGATCTAAGAATAACTGAACACCAACTAGGGTCAATTGCTGGTGACTATTGGTGGCACTCAAAGTGGGCTCCGAAATTATGGGTATTGGTATTTAGAGCTCCTAAAATCATGCATATAAGTGCATTGAGTGTTATGTGGGCCCCATATGAGTCCCTCATGGCACTAGTGAAGTGGAAATGACCTCTTAATCAATAGGGAGTGAATTTGTCAAAATACTATGACTCTCCATGAGTCGACGACACTCTTTATGAAAAGTTAGTCGATAACCTGATTTATCTGACACACAGTCAACTAGATCTATCCTTTGTTATCACTATGTTTTCTAGGTTCACGTAGCATCCTCGAGAAATTCACTGAAAGGATGCAAAGAGAATTGTTCACTATATTAAGTGTACTTATCAATATTGTATCAAGTAATGTTGCAATACAGAACCACTCATCAGCTACACTAATTTGACGTTAATTTAGTGGTCTAGACCTGCTTATTGATGTCATCCTGACACCTTTGGATTCTTTCAGCTACATAGGAATTTCCAAGTGATAACACAAACTATCATGCTCCAGTGGTGTATTCAATGGAAAGGACCATTCATTGGTATATTGTACAGGTATACTTTTTGCATATCATTTCACCATGAGACAACCTTCAGAGTTATAATCTATCTTTGTAGAGTATGACATATGGTACACTCCCCTTCAAGATGCGAGAGATACCCCATTTTGGCACTCTGTTGTTTTGAGAGACTTCAATCCTTATCCAAACAGGTCATATCCCTTATTGGTTCTATGAGCCATGGTTGCTTCTGTCATGTTCCATTCACCAAATCTAACCAAGATGAGGAAGAATTAACTAGATGTGGGCTTCTAAATTTCACCCCATAGAAATATTATAAATTTAATAGCATTTGCAAGTACGTGTGCATATGCATAATAACATAAACAACAGAAATAAACTCCATCCATACACACATAAAACAATAATTGTCACAAGCATCAAATAAAAACATTTCATGTTCAAATACAAGAGAAGAATACGTATCTTTATCCAATGCATATCTAAGAAACCGGTTGTGTAAGAGTGACTTTCCACCTATTTGTAGGCACTCTATCCAACATATACTCTTTATGTTGAGGGGTCACCCAAAAACTGGGATATGATGCCACCGGGGTGAAGGAATCACCTACAACCTTCTTCATCTAATCCTACAACCCGTTATGTTCTCTATGTTTATCCAAATTCTCATACATATATCTATAGGGATCTCACTCAACCATCACAACTTGGGATCCCACAATACCTACCCCACACAACACCCTTTTGGGAGAAGGAATCCACTTCGCCAATCCACGGCTCTCTTGGGATATCCATCTTGTCAAGTGCTTCTAGCGTGTGCATAGAAGGAGGCTAATCTTATGTGTGCTATTAAAGCACCACATGTTGCCTCAATTCATGGATTCCCAAGAATTCATGAGTATGAGAACCCTATGGGTAAGGGTTCTTATATTTCCCAACCTATGCACTAACCTACGGCCATCTATCTTCCCTTCAAAATATGTAGCTCTATCCCTAGATTCGGATTTCTAGGTTACATAATTTGGTAAGATGGTCATGAACATTAATGGGGAAATATGCATAATAGATCTGCATGAGAGAATGATAGAATGAGGGTTGACTCCAAGGTATATGAGGTACTAGTGAAAAAACAACAGACATAGCTTATGACCATAGAAGAAAGGACTCCTGACAACTGCAGATTGACTTCTGGTAGTGGACAAAAATTGTACAAAAGTGCAGTCAAACTCATGCTTCAATAATTGATGAAGTGAGTTTTCCCACCAACCTCACACATGCATTCAATGATTCAATTCAATAGTCAAAAAAAGTAATTTTCTATCTTTACTCACATGGTAGAATTTGGATGAGTAGGCTAAGATTGACACTTGGAAGCAAAGGATTTAGTTTCCCATGGGACCCCTTCGCTCTTCTCCTCTAGTGGAATCATATCCCCTCTAGTACTCTTTACACAACCATTATTGGAACTTATGCACATAATATTTACATATATTATTATTTAGCATGAAAATACAACCACATATTCCAAATAAATATATTTAGACCATGCATGCCTATATGTTCACTAGTCGGTCCTTGGCCTTGAGCTTCATACTAGGAATCCACACTAGCATATTTACACAAATTACATAATTTCATTCAATACATTACAGGTGTCAAACTATGGGTATTATATATTCTTAATCCAATGGGTATTATTATGATTGATTTCCTCTCTCCCTACTCAATATCAATTCATGCCCTTCCCCACCTTCTCCCCACAAAAAAGGAAATTAATTCTACTAATAAGTGGAATGTCTTCAAGAGACTCACTCAAGTTTTTAAAATTGAACCATTTTACCCTTAAGTTGTATTTTTACTTCAAGAACTTCATCCATATCTCTAATGAGGTAATTTTTTATGCTTATTATTGTGTTTGGAAAAATAAATTGGATTTTAAGCATGGTCATATTTGGAAAAATAAATTGGATCCTTTGGATCTTATTGTATTTTCTTAGAATTACAAATGATGTAATTTGGGTGTTAATATTACTCCTCTCCCTAGTTCTTAGAGGGTGCTAGATCAATGGAAAGAGTTCATGCCTTTCAAGAAGGAGGTTGGTGGTTTGATTCCTCTATGCCCTGATGTTGATATTTCACTATTTTTATTTAGAATAAACTATTGTTATTTAGAATAAAATATTTTTATGATAATTTGTATTAATGGCTATGAGGGGGGTTTCAAACCGTCTTTGAATGTTTATGAGGGGGATTTATAACTTACCCGTAGGTATCCATGAGGGGGTATATAACTGTCCCCATAGGTATTGTAGAGGGGGCTAATTACCTCCTAAATGTCATCATGTAATTATAGTTTAAAAGATAAATAAATATTAATAAATAGGTAGTTGGAGCAGGTACAACCGCTCCAACCTACCTCATAATGTATAAATAATTAACAAAGATAATGCAAAGACGGATTGGACGTCCCTTCCCATATTTCTTTGTCTTTGATTGCTGTGTATGAACTTAACGTATGCTTGAATGATGTTGAAACCCTAGACTTCAACATTGGCGCCGTTGCCGCCTCTATCCGGTCTGGGTGACAGCAGCAGCGGATGGAGGTGGTCGAACCTAACGGAGAAAGCTGTCGTGAAGAGGAAATACTGCTCGTGCATTCGTGCATCTGAAAGGAGAAGCTTAAAGAGACTGCATGTGCGTTGATGAAGAAATATTATGGGAGACAAGCTGGTCGCGTATTGATGCTCCTGCCAAAAGAAAGATATGATTTTATTATTATTTTTTTTTTTAACTGTCGTGGCCGAGCCTGCATAAGGCTCTCAATTCGACGCATTTGCAGCCACCCATATCCGATCTAGTGTTGGCTCGTGTTTTTCTCTCTATTTCCCTATCTCAAATTTGCTTTCAACGCTGTACATCTCACGATTCTGGAGTCCATGGAAAAGGAAAAGGTGGTGCACATAATCGATTTGGACGCGTCGGAGCCGGCGCAGTGGATACCGTGTTTGCAGTCGCCCAGCCAACGTCCCGGGGGACCTCCGCATCTGAAGATGACGGGGATAGCAGAGAAAAAGGAAGTTGTGCAGCAAACTGCAGCGATATTGACAGAGGAAGCCAAGAGATTAGACATTCCATTCCAGTTCAACCAGCTTGTAACGCGCCCCGACCATCTTACCGACGACATGCTCATTGTCAAAACCGGAGACACGGTCGCTATTAGCGCTGTCTTACATTTTCATGCTCTGCTGGAAGAGGAGCAGGATTTTGATCACAACGGCGGTGGCGGTGGTGTTGGCGTTGGGGGCAGAGTTCCCATGAATAGGAAACGGCCCCGAGAATGTTCCAACACTGTCCGGCACAACGACTTAAACTTGCGCTCTAAGTTCAACATGAACAATCATCATATTGAAGCGGCGTTGATCGAGAAAGAAGGAAGCGTTGGTCGAGCTAAGCATTCCATGTCTGAGATTGAGGCCGCAATTAGCAGTCGAAGGTCCAGTTTGGGTAGTAGAAAATCGAATCTGGAAGCTGCAATGGGGATCATGAGCAGTGGAAGTTCGAATGGGATGCAGGGTATAGAGCGCTTTCTATGAATGTTGCGGGGATTGTCGCCCAAGGTTATGGTTGTTGTGGAGCAGGAGTCGAACCACAACGGTGCCCATCTCATGGACAGATCGTCTTAGAGTGGAGGATTATGAGGACCTGCTCGACCGTGGCTGGAAAAGAGTGGGCGGTAGAATGATTGAATTATCTGAAGTCGAACAAAACTGCTACTTCTCAAATATCGACCCGACTGATCTTGTCAACCATCGACCCGACTGACCTTGTCGACCATCATTTCGTCGACCCTGTCCCGACTACGGATCAAAAAATTTTGATGCATCATGAGAGGTAACATTATGGAGTTGTTTATTTTGTGTTAAATACCTTGCCTCCTTGTTGACTGAGCATTGATTAAAAATATGGTCGATTCTTCTGTGGGTCCAACTCTCTTTGGTCGGCATTTCAAGTGGTCGATATGGTCATGTCGGTGGGAGCATGTCGGTTGAAACATGTTGGCTGGAGCAGGTCGGTTGGGTTGGCCAGTGTCTTCAAGTGGCCGATATGCTAATTCTAGAGTAGTCAATCATCACCAAGACCATGCACATTGCAGGAAATTCATACTCTCACGATAGAACCAGACGACGACGATGGCATTCAAGCAAATATCATTCACCTACACAGCGAAGCGATTCAATGAACATGATGACAATGCACCCCTCATTATCAAAATGCTGAAACTGTTCCTAGGTTGTGACCTCGGAAAGCCAGAAGACAGAGAAATGACATAGAAAGTCGAAGAGCCAAAAGGCCCCGCATGCCTGAACCGATGGAGATGCCGGTCAGATGAACCCGGGTGAGGCTTTAAACCAAAAGACCTCGTTGCAGAAGAATATGGTTTCCCGCCGTTGTGAGAGGATGAGACTTCGATGGCCTATTGTCAGATTGAAGATGGAGGCTGAAGAGTAACCAGTCACAGTAGAGCCTTGTACACGTGTGTTTTCCTATCAAGCTGGCGGCTGTTGCGGTTGAGTTACCTATGCAGACCGGTATGCATGGTTGATGCACAGTGAGGACTACTTCGCAGTTGCAGAGACCCAGGACATTGATGCAGTTTTCTTTGTTTTCTTCGGGACGAAGAAACATTTTGTTTGTGGGGGAGATGTAGAGGGGGCTAATTACCTCCTAAATGTCATCATGTAATTATAGTTTAAAAGATAAATAAATATTAATAAATAGGTAGTTGGAGCAGGTACAACCGCTCCAACCTACCTCATAATGTATAAATAATTAACAAAGATAATGCAAAGACGGATTGGACGTCCCTTCCCATATTTCTTTGTCTTTGATTGCTGTGTATGAACTTAACGTATGCTTGAATGATGTTGAAACCCTAGACTTCAACAGGTATCTACAATGGGGGTTTATAACTCCCCTGGTAGGAATCTATGAGAAGGATTTATAACTACTCCCATAGGACTCTATGAGGGGGGTTATAAACTAACCCCATAAGAGTCTATAAGGGGGGTTCCAAAATACTCCCATAGGAGTCTATGAGGGGGATTGAAAACCTCTCGCATATAATTGTAAGAATGCATTTAGGGGGGGTTTAGAACCGTCTTCATAGGTTTCTAAGAGAGAATTTTAGGGGAACTTTTTAACCCCTTGTAAATACTGATGGGGGATTTTTGGAACCAACCCCAAAAGTCACTTTTGGGGGCAATTTCTTTCTCTTTCATATCCACCCATAAAATCCCAAAATGTTTTACATCAGTGACTTTAAGGGGTTTCCAAAGCACCCCCATAGGTTTAATACTTTTAGGGGTTCAAAACTAACCCCATAGGTAGCTGCAGGGAAGGTTCAAAACAACCCCCATAGGTATCTATAGATGGAGGATGGGCTTCAAAACTACCCCCAAAAGTCAATTTTGGGGCGGTTTTGATCTCCTTTAGAATCACCCCTAAAATCCAAAAAAATTTAGTGTCAGTGGCTTAAGGGGGGATTCAAACTGCCCCCATATCTTTGTAAGAGATACTTTTGGGGGGTTTCAAAACCACCCCCGTAGGTATCTATGAGTGAGGTTCAAAACCACCCCCAAAAGTCACTTTTGGGGGAGGTTTTTTATCCCATTAAGAACCTCCATAAAATCCTATACTTTTTAGCATCAACAACTTTGGGATGGGGGGGTTCAAAATACACCCATAGGTGTTTTAGGGGGGGTTCAAAACTACCCTCGTAGGTATCTATAGGGGGGGTTCGAAACCACCCTCGTAGTTATCTACAGGGGGGTTTGAATCTACCCCTGTATGTATCTATGGGGGGATTCACAACCACCACCAAAAGTCACTTTTGGGGGAAGTTTCAATCTCTTTTATAACCTCCCATAATATCCTAAACTTTTGGCGTTGATTCCTTTGGTGGTATTTTTATCAAGACTGCCTCTAAAACCAAACTGCCCCCGAAAGTCACTTTTGGGGGAGGAAGAGGGTCACTCGTATAGATCAAAAAATGTAGTAGTGTATTATCTATCAGAGAAATATTCTATTAAATTAATTTTACAGAAAAAAATCTAGAAATAAACAACATGCAAGATATGTATTAGAATAATGAATAATCAATCTCCCAAAGTTGTATTTTCATAATGCAATCATTTAACATAGATTTATTGAAACAATAACAGAGGAAACATAGAAACATAAATAATATAATTAGAAGTTAGAATTTGTTACTACACATTCTTAATATTTTTATTGAAGTAGAATAGTCATGACTTCAGAATAGTCATGACTTCAAGCCCAACTACATATAAGAATTTCTAGTTATAAACCGTTATCCAAAATGGCTTCTCAATATTCACTTCTTGACAGATATAGTATTTACAATGAAGTTTTATCCCAAAGGCGAGCCTCAAAATCCCATTCTTCTTCTGACTTTATTTCTTAAATAGATACAAAAGTAGTTAATATAACTAGCTTTTAACCAAACTCTAACTTAACTCAAAGGAGAGCTTGAGTCAAGTTGTTTTTCCAACTATGTTTCATATTGTTCCCGTTTTTCAAACAAGTCATTACATAAAGTAAAATGAGGAAAATGATGATGCTTGAGTGGGATCTTAAATTTGGAATCTAATTTTGATATCTCTTAATATATTTCTCAATTATGGGTAGGGTGCATTGAATTCTTGCGACTCCTTGAACCTCATCTGTGATGAACTTTTGGATATGTTATTTACTAATATGGGAAAATTTTTGAAGTTCAACATTGTGTTGATCCTATGTATTTTCCAAATATTTTGCAACTTTTTTGGGATCATATATCTTTTCTAGTGGCCCAAAAGGTGGAAATTGGGATTGATTCACAATATCCTCAATAAAATCCTATATTTTGAGAAAACTCAACCACTCGTCTTCTATTAAATTTTATGCTCCTCTAACCATTTTGCCCCAATAACCTATGTTTGTTAAAATATTGAATGTATACATAACATACAATAATACATTTAATAGCATGCAAAGTAACAATATACTAATCTAGACTTCTATCTACACAAACAAAAATAATCATGTAAGAAACGAGAGATAAGATAACAAAATGATACACCAAATATACGTGATAAAACCCCAAATTGGGAAACATCCACAAGAAGGTATTTTCTTCTTATTCATTAAAAATATACATTCCTACAAGTGAAATCCTCTCCACATATGCTTCACATATTTATAATAACATCACAAGATAATAGAATGGTATGCTCAACATATTCCAAAGGCTCTACTTCACCCTCTATTATATACCAAGTGGTATGGAATAATTGCATCCCATATACATGTGGGAGAATTTATTTTCCACCTATTTATATAATGAATGGTAACATGAGTGTATTTCTCCATGATGCATGTAGGATAACTCCTTTTACATAAGATTGGAGTTATTTATGCCTTCCAGTGCTAGATAAGACATCTTATAATATCATACTAGACATCATTACACATGTAATATTAAAATTACACATTCCAATGCTCCCCTTTAATGATGATTGGGAGAAAAACACATAAATGGAGGAATATGGCATTACATTAGCATTCCCCCTTGATGAAAACTTCTTGCATTCGCAATAGACTGTGAATATACATGAAATTTTCTTCTCTCGTGGATTTGGTGAAGATATCAACTGCTTGTTTTTTTGTTGGACAATACTCCAAACAAATATCACCATCTACAACAATACCTCGAATGTAATGAGTGTCCAATTCAATATGTTTATCCTTGGAGTGATACACTAAATTGTATTCATGTTGGATTGCACTCTAATTGTCAAATCTTAATTTGATAGGAGATTTATGAACTAGTCCAATATTTGTAAGAATGTGTCAAATCCCTGCTTCTTCTTTAGTTGCTTCCTTACCTTCTGTGTACTATCTTCACAAGAAGAAAGAGAAAGAGTTCTCAACTTATTTTTGGACCATGAAATTGGACCTAAACCAAGCTAAAATATTTACCATGTAGTATACCTTCTATCTAATGAATCCCATGCTCAATCATAATTTGTATAACGAAGAAGTGAAATAGTAGCCATACTAGAATATAAAACACCATAATGCATTGTCCCTTGTAAATTTTTAAGAATCCTCTTTGTTGCTTCCCAACTACTTTCATGAGGCTTTTGCATAAACCTAGAAACCATGTTGACTATTGTTATCAAAAAAAACTCTCACACCTGTGAAAAGTTTGTGATTCACAAGGTAAAGCATCATCAACACATAGCATGCATATAGCTGAATAAATCTTCACAAAATCTAAAAAGAATATTGAGTCCAAAATTCCCCAAAGCAGTAAAAAGACACAATATTGAAGGTTAAATTATGTTTATACGCACTACAACATGCACCTTGAGAACAATAGCTACGCTCCAGTGCATATTTTCCTAAGAGATATGTGTGAATGACACAAATGATGGGATCTCACCCACAAATGGCACATTGAAGACTCATGAAAGCTCCACCTACCCAAAGAATTTGAATTTTGGTCCTTCACACACTTGGTTTCCTTAAATGGCCTCTAGGTGTACTCTGGAGCCAAAACATGGATCAATGGGTTCACATTATGATCTTGTTACTTCTTGGCCACCTCTTGGGATATATAAGAAATCCATCGACATGCTTATTGAAAGAATAATTTTGAGAAAAGTTATGTTGTTGGAATTGTGATTTAGTTACCTCTTATATCTCCTTTTCCCTCTTGTCAAACATTCTCAATGCTCCCTTTCCTCCTTCCCTCAAGGGGAAAGTGCTCTTCTCATATTTCATCCTACCTCAAGGAGAAATATATTCATTGTTTTATCTTATTTTAGGCTTGTTGAATTTGTTAAATCTTATGAGTGCTTGTCTTGCCTAACCCACAACTACTATTGTTTCCTTGGTTACAAGTTCAAGGATAATAGGGAATATTGCTCACCCTGGTGCCATGTTCCCCTCAATGGTATTAATGGTTCCTCCACTTAGTTTTTATTCATTTATATTTATTTAGGTTGTTGTTTGTATAGTGGTTAATTTCTGATATGTTTTTCCTTGTAGGTGAAGAGGACCATCCCTCTCCCCAAGAATTTGGACACCATTCGGTCGGTTGAGCCATTTTTATAGTAGCATGCTTCCCGACGTCTCTGGCACAATGATAGTAAATTTACACCTTAAAAATATGTGTTGACCGTGCATTTAAATAGAATTTTTCCCACACAGTATGCATGATCCGACTCAGTTCACTTTGCCCTCATTGTTCCTGCACTACCGCGCTCTAGTGAGTGCTTCTGCAGCGCAACTGTAAATTTTATTTCTATGTTGTATATTATTTATTTTCTTTTTATTTGTTTATACAATAATTTTCATCCCACTAGATGTTTACTTGTTCCTATAGTAAATATCCCACCTAGACTAATATTAGGAAGTAAAGGGGTCACCCCTAAAAAATATATGTAGGCAGCCAACCTTGAAGATCCATAAGGACCTTATTGTTTTCACTAATATTCGGGACATCTTATGATTTTTTTATTTTCTTTAACATATTTTGTTCAAGTATTTTAGAATCCACTTTGTGCACACAAGCAAGGACCTGAAGACCATCCCCTTCCCAAGTATGCTCTTCACAATTTATGTGAATCAGAAAAGGGAATGAAGGGTGAAATACCTCCATTGCACACTTAGCATTTATTTTTGCAAGCATCATTAGTTTGTTTAGAGCTCAACTTACAATTTACATCATTTTGTTATAAGCACTTTACTTAATTTCATCAATATTATTTTATTTCATCATATGTGTTTTCCCACTTGCACACACTAAGGAACCTAAAGACTCTTTCCAACTGAGTATGCTCTTCATGATTTCAATGAATAAAAAAGAAAGAGAATTGTGAAATACCTCCCTTGCATTCATTTAATTCACAACAAAATCCATAGCAAGCAACCATTATATATTCTAACAAACTAAAATCCTCAATAAGAAGTCATAAAACAATATTTTTGTTTGGCAGGATTGATTAGGCTAGGCACCCAAACAACACCCACCAATCTAGTTTCATTAGGAATATTTTTTAAACATAGTATTTTTGTATTTTAGGGTTCTTTTAAATCCTGTTATAAGCTATTGTTAAAAGAGATCCTAAATTAGAAGTGTGCCGATACCAAGGAGGTAAAATATGAGGTATAACTTTCATGCTCTCCACTACAAGGAACGTACCTAGTTCTTAGGGAGACGACAGTATGTTTCCCAAGAACAACAGCTGATCCACACTTGACTCAAGGTAACCTTAGTGGAAAAAAATTAGGGCACTTCCAAGGAACAATTGGGAGTGCAAGTTATTCCTAAAGTCAAATATTATCGTTGGAAGGTGTTTCCAAGTCTTCTTGATTGAAACCTTGGCCCCATCACTAGTTAAAATGGCTCTTTATTAACTCCACTAATCAATTTTTGTGTGGATTCCACTATCACCAATATTTGTGCTTTTGGGAGGCCCAATTACATTTGAGAGGAAGGACGTTAGGTACTTTTAAGGAATTTATGCTTGTTGTTATTTTCTAAATATAATATCATTAAACTCGTAATTTAAATAGAAACTACGTTTGGACACCTTTGCACTAAGCAATATTTGCACATATCACTCACTTATTGCACAATTTTTCATCCATTGTGGTTGGCATATTTTTGCATTTGTCTATATTGTGTTTATTCATCACCCATCACTCTCATTTAGATACTATACTTCCACCATATAGGAACAAAACCCCCCTAGGGAAGTCTCACGGACTGTGAGGGCCTCTCCCCTCTATCAAGGGGTATTTTCCCTTTATCTCATTGTGGAACATGTGGAATATCACATGGTTAGTGCCACTCCCATGCCACATTAATTGGGTCCTATAGGAGAGGATACACCTTGCTTGATTCACTCTCTTCCCTTAGAGATATTTTTAACCCTTTCCCCTCCTCTTCTCATGGAAGAGGCTCACCTTTGTTCACTCCCTCATGAGGGAATACCCAACCTTATTCCCCTCCTTTAGGAAGAGGCCACAACACATATTTATATTCCCATGGAATAAAAATATCACCATGAAACATTCCAAGGTATCCCTCTAGAGAAAACAACATCCAGAATAACATGGCGACCCCCAACCCAAACCTACCATTCATAGAAAGTTTGAACTATCCTGGTCTATCCAAGTTGGTTAATAATCCCTTGATTCACTCTCTCCCCTTAGAGATAGTGTTGACCCTTTCCCCTCCTCTTCTCATGGAAGAGGCTTACCTTTGTTCACTCCCCCATGAGGGAATACCCCACCTTCTTCCCCTCCTTTAGGAAGAGCCCACACCACATCTTCATTTTCCCCTAGAATAAAAATATCACCGTGAAACATTCCAAGGTCTCCCCTTGGAGGAAACAACATTCAGAATAACATGGCGGCCGCCAACCCAAACCTACCATTCATGGAAATCTTGAACCATCCTAATCTATCCAAATCAGTTAATGATCCCATAGCTCATGATGCCACCTAGTCAGATATCCCAGAAAAATAGCCTCATATATCCCTAAATTTCAAGGGAAACACAGATATGATCTTGCTAACAACACCATAGCTTTCCACCTACGGTGTTTCTCTAATGGAATAGTGGAAGATTCGGTATGTCTACATATCTTCCAAAGAATCCTAACTAGAATCGATGAAAAATGGTACATAAACTTGACAAGAGCTTCTCATACCACATATGAGACCATCGTTGTGTCATTTCTATCCTACTTTCAGTTGCCAATAAGCCATGATCTTGGCCTTCAAATTCTCATAGATTTTCTACAAAACACTGTGACACACATAGTGGATCATATCCATGGATGGCATCGTCATCACACCTTGTGAAAAATAGACATTCAACCTCCCTTCCTTTTGGATTGGTTTCTCAAATATCTCCAACCAACTATCACAAAGGATGTGGCTACCTCAATGCCATAAAACGAGGAAGATGGTATTCTCAAAGCCATGCTTTGAACTCATATATTCCCATTCAGGGTATGTGTATGTTGTACTACCAAATGCTCCTCGGCATCAATCACTAGATCCTCTTGTTGTAGGTATGTAACATTTAGCAGATGGGATTATTTGGTCCATTTAATCTCATGGTAAATTTCCCCCACAAATTCATTTTGCACAATCACCCATGATGACGCAATACCCACCTACCATTGTTTTGATGGATCCCATTACAACTATACCATATCCCTCATTTGGAAAGCTCCAATATGGACCATACAACCCTATTTATCCAAGTACAGTCTAAGTACAATCAGTTCCTCAAGTGAAAATGGCACCACTTATGCCAACATCCATATTATATGTGGCACAACCATCATATATTGTGCCCCCGAGGTATAATACTTACTATCCATACCCATGCCACCCCCCGATACAGAACCCATGATTCATATGGGAGTCAACTTTGTCCAACCTTCTATGCAACAACAAATCCAACAATTCAAGTAACTTAATATCACCAATCTCCTGAATCCTCAAAATCAGGGAAACAACTAACAACCCCAACAACAGGGGAAGGGGACCAACCAAGTACCCCAACAAAACCCAAACCAGGGTAACCAGCCAGCATAAGGGGTAAACCCACGCAAGCAAGGATAGAATGCCAACTTGAGGACAATTTATTCTTGCTTGATATGTTGTGAGTATTGTCATTATACTCACCATTGTTCACTTATCCCTGACTTCCAACAAATGGTGGGAGCTAAGAAGCAGACACCTGCAATTCCTCCTCGGGCGCCTTATGCACCACAACCCCAAAAAGTTTCTTTGCAACAACCCTTTTCTAATCAAGGCGTGGTTACCCAATAGTTGTATCCTTTCCCCCTAGGTGATGTTTCTTTCCAAAACATTTATTTGAACTCATCGTTAGTCAACCTACATACTCAAGCCTACAGGTACACCAATGCTGACACCTCACCTGTCCTTGAGGAGACTTCAATCCCTTCAGTAGGATATTTACAAATTATATTCCCTAGCACAGAGTGAATTCCAAAGATACCCAAAGCACCACTAAGGATTACCCTCATAATAACCACATGAAGGCTACTCATAATTACAGCATTGTAAATGACTTGTTGTTACACCTAAAAACTGTCACCTCATTAGAGGAAATTTCAACTCAAAAATGGGCCTTTTAACTTTAACTCAAATTCCATGTCATCATGTGGTAGCCAATGAAATTTATTTAAATTTGAAATACCGTATAGGTCTTAAACACTTTTTTAATATAAATTTGGGGATAGGTATCATAAAAAAACTACTTTTTTGTTTGTATTTTCAACATATCTCCCCATTTTTTTACTCAAATTTCAATCAGGAGAGCTCATTGGATGTGGAATTAAATTCCGCATCCAACGAGTACCCACTCAGCATACTTTTGACGGACCCCACTACCCGAAAAACAAGAAATACCTGAAAAAAATGTGATGATGACATCATCATCACATTTTTTCAGGTATTTCTTGTTTTTAAGGTAGCCCATTTTGAGGTGAAATTTACTCTAATGTGCCTAATCCCCTGAAGTTTATTGGGAAAAACATCTTTTGGAGGAGTTTTTTCCCAATTCTAGGAGCGTTGATGCACCTTGTATTTTTACATAGGGCGTCAACAAAGCATGACACCTTTTCTCATTGATAGCTATTGTCAGTGACACTTGCTACACTTAGACAAGAAGCATCTGCCCTACTTGACGCCTTATTGTTATAGCTGATTTTACCACACATGGTGAATCACATTTTTATGGCCTTCCCTGTCCCTCTGCAGACTCCTTAGACCCCATGGACCATTTTTGTCCCTTTGATGTTTCCAAGATCATCCCTAAAAAGATGCAAAAATTGCCACACATGACTTTTAATCCCTTTCTCGCATATATACGCAGGTTTGACCCCTAAAACCACGTACATTGGGATGTGTGCAAAAGGCCAAATTCTTTTGTAGTTTTCCTTGATGTGGATCTGACTCACTTCTCCTGGCCTTCCATATGCCTTGAGATCGCTCGGATTCGACCCTTCATTACCCCATTGAAGAGCTATATAAGGAACCCTTTGGATACATTGAAGGTGGGAGGAATTGAGAGCAAGAGAACTATAGTCCATTGTTGCCGGAGCTTATACTTGAGTTTGCATTCCTTTGTCCCTTGGAGCACTTTTGTGTTCTTCCCAAGCTTTCCTTTTTCTTGTGAGCTTGCTATTGAGAGATGGAGGATTGAAGTGGTGGAGGCCCAAGTGGGGGACTCAGTTTCTCCAATTCGTAGACGTGCCGACAGAGGTTGTCTCTATTGTAATCTTTGTTTTATATTAATAGAAATATCTTTTCCTGTCCAATAATGTGTATTTGAATGAATATTTGATCCATGGATGATTTCAAATGCTTATATGTTATTGATTATATATGCTAGAGTAGGTCTAACACGATTATATATAGCATGCTTGTCTTGTTTATTGTATTTTAGGGTTCTTTTAAATCCTGTTATAAGCTAGTGTTAAAAGAGATCCTGAATTAGAAGTGTGCCGATACCAAGCATCTCATGTAGTGGTATACCCTATTTTTCATTTGACAAAGATTACACTTAGCATTGTTTGTTATGGTGTGCATATTTACTTCACTGCTATGTCATAACTTCATTAGTTACATGACCATTTCCCTTTAAGTAATTACAGCCAAATAAAATCAACGCTTAATTAAAATGGATTACACTATTTTCTTTGATGGGGTACACCAACAAGATTAGGTTTTAGGGTCTTGGAATAGTTCATTGTGAGTAAATTCTCCAAGACCACTAAACAACAACATGTATGTGTCTGTTCAGTTGAGAGTGTGGAACTCCTTGGTATAATTAGTGTTTCTCAGGAACCTCCTCTTACAAGGGAGCTAAGCACGAGATAGTGTGAGCGGTTATGATTGAGATGACCCCTGGTTGTAACTGAGTAGCACCGGAGATATTTCTAGGATTTTATTCGTATATGGGGGCTCTTTCAAGAGTTTCGGGCTTTGCTACCCTGCCAATACGGTCGATTCCGCCTGTGACTATCCTCCTGAGCATTGGTTATGTTGGGGTGACCTTAGTTTCCTTACCTAGGTTATCATAGGGGGTACTTGCAGAGGTTATTCTATAGGTGTCTTGGCCAGGTAGAGGTTGGACAACACAGTTTCTTTATGCGTTGAAGCTGAATGACCACTATAATTGGTTACATTCCTCTGCTTGTAATGTATGGGAGTTTCGAGCCTTTCCTAGGTGAGACATACCTGCTGCATTCGGGAGCTCATGTATCATCCCCTTGGTTTGCTTGTATTTTGGTTATATATTTTCTTAGGAGTGTGCTCTTTGTGCACTAGTTGGCCTTTGGGATCGTGGTTACTTGAGTATATTTATGCTCTCTTGAGTTCGGGTCCTTTTATTTTCGGCATTCCTGGTATCCTATCACCCGTCCTTGGTCCTAGTATGGACCCTGGTGTCAGACTTGGGGGCATCACAGCCCCTTACCATGCTCATAGATTTGGGAGTGGTCAAATTATTCCCTCTACTCCATTTGTGGAGGATGTTGACTCCTTTCTCTCGGTCTTTACACCAGTGGTCACCCTCATGGGGATGGCAGTGGATGCGTGAAATTTGGATCTACACCTTACTTTCCATTTTATGTCCCATCATTCACCGCATTGTTTGGGTTCATTTGTCATGATCATTCCTCCCTATAACCTACAGTTTTGATTCTTTATTGACTATTTTGGGTTGTTTTGGACTAATATGGTTGTCATGTAGGGTCCAGTTTTTGTACACTCTCTCTGAGCTTTCGACCCGTTTGTTCCTATCATAGGTATTTTTTATGAACTGGCATATAGGTTAGGATATCACATCCGCTTGCATTTATGCATTGCCTTATGACCATTCCATCATAACCTTAGGTACAAACCCATTCCATGGTATCACGGAACCTTCATCCTACTATTAGAAGTGATATTATGTGAATGGTAGAGCTTTCATATACATGGGTGTCCTAGTTATCTCCCTTTTGAATTTGGTGTCCATGATGTGAGCCCTCTCTTAGGTTCGGGAGTCCCTTTTATTCCTGCCATGTACTTAAGCAAGAGCCTCATACTCCTGTTGATATTTTGCTGGCCTATTTCCCTAAAACTCCCTTATGTCAAGTTGTAATTGCATTATCATGAGCTTTTCCTGCCTCATTGAGCCTTATGCCGGCTTCCCTGTCTTTGAGTATCAGCCATATATCCCAAGCTTGTCTCATGTCTAGCCATGCAGAGCCATTTTATATATCCTTTGCAGCTTGATTTCCTATTTTTACCGAGAGGGGACTTTCCCTCGAGTGTCGCTATCCTACACATGTGTCCTTGCATGCAGCATAGGTATGTTCCACTGCTTGGAACTAGTTTGTTTTCCCATTTGACACTCGTCTCCTCCTAGTATGTAACTTTAAAGCAATTTTATTCTTTTTCACGCTTTTCAAATATTTGAAAAAGTTAAAAAAAATTAAATAACCAAAAATCCAGACAAGAAAAGATGTTATCTTTGGCAGCAGTCGAGTCATGTCACCTTCGAACAGAGCACTATATATCACATCCGTAATTGTTTAACTTTAGGAGTTGTAATTGTTTATCTGAGTTTATCTCCATCGACTGGTTAAGCTTTCAGTCCCTATGGAGCCTCTGTCGATGCCTCTTGTGTCGCAGAGATGTCCTAGTTTTGTATATCGAGTCTATGTTGCCTACATTCAATCACCATTCACCTTTATTCTCTTTTTTGAAGGAACTTGAAACCTGAGTCGACCATTCCTTAGTTATCTTGACTTTGCATGTCGGCCATTCCCGGTACAGTTACTAGTTCGTGCACCTTATGATCAAGTCCTTCCACATTATATAGCTTTGTTGAGTACCTCATGTTGGATGATGGGGGATGCCTTAATTCCATCCTTCCAGGGGATTTCATCCCATCGAAGTCAGATCATTTATTCTGGGATAGGAATCTAGAGTCATTTTTTAGTGCCTTGAGACTTGCAGTCATCAGTGGCAGGTTCTCTCGCCATCGACAATTTTTGGGAATACATCAATGTCCTCTGATTGATGGATTCTCTCAAGTGTTCGACCTCAACACATTTATTCACACTTGTTATTTTTCACTCTGGTACCTTGATTCCCATTTTCATTATCGGTGGGTGATCTCGCGTCTGTTAATAGTATACATCAATGACCGGTAATCAGACGATGGACTACTATGTTCGACCTCGACACCTCTATTCACATAGTAGGACATGTACTTGTAGCGTTTGTGTAGAAGACCTTCTAGATTGGTGGAATCTCTTATATGCTACCTCCTTGATCGTGCCAGTGTTCATGAGATTTCATCTCTCGTGACTTGATTCCAGTATATGTCAGACATTTCAAGCCATTATGGAGATATTGATCTATTATATATCTTTAGCCTTCATGGAGATCATGATCCTTTGTATATCTTCATCATGGATATTCTGATCTATTTATAGTGTACATGGTGGTGACCACATATGTCATATTGTATCATGCCTATTCATGGCCATTGTACTCTTATGTATCCGAGACTGCTATATCTATTTGCAGTTATGTGCAAAGTTGTATCATTGTATAGTGTTGATTGGATGGCTGGTTCTTCCATTGGGTTCTTCATCCCTTCACTTCTGGTATGGACTTATAATGTATTGCGTCCATCGTAATGACCCCTCTGACCTCACACATTAGGGGGCATCTGTTATAGCTGATTTTACCACACATGGTGAATCACATTTTTATGGACTTCCCTGTCCCTCTGTAGACTCCTTAGACCCCATGGACCATTTTTGTCCCTTTGATGTTTCCAAGATCATCCCTAAAAACATGCAAAAATTTCCATACATGACTTTTAATCCCTTTCTTGTGTATATACGCAGGTTTGACCCCTAAAACCACGTACATCGGGATGTGTGCAAAAGGCCAAATTCTTTTGGAGTTTTCCTTGATGTGGATCTGAATCACTTGTCTCTTGGCCTTCCATATGCCTTGAGATCACTTGGATTCAACCCTTCATTACCCAATTGAAGAGCTATATAAGGAACCCTTTGGATACATTGAAGGCAAGAGGAATTGAAAGCAAGAGAACTATAGTCCATTGTTTCCGGAGCTTATACTTGAGTCTGCATCCCTTTGTCCCTTGGAGCACTTCTGTGTTCTTTTCAAGCTTACCTTTTTCTTGTGATATTGCTATCCAGAGATGGAGGATTGAAGTGGTGGAGGCCCAAGTGGGGGACTCAGTTTCTCCGATTCAAAGACGTGCCGACAGAGGTTGTCTCTATTGTAATCTCTATTTTATATTAATAGAAATATCTTTTCCTATCCAATAATGTGTATTTGAATGAATATTTGATCCATGAATGATTTCGAATGCTTATATGTTATTGATTATATATTCTAGAGTAGGTCTAACACGATTATATATAGCATGCTTGTCTTGTTTATTGAATGTTGAGGAAGCAATTTATCAATTCAAGCTAGAGTTGGAAAGCTCAACGGGGATCTACATCAACCGTCTGGAATAAGGTATGAATTGATATCCTTTAGTGTTAGATATTTGGTTTCTCTTGCATATAGGAAAGGATTGATTTCTAGAGTCAAGTTGTCTGTTGTGGTACCCCAAGCCATAGGAATTTCTCTCTGTAACACTTATTCTATTGTGCAAAGAGCATTGATAGTCTAAAAATGGAAAAAACTTTAAATTTCGACAACCTTCTAGAATAAAGTCATCATGGAGGCTTATCCCAATGAATTAGCTTGGGTGGCACTAGTTACCCTAACCTCTAGGGATGATCCCTCACCTTCCTCCCAAAGAATCTCAACCTATTTGGTCTCCTTTGGCCTATATAAGCAACATCTTCCTCGTGGATGAGGGAGGACCAAAGAAAGCACATTTATGTTGGCAAAGAGTATGGCCTTCTGAGTGAGAGATTTTAGAGCTTGTGATTTTGAGTCAAGATCTTGTGAGAACAAGGCTTCAACATCAAGGATTTGGTTGTAGTTGTATTCTCTATTTTTTTTCATACATATATGCTTTCCTTTCCCATAAGTAAATTGTGTTTGATGTGAGTTATTTATGGACTTTGTCCTTGATAATTAGCATATATTGTTGAGTTATCTTTTTTCTTTCACTTTTGTAGCTTGTCCTTTACATTCTTTTGCAGGTACATCTGATCATAACATGATTCAAAAGGAAAGGATCATCTCCATTGTGAGGTAAGAAAGATTTACATTCAAGTGATTTGAAAATCTAGGGAAAGGTTACATTGTTGTGTGTGTTTTGTTCTAGATATGCCCCATGTATACTAGGGAAACAATATTTGTCCGTGTTGATTGAGAATTCTATTGCACCATGTGGCATATCATGAGTTGTGACAAATTGACATTCCTGTTAAGGTTACAGATTTTCAATCCCTCTTATCACCTAATTTTTCTTGTGACTTTATATTGGGTAGGACTTTTTTGTGTGATATTTTCGATTAGAACACCCTTAGAGTAAATTTTTTAGCCAACATTCTAGATGAACCACCTCTAAGAATATCTCATACGCTACAGGGTTTACCACCTGAATATCCTCTGATTAGGGAAGGAAGAGAAGGGGAAACCATGGACCAACTTGTTATGGTTGATCCACATGTAGAGGGCATTCTAGTTACTAAATCTAGGGATGAGTAATCTTCTTTTGAAAATTTGTCTACCCCTACTTCGGTAGTAGTTCAATAGCCTTCTTCACATGACTCAACCTTTCACTTTGCAATGGAAGGGTATTCTGGTGCATAATATTGGGTATTTTTCCATCCTTCAAATGATCTCATAGCATTGAAATTCATTCTGAATTCCCCTTTCTGGGATACTTCCTTAGGAAAAACCACTTCTGAATATGGTACTACTGCTTTTTCATATGTCATGTCCCCATGAGACACAAGGTTACTTTCGAATGATGAGTCTTTTAGACAAATCCATGATCTTGTGTCACGCTTGTATATGATGGGGTGGAGCATAAGAAGATGGAGCTTATCTCCCTCACCTATTCATTTGGAAATAGAAGGTCCTGAATACCATGCTCATGTTCGGTCTCATGTCACTATTGTTTCACGAATACTGGTTCAAAGTGTGATTTCTTACGATCCAGGTCAACCTTCTATCCCAACCCTATCATCAAAAAAAATCCCATTTGTTTCAAGTTCTCTTGTAAATTACATGATTGGGGGGGAATCCGTAGCCCATGTTGTTTCAACAACCATGAGAATTTCTTCGAATGCTGGGAAGAATGTCGCTTTAGGGAAGCAGGTAGTTAGTGGACATTCCATGATTGGAAATGTAGTTTTCCCTTCTCCCGTTATAGGAAAACCATTGTGGGTACAACCTGTTATCCACTAAGCTTCACTTAGGTTATTTTTCAAGTGAGCCACCAAGGATCGGAACAAATCAATTGTTCTTACTCAGCAGCTCAAAATTTCCATGCTTTCATCAGGGGCAATTGTGGTCCCTTTTTCTCATGTTCACACCCCCTTGGGGGGATTGTAATAATAAATGACATAGCATGATGGTATGTTTTGTAAATGGATTGGCCTTATTAGGACTTGGTCATCAAGGTCATCATCCTTGAGTGTTTTTTCCCTCGTCAATTATATGACGCTTTTTTAAGCAACATATATTTTTTGAATTTTTCACTCAAAATCCTCCAAAGTCAGGATTTTAAAATAGGTGATTATATATTAGAAGGTTATTAAAGCCTAGGATATATGTATTATACCATGCTATTCATATTCCCAAATTTTCCTGGACATGCACTAAGTCTTTCATAGAAATTTTTAATTTTAGGTTTTTAATAAAATCATCGATAACGTATTTTTTAATTGTAAATTTTCAAAAGGTCATAAAATTGGGCCTATGGAGCCAATTTGGTCATGGGGATGCTCGTAGTTGGACCCAAATCCCCCACTTAACCCCTAAACCCACTTTTCCTATGTTTTAAGTGATTATTTATCACTTGAGCAAAATTCTCTCCAGAAAAAGGCAAAAGTGAATAAAAATTTAGAAAAAAAGGGAAAATATGGAGAAAAACCACATTCCTAAATCAATGGGAACTTGTTCCAGAAATGTTTTGGGTTAAATAAGGATTATTTTGGGGGTAAATAGAGACCAAATAAATATCAAATCGTCTTTTTTCCAATCAAATCCATATGGGGGCGAATTTCTCCTTGGAGGGGCACATTTATCCATGAAAAATATCACCTCTTGTTGTATATGTGTCACAGAAAGAGGGGGGTGACCTAACTTGTGAGAGGTGGTTCCTACCACCTCTAGTTCACTCTAGTTTCCCCCCAATCATCTCAAAAATATCCAACACTTGGCAAATTTTCCCTTAGCGTTTGCTCTCATTTTTCCTATTTAAGCAAGGCTTTCTTCCTCATTTAGAAGGATGCAAGGAACCTATGCTTATTGTAATGTTGATGTTATTTTGATTGATAAAGTTAAAGAATTCAGAGGTATACCTTGTTCCATTGGATTAAATTCTTGTGTTATGAGGTAATATTGCAAAGCTTTGATTTCCTTTGTTGAAATTGTTGATGGATCTAGCTTAGAGGGTTTTTCTATAACACATAGAGTAAGCATTTACAGTTGTTAACTTGCTTGCTTGTGCTTTTATTTTGAGATATATGAGAGTATCCAAATATACTTAGTTGTATTGAGTCTCTTTTAATTTCTTTTCTTCAAACACACTAGATCTAATCCATTTTTTGTGCAAGGATTCTCATAGTTGTGCAGGTCATAGATTCGAAGAAGGATTTGAACTAAATTGTCTCATCTCTTCTCTTAGGAATTTTTTTAAGTGAATTCCATTGTTTGCAGGATATTTAAAAGTATTCACAAAAGGATCAAGCAATAAATTGAAATTTTCTTCCCATATTCTCAAATTAAACTTTCTCTCTTCTTCGGTTACTTTGTTCTAGAAACGCTAAATAAGTAGATCTTGTTCTTTGAAAGTGTATTCCTCAAATCCACCTATTTTAGCATGTTAGAGTAGCTATATCTAAAAACATTTTCAAATTTTTATTATTTTAACTAGATCTAGGCTTGTTCTTTTGGTATCTACACTTGTAAATTTTCCAAAATTTTTCTAAGTACCAAAAATTTAAAAAAATTATTTGTTTTTGTGCATACCACCATAATCTAATCATATTAGCTTACTGGTTTTTAGTAGTTTGGAGGAAAAAGAGAGGGAGGTGCTGCATAAAAATCAAGCTTTGGGCCATCTAAAGCACCCACGATCCCTCTATCATCCCCCTCCTTCATTTATTTTTCTTCCCTAAGCAAGCTTCTAAGCCATTTTTACCCATTCTTCAAGGGTCAAAAGGAATATATTTTTCTTTTGAGCATTGTAAAAAAAGTTAATAAAGAGCAAGTACGAATACGAAAGCATGTATCTTCCCATTGTGTGATTATTTACTTTTTTCACATATTTAGATTAGGTTTAGTTTTAGTTTGATTATAGCGCAATAAAATATATATTTTTTTGTAGAACTAATCCTGCATTGCTTTAATGAATTACCCATGAGAATCCATTCGATTGGGGAAAAAATACTTGTTTCCATAGGAAGTAGTGTACTTTTATTATAATACATTTCCTTTGATGCACCATTTTTCTATTTTGGTCTTGAAAAGTAATACTAACCCAACATTGTTCTAATAAATTACCCAAAGATCTTGCTCGTTGTGGAAAAGATATTCCTTTCCATAGTAATTAGTCTCACTGCTTTTTCTTGTCTTACAACACCAAATTGGAATCAACAATTTTGCATTTCGTTGTATGCTCTTTCCCATCACAGGTTCTCCCTGAGCTTTGGGATAATCAAAAGAAGGAATGCACAATAATTAATTCCTCACATTTAATTTATCAAACTCACAATAATAAAAGTTACAACCCTTCAAACATTACGAAAATATGGCATAACGGACCTGAGGATTAGTGGAAAAAGTCTTCAAAGAAAGCAGGAACAACTTGAAAGTGATCCTGGGGTCCCGTTAGGATACATACTTGTTGGTGTAGTGTTGAACACCCTCCACAACTCCATATAGCCCAAATTTTCCTGTGTGGAGCGACTCTTCTCAGAATCCCATCATATTCCCAGTATCGCTCGGTATATTGGGAATCCCCTTTCCCCCTTAACTTAATTCATCCTTAATAAATTTAAAACTAAATAAGAATAAATTGGAAAACATTTTCCATTACATCAGCAACAACTATTCGACTCCATTTTGGCACTAGTTCATTTACAAATCTTATTTGACTTAAATTCATTTCATATTGTGAATGTTGCATTATCTCATGTTGTTCAATTAAGCTTAATTTTTGCAATTTATCTTGTTCCAGTATTGTCATTCAGTAAACTCCTAATAAACTATCCAATCTATAAACCATTAAAATCAAAAGAACCTTAGTAACTCTTTTAACCCCCCTTGCCTCCGTAGGAGTGGCCTAAACGGAGGAGTCAATATTAGGTGGAAGCACCTAACTTGAGACTTTCCCCCAAGGACACACTTAGCAGCTTGAAGATTTATGTTGTGCTAAATTCCTCGAAGTGTGTGAAAGGCGGCAACATTTTTTGGCGTCGTTGCTAGGGATAAATATTTTTATTCTTGGGTTATGACTTTTATTTATTTATTTTTTCTTTTACTTTGTTTGATTAATGTTTATATTAGTTCTTTATTTTTCATCTGGCGACTCCACTAAAAAAATTTATTGTTTTAAGAAAAGCAAAAAATTATTTTTTTGAGAAATTTTAATGCATATTCTCACATGGCGACTCCATTGAAGGGATAAAACCTGTGTTTCTCATATAAATTGTGAGATTGATTTTGTGTAGATGAGCCTATTAGAAATATTAATATGGTCATGTATGATCTTCAATCGTGAAGAGACAAGGTGTTTCTGTAAGCATTGAGAGAGACATATTCTCTTGAAACTCATCTCCAAAAATATGATCGAATTGAGCAAAAGATTGAGGGAAATATGTACAGGTTTTTGAAAAAAAAAAACTAGTTTAATACATTCTCAGTGGCCTACTCTTGAAGTGCCAAGGATAAATCACTAGGAAGGGAGAGATCATTAAAGTCCTCATCCCCAAAAGAACAATTTAACCACCATGAATTTTCAGTTATTGGTTGTGTTGGGGGGTATAAAATAAGTCTTTGTGTGGACAACCCATTGGAAATAGTCATCTCTCCATCCATTCATACTATAAAATCATTTGTAGTAGCTAACCATGGTCTTCCCAAAATAATAGGATACCCTTTAGAAGGATCCTTTGATTCTACGATCATAAAGTTGACAGGTTATTCCCATGAGGCTACTGATACAACAATATCATCCAAGAATCCAGTAGGTTGTATCGTAGTATGGTCTTCTAGTTATAGGATGGAGGGAGTTGTTGGTGAAACCCACCAACAAATCCTCATCGATACAGGTTCTCACTTTGTCAATGCCCAACCAACGCAATCTCCCTGAGCACCGGCCCAGACAAGTTTTACCCTGTTCAGCAACATCTGCAGTGTAGACGAAGTCTCACCCAAGATGTTCAAGGGAGAGCTGTTGAAATCACGTTTTTGACGGTGAGGACAAAGGATATGGGGATCTGACGGGGAGAAAACATACCCATTGGATCCAGAACGATGCATTCATCATTGATTCATTTCCATAGCATCATACATTTGTCACAATATCGCTAATGCCACAGCATTGTTCATAAGACATATCAACTCATAATGCAACATAATGTAACAGACGTTAAAAAATATCGCATCAATATAGCAAAAAGGGAATAGATCACAACTACATCATAACAAAACAGGTCGTAGCATCATAATAGATTAGATCACAACAGGAATAACAGATAATATTTGTGCAACAAATGTCATATCATATTAATATTACACAAAGGATCCAAAACACACAATTCTTCTCCACAACAAGAGGCTGAATACATTAGGAAAAACCCAGATGGATCGCAGATACAACAAGAAATTATTCGAAAACCAGATCGCACTAGACCTCATGTTATAATTATCCTCTAATGCGATTCTCCTATGATCATATCTATTTAATTGCAAAACTAGATATATAAATAGGCTTTCACCTTTACATTGAGGGTCCACTTCTAACTAACTTATAACCGCTAATGACCTATTGCGACAAAACTTGGTCAAATAATATATAAAATATTCAAAGCAGTTATTCTTCCACTCATCGCGTCGATCTATCCTTGCGTGGCACCACATGATCTTGAGTAGCTATTGCACCGTTGTGAAACTCACTTACCAAAACCCCTGCCAACATGCCCCCAACACAGTCTTATGGCTCATCCTCGAGCCACGTTAGGTATACAAGGTATGTGCTGACATTCGCACTTTAAAATCTTCGAATTGTTGTGCGATCTCGTGAACCTGAAGCTGGACTTTGTCGGCAATACTCCGACAATTATTATAATCTTGCTGCATTGGGTGCTCTTCTCTAGCCTTTCCATCAAATATCTATCGATTCTCTTGCACTGCCTACAGCGTGGAAACTACTTTAACAGCCAACTGTCCACTGATTTCTTGAAATTCATCAAGCTGAGCACGGTGCTTTTTTTGGCATTCATGGGCACAGGTAGCTCTCTACTGAAGATCCTTCAATTCCTTGGCCCTGGTGATCTGCACCATCAGTAGCATGGCCCATAGCGACGTCTTCAACATCGTCAACTAGACTTTATTTTCTTGCACCTGTGCTGCCAACTGATCAAGATGCTCATCTTGGACAATGTTCTTCCAAAACTGCGTTGTCACCTCCATATTTTCCCTTGCCTCCTGCTTCATGGTTTCGAATTGAGTCGCAATTTATTCAATGGAATCTTTCCTTGTCGCAACCTGCTACAGCAGAGTAGTAGGTTGGATCAAGGAATTGAGAATCAGGTTGGTACCCAGGAGCTGTACAATAGTTTTCCCCAATTGCTTGGCCTTCTCAACTAGGGTGAGCTCAGCCGTGTTCTCAAAAATGTGCTGGCAGGCCTCAGAAATAGCTTGCTCAACTTCGCTACATCTTGCACACATCCATGCTTGTTTGACAAAAAGTAAGTCTTGCATCTTCTTCAGCTCAGTAATCTCCATGGCAGCCTTGCACTGCAGCTTAGCCTATGTCACCTTTAAGGCGTCTATCTCCTGTACTTTTTCTTCCTCCAACTACACCCAGACTTGATGCAACTCCTCTGCTTCTTTCTACAGCTTCTCAACTACACCCTGTGACTGGAAAGATCCCTCAGTCATCTTTTTCTATCATTCTACCAATTCTAGGGTGGCAACATGATGCAAATCCACTAAATTTGTAGCAGATAACTTGTTCAAATCCAAAGCCACACTCTAAATCAGTCGCAGCAACCGGTGTACTTCCTCATTTCCTGCGTCGATCGTAGTCAGGGTAAATTGTAATGTTGATCGATGGGACGGCCTGCATCATAGGTCTTGTAGATGTCTGTCTCGAAACAATTTCAAAAATAGAATTTAATCTATCTCTTACCACACTGAATTCATCATGGTTGGATTCATGGATCATCTTTGTCGTAGCCTTGGAGGAGTTAGTGACCGCTTTGATAAGCCGCTACAGTTGGTCCTCCATCCCTAATCTGGTACCACTACCTGCCTCATATTCTTAGCACCATTTGATGCGAGTCTCCTCCCACATGCATTGTATTGCATCCTTCGGGTCCGTCATCAACTCATTGTCAGAGTCGTGAGTACTTAGCTCCTTCTGGGTAGGCTCTTTTGGTGCATCAGGTGGTGGCTCCTTAGACAGTTCCTTTGGACTCACCGGGTTGTGCCATTTAGCTGGCCAATATTGAACAATAGCATCGAATTCTTCCATCATGACTTTGTAAGCCAAAGGTAGCCATTGTCAATTGGGATCCCGTCGTGCCTGAATCCAAATAGAATGGGGTCTGATGGCGAACCGAATTAGCCACTGATACTTGGCCACTGCATAAGGAGGTACTCAAGGAATGGTGATGGTGGTAGCTTGCAGTGCCTCCTAATAGACCCAAAATTGAATGGCACATTCCACCTATCAACTGGGCTCTTCAACCCACCATAATTTTTGATATCATGCATCGTGGCACACCTTCACTGCATCAACTGCCATTAGTTGGTAGTCTTCAAGATCCATCCATCCAACTAGCGCAATGAGAATAAAGAGCCAACTATATGAAAATGGCTGCCCAGCTTGAGCAGTAAGAGCATCTTTGAGCAATTGGTTTAGAAAAATCAAATACCAATTCATCTGCACTCCCTCAACGCACTTCTGGGCACATGCGACAACACCTGAGTTACATTCGATCGAGCGATTTCCTCGAACAACCTTACTCGCTAGAATCTGTGTGCCAATACACATCACTTGTGATTTGATGCTATCAATATGGTATGCACGGCCATCCCAATGTAGGCAAAAGCACTCCTTCATCTGCTTAGCAAGTCTCTTGTCAGTATCCCTCCCACGGATATACTGCATTAGATCTTCCCCGGCCTTCGGCAAGCCTATGATGCTCCCGATTAAGTCTACTGTAATAGGGATGGGCATATTCAAACAAAGTGTTCCCCCATGAAAATATCCCAACATTTTCTTAACAAACACATGGTCTTTGTTTAGTCACCCAAAATGAGGCATATTGATGAGCCCCAACAACCTAGATTGGTCTAACCCACTCACCCAAGGTTTAGGAATCTGCTTAATTAGGGCACCAGGCCCCATCGAGATTGAATCGTAAGGCTTATCCCAGACATATTTGAGTAATATTAAGTCATGGTATTCGAATTTCAGCCTTATCAAGGCAAGGATGATGTCGACCGAGCACGTCATCACTTCTGGCAGCGACGGAAGTTTCGGCGGATATTTCTTATTTTTTCGTTGGCTACCTCAGCTTTGATCATGGATGTGTAGGAGCAACATACCCCAAAATATCATGAACAAACATGCCCCTGGGCACTATAGGCTCAACATCTCTATAGCTCGATGACCCGGTTTGTGCAGTTTCTTTGCCTTGCACTCTTGCTGAAGTGCGGTTCTACCTTTTCTGCGGTGACGTGGTACTGGGATTCTGAGCCTACTGCTTTCTCTTTGGGATGGGTGATGAGCCAACCAACATGCTCATGACTTCTTCTTCGATAGTTGTGGGCTGAATAGGGGACTCTTATTCACTGGAAATCTCAATGGCGTCAAGGTTGCTCAGCATTCCTCACACCCCAAACCTTGCAATGCACTGGATAAATCTAACCTTCTACTCTACAACTCACACAAAATATTGCCATTCACTGCACGATTCACCCTCTGCTCAACACTCTGCTTGCTCAACTGAATAATGTCATCCTCTCATGTCCCACGTGCTTTTTATAACTATTTCGAATTCAAATTTATCATTGCCAAATCTACGATCCCCATTATGACAACTTACACAAAATATTGCCATTCACTACATAGTTCACCCTCTGCTCAACACTCTGCTCGCTCAACTGAACAATGTCATCCTCCCATGTCCCACATGGTTTTTATAACTATTTTGAATTCAAATTTATCATTTCCAAATCTACGATCCCCATTATGACTAAATCTGGTAGTAATGATTCCAAATCCATTGGCAATCCTACTCTTCTAACGGCTAGATCAACCATTAATGCACGTCACTTCAACAAGTGCTTCCAGCTAATTATTTTAACTACCAACATTTATTACTTGATTTGACCATCCCACAGCTCTATAGCTATCACAAGTGGTCTCCTTGTCGTCGCTACAAACATGAACCTTCCGCAGCCTCGTCCCCTAGGCTCACCTTGCTGCTTTGAACCAAAATATTCATCATCATTTTTTTTCCCCAACGCCTTAAGTAGTGTGCATCTCAAGCCCTGTCCTATAGGGATTCAAGTGACTCCCGTTGATGAGCGTCAAAAATACTGTGCCATCTAATTGCTGTAATCGAACTGTGCCTCCAGAAGTAATGGAATGAACAAGATACAGACCTAACCAGTGCATTTGTAACTTACCTGGATGCTTGACAAAATTACTGTCGTATAACAACACCATATCTCCTTCTGCAAATTGTTTTTTTTTAATGTGGTGGTCATGCCACGCCTTCTGTTGATCATCCACAATCTGCTAGTGGAATCTAGCAACAAAGCGATCTTCTTCAAGCTAGAGCAACTACGCAATGCGCTCTTCTAAAGTGTCTGCGTCATCCATGCCCATCGACGCGGCGATGCGCAAACTAGGAACAATGTACTCCATGGGCATGACTACCTCTTTCCCATATACCATATTGAATGGTGTTTGGCCTATTAGCCGCTTGCAAGTAATGAGATAGGCCCATAGCACTGCAGGAATTTCCAGGTCCTAGTCATCACGGTTAGCATTACATACCTTAGTCAGGGTTATTTCCAATATTTTGTTGAATGCTTCGACAATCCCATTCTCCTGTGGATGGTATGGTGTACTCCACTTATGTTGCACCTGCAACTCGTTAGTTAGTGCTTTCACAATTTGGTTGATGAAGTGACTCCCTTGGTCACTCATCAAAATCTAGGGACACCCAAACCGTGTCACTATGTTTTCAAATATGAACCACGTTGTTGTTGCAGTGGTACAATCCACAACCAGTGCAGCTTCTGCCCACCTAGTCAGATAGTCGGTTGTAGTAATAATGTATCGTGCACCAGTCCTCTTCCCTGGTGGATTAATAGGACCCACAAAATCCATTTCCCACCTATCAAAAGGTTGGAGAGTTACCTGCGGTACCAACGACATCTCATCCCTCCATGATGGTTTACCAACATGCTGGTAGACATCACAACTCCTCGTATATTCTGTGGCATCGTTATGCAACGTAGTCCACCATATTTTGGCATGCAACACCTTTCATGCGGTAGCCCATCCTCCATATAAGTGGCCTCCCGCAACTCCTGCATGTGCTTCTTCTAAAATGGGACCCTGCTCATGCTGTAAAATACACCGTCGCAAGATTTCATCTGGTCCAAGCTTATATAACTCCCTAGCAATTAATTGAAAATCAAAAGCCTTTACTACCAGATGTTTCTTTTGGCTCGTCTTCATGTCCTCTGGGGCGACACCAGTGGCAAAAACTAAATAATTGGTGCATAGTGATCATTTGTGATGTCAACACAAAACAATTATGCATCTGGCAATCCATCATCAATATTAGTTGGTTCTTCACCATTTTCAATGCGAGATAGATGATTCGGACCAGCGTTCAACTGCACTAGCTTCACAACTATTTCAAAATCAAACTCCTGGAAGAGTATCATTCATTGGTAGATCTTCCCCCCCAACATAGGCTTCTTGACTAGGTATTGCAAAGCAGAATGATCGGTGAACATCTTGAAATGTCCACCCAACAAATAGTGCCTAAAATTTTGCAAGTCATAAACCATCGCCAAGCCTTCCCTTTCCGTCATTGTATAATTTAGTTCAACAAATGACAACTTTCTACTGACATATGTGATTGGGTGATCTAGGTTTCCCTCTCCTAGTTGTGCAAGAACAACCCCCAACGCAATAGAAGAGGCATCGATGTGCACATGGAACTCCTTATTCCAATCTGGGAAAATCAGTATAGGCGTGGAGGCCATCTTGGCCTTTAATGTGTCAAAACTTCCTTGACATTCCTAGTTCCATTTAAATACAACATATTTCTTTAGTAGCTTCTCCATAGGGGCAGTAATCGCAGCGTATTCTTTGATAAACTTGTGATAGTACCCTATATGCCCCAACGTCACCCAAAGCATATTCACATTTGTCGATGGTGGTAAACTGAGGATTAGCGCGATCTTCACCGGATCAACCAAGAGACCTTCCTTGAATACTATGTGCTCAATTAGTATGCCAAAGGGTGCATATAAAATACACTTCTTATAGTTTAATGCAATCTCATGCTATCAAAACCTTTCTAGCATCAGTCACAAGTTGTCGAGATGGTCCCTAATTAGTCCATAGACAGTCCAATCATCCATATACACCTACAGGAATTTTTGAATAAAGTATTTAAACACAGTGACAACTACCCAAGATAATACTGATGGTGCATTCTTCATCCCAAAAGGCATGACTGTATATTGAAAACATCCCCATTCAGTGACAAATGTGGTATTATGGCAATCCTCCTTTGCAATCTGGATCTGGTGGCATCCCCAAAAACCATCCATGAAGGAATACATCTCCTGGACACCTACTCCTTCAAGAAATTCATCTATAAATGGGGTCGGGAATGGATCATACACACATGCATCATTCAACCTCCTTAGGTCGATGCAAATGCATATTTTGCCAGTCTTTTTATCCTGGACCACCATATGGCTTACGCACTCTGACTCTTCTATAGGATCGATGATCCCAGCATTCAACATCTGGTCAATATCAGCCTTTGCATGGTCCTTGTATCATCGATTCAGTCGATACAGACTCTGTCGCACTGGTTTGGCATCTGGTTTCAACATGATTTTCATCTCCCCTAGGTCTACTAAAATCCCCTTCATTTCTGAAAACCATGTTGGAAAAAGGTCCCGGAATTCATGTAGGAGGTCCATGATTTTGGCCATGGTCTCCTCGTCCCAGTAGTCCCTGACATTGGCAAATTCTGGGTTCTCTTCTGACACAATGTTGACTTTTCAGATTCATAGTGGCTGACTCATCGAGTCCGTTGGTATGTCTGGGGCTACGACACCACGACTTCCTTATGAATCTGGAATATTAAAATTCTACAACTCATTGTCATCTTCAGGTTCCCCAGACAAGTTGTATCATGTCATCATGGATTGGATGGAGCAGTGCGCATGTGGATCAAATGGGTATGTGATAGGGATGACTTTTAGTATCACATCGTGGATGATGTGTAAAGCATTACATACCTCTGGGTTGATGTCCTGAAACTAAACGTCTGTGCAAAGAAACCTAACAACTCCTCCCAAGTGGTGATAGTTCTACACAACTCTGTCCCTACATACTAGGATCTCAACATTTCTTCTAGAGTGTGAACAAAAGCGTGGACCCATTCATCCCGGGGTCACAACGCCCATAAATTCTGACACTCGATCAAATGACTTGTGGGGTCATTCTATACATCGTATCTCCCAGCATGATAGACCTCAGAATCACCAAAGCGCACCATCATCAATCTCTGCACTGTTCCCAGTCATGGATGATATGTTTGTGGGTCGCCCACCATTGAGCTGGAGTAGCCTTTAATGCTATATCGAGGGCCAGTATCCTTTGCGGTTCAAAAAATTTCTCTTCAAATTATTGAAAGAACTATGATAGTCCTGGTAGTCCTTCATAAATGGGGAACTCGACAATCTCAGTTGCAACATGCCGGAGAGACTGTGTAATCAACCCGCAATTCCTGAATGATACTTCATGCAACCTATTCTGCCAATTTTCTATAGCATCATCAGAGTCGGAGGACGCAGAACTTGCACTACGCCATCCAAGTTTGCCATCGATGGTAGGATGGATATAGTCTTCATAGATGTTATAAGCATGATCCCAACTTCTACCGACTTTATCCTTCACAGGTTCAATATACCGACGTCTGTCCTGAGGGTCCATAGTAGAATTGGCCCTAATATCCTGGTTTTCAAACATCATAACTCATTTTTTGAAGTTGATAAATGCCATGCTATCATTATCCCATCCAATCCATAGCAATGCGGGATAGGAAATGCCATCTTTGACTACTTCTATCACATCAAAGTCAGCATACGTTTTAATGCCTTGAATGTTGACAACCAAGTTTGAGACACGACCAATGGACTGAACCTTTGCCTGATTGGCTAGTCACAACTGCACCACCGACCATCCCAATACTGGCTTTCCCATCAATTGCCAGGTTTTCTTGGTCAGAATGTTTACATATGATCCAAGATCCATAATAACTGAGTCAATCTCATAATCTCTAATCTAGATATTCATCCTCGTCTCTTTACCTGTCTTCCTCTTTTGCAAGGAGTTTACTACATAATCTTTCACTGCCTTATCCAGGTGGTACAATAACGTCTCAAGCTCGGCAAGGGTGTTAGGGTCCCTTTCCAATGATAGACAACTTTAAAATAATTGTCGCAAGGTACCATGCCGCCACGATGGTCCTTCCTTTGTAGATGGATAAAAAGAAAATGGCATGTCAATAATTGGCAACTTACCCGGATTTCTCCCAATTGCATGTTTTTCCCCGAAAAAGGTGTCTTTCTCTGTCGCAATATCAAATGTGACTTTTTTCTTTCCAGCAAGCTGAACTTGCTGATGCAGTCCATCATCTCCAGTTGTCACACCAGTGTGAGTGACAATCCCAATGTTGATAGCCTTCATTCGTGGTTCAGCGTGAATCATTGCAACCGTCGATCCTTGATTCAGGTTCAATGGCGAGTTTTCATTCATCAACTGATTCTGATTCTAGGGCAGGTTCTGAGTTGGAGCCTGTGGTGGGATCTGATTCTGCATTATCAGTTGGTTCTATACTTGGAACATAGGCTGATTTTGATTCTGCGCATTCTGCAACTACGAAATGTTTCCATTTTACCATTTTGCATTCAACTAAGGGAATTTTTCAACATTATGTTCATTGGTTGTACAATATGTACACTACACATGAGGGCACTCCCTCTAATAGTGACCAAATACTCCACAAGTATAACACTAGATTTATTCGCGACCTCATCCTCCTTGTCCTCTAAATCCTTCGCGGAATCCTCCTCGGACTCCTCCTTGTTGAAACTGTGGCTGGCCCATCTGCTACTGCAGTGGGTTTGGTTGTTGTTGTACATAGTGCACTACTTGAACATATTGTTGTTGTGGCTAAATGAACGGTACCTGATTATACTACAGTTGTAGCACAACTTGTGGTTATGCTTCAAATTGTGGTTGCGGTTGTGACGTGATAAACTATTTTTGTGGTTGTAGCGGGATGAACTGCATCCAGGGAGGTGGTGTACGCTGCACCTTCACTACTTTTTGTACCATCTATGGCTATGCTTGCATTGCTCGGGGGTCCTCACCCTTCACAAAGTATGAATCATACGTCCTTTCCTCAAGTAAATTGTAAGCTCAGCATTTTTTATCGTCATGTCCTACTGATCAAAAAAATGTACAGTATAGATTCTCCTTCTTGGTAACCATCTTTTGCATATATTCGCAATTCTCATGTCGATGCTCATAGACCTGACATATGTGGCACCATGGTATACCAACGCAACTCAATGGATTCGAAGCTCCTGAAATCAAATAGTTTTGGAACGTTGGGCATGTATATTTGCTATGTCCACCTTCATGAAACCACGTGCACCAAAGGTCATTGCGATATTCCTTGGAATTATTCATATCTTGTAGTTGGAGCGTCAGATTGGCCAACTGTGCTTGAATCTGGTTCATTTCGACCACGGTTTCTCCTACTGGTGATGCCTCCAATTTCATCATGATTTCCAGAGACTCACTCTGTGTCACAATATTTTGCTGCATTAGTGGTTGTCTAATATGTGGGACAAGCACAGCAATGAACCACTCCTTGTGTTGGACATCACTCATCTTGAAGCTGACTTGAGCCATCAACTTCTTAAATCACTAATAAAAATCCCAAATTGTCTCATTGGAGAACTGCTTGATTTGTTTCAACTCGGTAATGTACTAAGCCTCAGACATTAGCTTCTTGAATTCTTCGAATAGTCCCGTATGGATCCCATCCAAATTTTTTGCGGTACCTCCCTAAGGAATTCGCATGAATCTCATGAACAATTCCAGCGCACGTCCCCTAAGGGTGGTTCCCAGCTAGCTTTTCTTAACATCATCATCTACAATCTGTCGGGCGGTCCAGATCACCTCGCACATGAACCAGTATTGCTCTGGGTCGTTAGTACTGTTTCCATGAAACATATGTAGCTTCATCTCATCTCCCTCCATTCTGGGCCTTCCTCCTCCTACTGGTATTCTACTGCTAGACTGCTGCTAACACGTTGGGAAAGTCGACGTAGAATGCGCAGTTCTTCCTTGTGGTGGAGTAGTGCACGGAGGTGTAGACACATTACTGCTGGGGTTCGATCTTGTCATTCTTCTAGGCATAGCCTGGGCCTAGTCATCCTTGTCATCACTAAAATATCACTTTGTCCCATGTGGTTGGTCCTCGCAACATCACACTTCGATCGCAGCAGGACCTTCTCCCGTCCTCTTCCTCTTCTCTCGAAACCTTGCTCCTCCCCTTGTACAACCACTTCTTTCCTCAGCGACCTTTATATTCTCACCAGAACTCATGCCCATCTACCCCTTACCTTTCCATGCATCCACCCCCTTTCGTCGTGGTGTTGGCAGCCTCCGCACACCAGAGTTCTACTAGTCTTGGTCCATCTTCAAAAGACTTTTTCGCAAACCAACTTTTTAATTGACAGCTGCAGAGACAACATGAATCTACCTCGTGGTCCACTAAAAAACTCCCTCTCTACTTCTCTGAACGACTTATTGGTATCAATAGCAAACTTGGTAATGTATCCCTCCAGGATTCCATCCAACCACACCTCAGCAGCCCATGATTCCTTATTGTATGTTTCTTGTAATTCCTGGATCATCTCTGGAGTCCAAGATGTCAGCTCTCCTCCTTGGAAGTTTGTTTTCTTAGTATTGAACTTCGCTAGCCATTCATGCAAGAGGACAGGAAACTCATAGAAGAACCATTCGTGAGGACCATCATGGATATATCTACCCAACCAATGGTTCGTCGACAGTTTCAGATTCTGATTTTTAGCTTCAGCAAATTCTCATAGCTTTAGATCAAACCACCCCTCAATCTTCGATTGAGTCGGATGCCAAAACATATCCTCCTTTTAATCATAACTTGGTCTCGGCAATGGAACCATTTGTTGGAAAAACCCACCAACAAAGCCTCATCGATAGGGGTTCTCACTCTGTCAATGCCCAACCAGTGCGATCTCCCTAAGAACCAACCCAGATAGGTTTTACCCTGCCTAGCAACATCCATGGAGTGAACGAAGTCTCACCTGAGATGTTTAAGGGAGAGCTGTCAGAACTAAGTTTCTGATAGTGAGGACAAATCATATAGGGATCTGATTGGGAGAAAACATACCCATTGGATCTAGAACTATGCAGTCATCATTGATTCATTTCCACAACATCATACATTTGTCACACTATCGCTAATGCCATAGCATTGTTCAAAAAAAATCTCAACTCATAATGCAATAGAATGTAACAGATGTTAAAATAGATTGCATCAATATAGCAGAAAGGGAATAGATCATAACAACATCATAACAAAACAGGTTGCAACATCAGAACAGATTAGATCGCAGTAGGAATAATAGATAATATTTGTGCAACAACTGTCATATCATATTAATCTTACACAAAGGATCCAAAACACACAATTCTTCTCCACAACAGGAGTTTGAATACATCACGAAAAACCTAGATGGATTGCAAATACAATAGGAAATTCTTTGAAAACCAGATCGCACTAGACCTCATGCGATAATTATCCTCTAATGCGATTCTCCTATGATCATATCTATTTAATTTCAAAACTAGATCTATAATACGCTTGCGCCTTTACATTGAGGGTCCACTTCTAACTAACTTATAACCGCTAATGACCTATTCCAACAAAACTTGGTCAAATAATATATAAAATATTCAAAGTGGTTATTCTTCAGCCATCGTGGTGATCTGGCCTTGTGTGGTACCAAGTGAACTTGCGCAGCTACTGTAATGCTACACAACTCACTTACCAAAATGCCTGCCAATAGGAGTAGGTCAGAGAAATTGTCTTAACTGTAAAACCTCTAAAACTGCGGTGGTCATCA
Organism: Pseudotsuga menziesii; assembly: GCA_001517045.1. Classification (NCBI taxonomy): domain Eukaryota; kingdom Viridiplantae; phylum Streptophyta; class Pinopsida; order Pinales; family Pinaceae; genus Pseudotsuga; species Pseudotsuga menziesii. Next base: position 535,889 of record LPNX010216904.1, on the reverse strand, counting down.
TGTTAATAGTGGATCCTAAATTGATTAATGTATTTTCTATGGCGGTGTTGTTTATAATTAAAGTCACTACTGGGGCTCCTGGATTTGTATATTTTGCAGTCCAGGACTGGCCTATCATACATTCAGACATCTCTCCTATAACATGAATTGTAAGACGGTCATTTTTCTTCTTTCCTGGGCGTTTAACACATAGCTCCTTTATTGCCTTACTATAGATTGGTATATCTTTGATAGCTTGTACTAGATGGATCTTAATATAGATATTCTTTAATTCATTCAAAATGTTGTACTCCGGATGAACTACAGGTTTTTCTATTACTAGTCTTTCTCGAAATGGAAGAATTCTTTGCTCCTGAATAGTTTATTGTGGAGGATGGTTGCATACTGGAACCTTTGGAATGTTTGTATCCTCCAAAATAACATCATTCATGGGTTCATTTGAATCTTCTTCTTCTTCATTTGTTTCATGAATGATGACTGATGACTTGGGTTTATCATTCACAACTCTTCGAGACCATAACTGAATCTCATGTACAGGTATAGTCGAAATAAGGTACGATGGAAGAGTTTGCAACTCAATGTTGTTAAGAGCTTGAGTTTCTTTATTATTAGGGTTAGGTATTGGTTGTGCAAGGTAATAATGTTGGTCAAGGAGGATTTGTATTTTGGAAGTGATGAGGTTGTTGTGTGATAAAGGGAACTGGAGGTAAAAATCCAAGCGACATTTGTTGGAAATTTGTTTGATTTTGAGGATAAGGATGATTAGGTGCAGGGACATGTTGTGGCTAAGGATATGGTTGTCCTCTCCATCCTGGTGACCAATACTGTTGTTGTAGAAATTGAGGAGGAGGGTACTAAGGTGGCCAATTCTGTCAACTTGAATTGTTCCATTGTTAAGGTGGTTGATATGGAGGATAATAGAGTGGAGGTTGTGGTGGAAAGTTCGGATATGATGATTAGTCTCTAGGTTTCCAAGGAGGCCTCCTAGATGTTTCAGCTACATCCCCACTTTTATAGATGGCTTTCAACCCAGGAAAGGATGGGTAGTTATCTATTGGATTCTCTTTGTTATACCAAAATCCTGTTACCACCATGTGATAAGACCTTTGACTTACATACATTCCCTAAATCCCACCACTTGGAGTGGAAATCTATGTTGTTTGTCAATTCTACATGAAAATACTCAACACCGCTCTTTCCCTGTGAACCATGAGTGGTATTTTTCTCACACTACCTTCATCCTGTTTTCCATAAGTAGTGCCACTGCCTATGGCCTTTGGTCCATAAGTGTTTCTCATCTAAACCACTCTGTCATAAGAGGAGAAAAGAGGTACCCTAGGTAAAATGGGAAAAATAGAAGTTTCTCGAGGCTTCTAGATCATGAGCCTCATGTCCTCCCTTATCCCTATCATTGTGGGTCAGTTGAGCTCGAGATCCCCCATCATAGGATCTTAGATGCCACCTCATAGACAAATCTCTCAACAATTCCTATCCATTGAGCTTTATAAATACAAGCTCATGTTCATGGTTGAGAGGGATAACTATAGAGGTATTGTTATGCTGTTGGATTGACCACTTGGCCTAAGTCATTGGAGAGCATAGAGAGAAATTTTGGAGCTTATGGGGATGAAGTGTTTGTCTCATGGAGATGCATGTCGATACTAAGGCTTAATTGGTTGTAAACTTCTCCATTCATCTTAATGCAAAGCTGATTTCTATCCCACATTATTGTTGTTTTGATTTCGCATGTACATGTTGTTATATTCCTTAGTCACTAACATGGATAAGTAGATGATTTTCTGGTATCTTTGATGTGTTTGCATGTTTGATCTATTTGCAGGTACACAGGTTCACTATCGAAGCAGCATTCCAGGTGTCTACGACATCCAGGGAAGGTCTTCATCCTTTGTCATTCATTCATTTGTTATGGATCTGAACCATTCAAAACAGAGGAACAACTTCTGTCTGTAGAAAATGAAATATTCCTAGTTACAAATATGGCGACTCCAATGGGTATTAGATACATGTATCAGTTGATCTTATCTTCCTCAGTTCTTGACCTCTTGTCTGAATCTAGGCTCCATCTCCAACTCTCTTCAGTCAAATGTGCCATCTGACTCAGTGAATTTTGGCTTGAAACTTTCAAATATCAGTTATTTTAGCTTTTTATGCTCCTTTTTACTGTCAATCCATCAATTTTTGCCTTGATCTGATCAATTTCTAACTTGATATTTCGTTCTCCTTTGTGTTTTGGATATATTCAGGGAACCGCACATGTCTTGTTGGAAAGGAGTAGTGACACCACCTGAGTCCAGTTAGCAATATGCGGCGCCACCACCTAAATCTAGTGAGCAAGAAGGAGTTATGCCTCAAAACCGCCTGTTAGTAGCTTCATCTGCATGATGCCAGGTAGGCCCTGTTCAAGAACTACTTACTCACTTAGGCCCTACTTTGATTTTTTTTGTGTTTTTGGCTTACTTTTTGATAAAAATGAAGTGTATTTAAAAAAAAAAATCTCCCTCACGACCGGGAGGGGCCATGAATTGTGTATTCTACAGTCGCTTTGATTGTTATATTCCCTTTGCATTCAAAGAGAGTATGTGTTTCTTGCATTAGATTTTACATTGTTTTCTTTGCTTGAAACCTCTTGCTCTTTTCTGTATATATTATCCATTAGAGTTGGAAATATACATTTCATTTTCATGTGTATGCTTCGGTTTGTTTTGGACTTGGAATGCGTGAGTGGTCCATGTTATTTTGAGTCTTTCTTTGCTTGGGGTGATTCTTGTTTCATTTTGCATGATGATTTTTTCAATGCTTGGTAGGAAAGATTGGTTCTTCATTTCCTTGTCTATTTCAAAGAGAAGTTTTAGTTTTCTCTCTCTTTTGTTTCATTTGCAAGCATTGTTAAACGATTTTGTTCTTGTTTTGTGCATGATTGTTTGAAATTCTAGATCTTACTTTCATTAAGAAGAAATATCTATTTTCAGCTTTGCGTGCATTAGAATTAGTTTTGTTTGGAAACGTTAGTGAAATCATCTTTCCATCAAGTTTTTACGCATCTTTTTCAAGCATGAAAAGATAGGAAACATTTCTGGTTTATTTATGTTAAATGTTCTCTAGATTTTTTTTTTATTTGCTTTGAAGATTGTTTGGGGTGCATTGATATTTCACTTTTCGTTTGAAAATATAGAATTGCATTTGCATTTGGGTGCGCATTTTTGGGAAGAAAAGTAAATCTCCCTCCCTCTCTTAGGTAGAATTTCATTGAAGAGGAAAACTTGCATTATCATATAGATCAGTGTGCATCTTCTTTAAATTCAAGTTTTCACTCCATGGTTCCACCTAAATGCACAAGATAAAATTAACGATAGTACTAGGTTAAAACTTTTAGCAATTTGAGTGATAAGTTAGAGATGTTTTCGGGCCTCGTTAAGCGTAGGAGCTGTCGTTACTCATCCGCATTACATCACGGGACTCGCACGGTTCTTCCACGTATCGTCGGTATATCGAATGGCCTTTCACGTACCCTTGAGGTATATAGAAAGGTACTTCACGTACTCGATTGTATATAGGAAGGCCCCTTGTGAACGATTAAGCATTAGACAGCACTACTACCGATTTGAGCTCCCACGTACCTAGCGTATATTGGGAGATCCTTTTAGGAATCCTCAAACCATCTGAGTTATTTTTTTGGCCTGTCCTGTGAGGTTCCTGACTCTTATCCACTCCTTTCACATGTTTTCTTGTTGCTTTTAGTTTGAGTAGTACTTGCTTGTGCGTTGTAGTTAGGGGGTTTTTAGAGAGTTTAGAGATGGCATCCTCATCGAGGACTACCACTCAAGAGGTCCCTTTCCAAGGTGTACCTTCTGTATTCCCTCCAAGTGAAGGTATTGGTCCTCCCTTTATTGCCACTCTAAATCTTCCTAGATTAACTATAGGATTGTCAGTCTGGCTGTTTAATTCATTAATTCCTATTACACCTAATGTCTCAAATGTCACCTCTCCTCCAGGAGAGGATCGACATCAACCTAATCCCTCTCCTTCTTCGTCGGTTGTTGTTTCACCCATTTCTTCTTCTTCACTTGACCAAAGCCCTATGGTTAGTAGTCATGTGGATAAGAAGAAGAAGAAAGGGAAGCATAAAAACAAGAAGGATAAGAAAGAGAAAAAGCAGCAACCATCTACTCTTGATGGTGCTCATTCTAAGAGAACCCTCAGAAAACCCAAGTTCCCTTCTAAGCTTTGTAAGGGGGACCACCTTCTTAAGGAGTGTCCCAGTCTCTCCCGTGTACAAGAAGCGTGGTCTAAAAGATCCAAACTGTCTGTGTCATCAACCTCTGATCATCATGTTGACAATACTCCCTCAACCAGTGACCCATTGGTAAAAGGTCGTAAGGATAAAGTCTTGTATCCTTGTTTGATATGCAAGGCTATGCATCGTACTTTTATTTGTCCAAGCATGGATGAATCTTCACGTTGGTTGGAAAATATTACTAATCATCAACAAGTGATAGTAAGTTATCCCTTGATTCCCCGCTGGTTGACCAAGTGATCAATTCAATTTCATCAATAATTGATCCCACTCTTCCTTCAAAGAGTGAAGTGGTTGAGTTGATGTCATTTGCACCTGATCCTACTCTTTCATCAGAGAGTGTTAAGACTGAAGTAGTCTCTTTGGCCAAATCTCCATCTTGTTCTTATCTTTTAGTAGAGAATGAACTGAAACCTACTAAATTTTTTATGCTTCGTTCTAATTGTTCTCGATAAGAGGAAATTTTGTCTGTTTCGACAAAACCCTCTTCAAGTAATGAGGTTATTTCCTTTGACTGGGGTAACCTAATAGAGTCTCATCTTCATTTGAGTGTTCCTTTCCAGATAGTTATGAATGTTACTACTAGGAAGATACTTCACACTATTGTTGACGAAGGGGCTTCTATTAGTATTATATCCTCAACTGCTTGGAAAGCTTTAAGTTCAGCTCAGCTTGTGCCAGCCACTGATAAGATACTATATTTTAATCGAATACCTATTGCACCCTTAGGGACCCTTCCTTATTTTCCTATTACATTAGGAGGGAAAACTGTCTGCATTGATGTTATGGTGGTCCAAGGTCCTTTAGATTTCAATCTACTCCTTGGACGTGACTATGTTTATTCCATGAAGGTTGTAGTGTCCACACTCTTTAGAGTTATGCATTTTCCCCATGATGGGAATATTGTAACCAATGATCAGCTTTCTTTTGTTACACCTGATCATTGCATCACTCCTAGTAATCATACTACCTTGAATGTGCCACATGTTCTTGTGGTTCCTCCCCTTCTTCCAGTTATCTTCTTCCCATCATAGTTAAAATCGGGGGCATGGCTCTAGTCTATGGATATCATAATGGAGCTAAGCCATTATATTTTATGTAATGGGGGAAACCTACCAACCTCTTTATATCATGTTTGGTGGGAGCAGGTTAGAGAGCATAGTTTACTTTTTGGTTTCAAGCTCGTTAAAAAATAAAACCACTCCTTAAGCATAGTTTACCTTTCGTTTTCAAGCTTGCATAAAAATGAAACCATGTGTTGAGCAAAGTTCCCATTCTATGTCAAGCTCGTTAAAAAATGAAATGGATCTCCTCAAGCATAGGTTACCTTTTGGTTTCAAGCTTGCATAAAAATGAAACCATTCATGAGCGTAGTTCATTTTCTATTTCAAGCTCATTAAAAAATGAAGTAGGTTTCCTTAAGCATAGTTTAACTTTTAGTTTCAATCTTGCATAAAAATGAAACCATGTTCCAAGAAAAGTTATCTTCTGTTTCAAGCTTGTGTAAAAATGAAACAAATCCCCTTCCCTTGAGTCGAGTCGTCCCTTTAGTGTTAGAACTTGAACCTTCTTTTCAGCTGCCTGCTTCTCGTTCTTCCTACCCCCTAGTGAACATTTTCACATTAGTAACTAGGTTTTTTAGGTTGGGTATGGAAGAAGAATCGTCGAACGAAATGAAGCTTGGGGGGCATGTCGAGCCCCTAGTAACCATGTTAGGGGTAAGCTTCGCTAGCAATCATGCTGTGGGAAAGATTCTAACCTCTATATATCATGTTAATGGGATTTTTCAAGCATAATTTACCCATTGGTTTCAATCTTGCGTAAAAATGAAACCAATCTTTGAGCATTCTTTCAACTGATCTTTGAGCTCGTTAAAAATAGTAAGATGGTGTTGAGCTTACTTTTCAATTTTCGTGCTCTGGTTAAAACATGAAAAGTGGTTTGAGCTTATTTTATTACTTTTTTGTGCTCTGGATTCAAACATGAAAAAGGTTAATGGAGTTTCCTTTAAGCTCTTTTCAGACTCCCTAAATATGAAAAGATTGTCGAGCGATATTGTCTTCTTCACGCTCGTTAAAGCATTTTAAGAGTCTTCTTTTCGATGGTAGGTTATATCTTTTTCAGTTCGGATGGACTATTTATGAAAAAGGAACACTCAATTCAATCATGACTGGAAGAGTTCTCTAAGGTATGATTTTACACTTTTTCGGGCCTTAGGGACTAAATAATACGAAAAAGTACCCTTTGGGGTCTTCTTCCATAGTCATTCAGACTCTCTAAACATGAATGATACTGAGTTTTCTTTCATTGGACTCATTAAATTAAAAATTGAGAGACCCGTTTTTGGGAATGAACCCCTCTCCTCTCAGGTTCGTAAAACATATGAGTTTGGACTTGTCTTTAGACAAGTTATACTGAGTGTTTTTTACCCTCTTTGAACTCGTAAAACCAAAAAGAGGCACTCATCAATCATGATGGAGAAAATGGGAAGGGAATCATTTTTGCAAATAAATGACAGTAGTTTGTCATCACCTTTGAACATGGCACTTGTCTGCATAGCATTTCAGTCAATTGGGTATTCAGCTGATCTCCGTGATGATCCACTTTCATGAGTCATGCCACTCCTTTGAGTGTTTCAAAAGAATGCATTTTCCACTATCGCATTGTGTGTTCTTCTCGTTTATTCATGCTGCCAAGTCTTTTGTCGTGTCGCCCGATGTTCAAAGGGAATATGAGGAAGCTTTTTCCTCTACAGTCAAAATAGTCTCTATGTCAGTACTCTTGAGTCAGTCCTATGGTTACTACATTCACATCATTCCAGAACTATGTTCCAAGTTCCGTGTCGTCGTTGTGGGACTCATCATGGCCCTCCTTCGACGAGACTATTCATGTCGACATCAGCTCATCATCCGAGAAATAGTCTTTGAAACAAAACTTAGTACCTTGAGATCTGTATACCTTAATGACAGATTCTTTCGCTCTCGACATAGGTTCACATCATTGACTTTTTATCAATAGAATCGACTGGGTGTTCAACATCAGGACATCTATTCACACTCAATATATTGTACTAGGGTGCCTTAGGAATCATTGACATAAATGGTGATCTCCCTCGCACTTGTTAACGGTTCACCTCATTGGTCGGTAATCAAGTGGTTTCTACCATGTTCGACTTCAGATCATTGTAATCACATGGATAGAATCATACTTTGCGGAAGATGAGATGCAGACCCTGGGTATTTGTTTAAAGCGCTCATTGCTTTTCCCCAGGTTGTGATGGAGTTTTGTATATCTAGCATGGATCCACATTTGTATGGTCATGGCTATGCTCAAATTTGCATCTATATGACATAGATCTATGTTGTATTTTTGGTAGCTATGTCCAAGTTTGAGTCCTCTATCACATGGATCTACATTGTATTCTAGTAGCCATGCTTGTTTATTCCTCCGATGGATCTTCCTTGCATTGGTCTGCAGCCATGAGTTGGTTACTTGTGTCTATGAGTCAAAAATATTGATGTACTATAGATGCCTACTTGTTGACATGCTCCAATCGAGCTGACATTTTCACCTTGAAGTGACAACTTGTTCTCTCAAAGCTCTCGTTTATCGTATCCCTCTAAGACTCACGCTTTGGGGGGCATCCTGTTATACCAAAATCCTGTCACCACCATGTGATAAGACCTTTGAATTACATACTTTCCCTTAATCCCAGCACTTGGAGTGGAAATCCATGTTGTTTGTCAATTCTACATGAAAATACTTAGCACCGTGCTTTCCCTGTGAACCATGAGGGGTACCTTGCTTGCACCACCTTCATCCTATTTTCCATAAGCGGTGCCATCACCTGTGGCCTTTGGTCCATAAGCGTTTCTCATCTAAATTGATCTATCATAAGAGGAGAAAAGCGGTACCCTAGGTAAAATGGAAAAAAGAGAAGTTTCTTGAGGCTTATAGATCATGAGCCTTGTGTCCTCCCTTATCCCTATCATTATGGGTCAGTTGAGCTCAAGATCCCCCATCATAGGATCTTAGAGGCCACCTCATCCACAAATATCTCAACCATTCCTATCCATTGAGCCTTATAAATACCAGCTCATGTTCATGGTTGAGGGGGAGAACTATAGAGGTATTGTTATGCTATTGGATTGACCACTTGGCCCAATCCATTGGAGAGCATAGAGAGCAAAGTTGGAGCTTATGGGGATGAATTGTTTGTCTCATGGAGATGCATGTTGACACTAAGGCTTAATTGGTTGTAAACTTCTCCATTCATCTTAATGCAAAGCTGATTTCCATCCCACATTACTGTTGTTTTGATTTCGCATGTTGTTATACCAAAATCCTGTCACCATCATCTCATAAGACCCTTTGACATACCTACTTGCCCTGAGTCCCAGCTCTTGGAGTGAAGATTGAATGACTTTTTACCAGTCTATCATACAAATTCCCAGCAACGCTTATCCTCCCTTATCCAGGAGCGTTACCCCTATTCACACCGCTTCTCATCGGCTATCCACAAGCAGTGCCACCACCTGTCACCCTTGGTCCATAGTCGGTTGTTACCAGAACCGCTTTGTCATAGAAGGAAAATCATGGTACCCTGAGTAAAAAGGGAAAAAGAGAAGCTTCTTGAGGCTTCTAGATGATAAGCCTTGAGATATCCCTTATCCCTACTATTGTGGGTCTGTTGAGCTTGAGATCCCCCATCCTAGGATCTTGGAGGCCACCTCACCCACAAATCTCTCAACCTATCCTATCCATCTAGCCTTATAAATACAAGCTTATGGCCATGGTTGAGGGGGAGAACATTGAAGGTATTGTTATGTTGTTGGATTGATCCTTGGCCCAAGATCATTTGGAGAGAGCATAGAGAGCTAGAGTCGGAGCTTTTGGGGATGAAGAGATGGTTTCATGGAGATGCATGTCAACACTAAGGCTTGGTTTTAAACTTCTTCATATTTCTAATGCAATTTGATTTTCTGTCCCATATATATTGTTGATGTTTGATTTCAGATATATATTGCTAGATTCCTTAGTCACTAACATACATTAGTAGATCATATTCTGGTTGCTTTGATCTGTTTCCTATTGAACTCTTTTGCAGGTACACAGGTGAACTATCAAAGCCTTGAATTCTAGATATCTACAGTGTCTAGGGAGAGTTATCAAACTCTGTGATCTATTTGTTCTGGATCTAAACCATTCAGACCAGCAGAACACCTTGCTGTCCATAAGAGGTGAAATATTCCGAGCAACACATGTACATGTTGTTAGACTCCTTAATCACTAACATGGATAAGTAGATGATTTTCTGGTAGCTTTCATGTGTTTGTGTGTTTTATCTATTTGCAGGTACACAGGTTCACTATCAAAGCAGCATTCCAGGTGTCGACGACATCTAGGGAAGGTCTTCATCCTTTTCTGTTCACTCATTTGTTCTGGATCTGAACCATTCAGACCAGAGGAACAGCTTCTGTCCGCAAAAGGTGAAATATTCCTGGTTACACTCCTCTGTACATATGTGACATATGGAGATGTTGTTTAATGTACATTCCATTTGGGGATGTTTAGTTCTACATCTTGGACAAAAGATACTCATTGCTGCTCGTTCTTCGTCCTTTCTCTTCTTAACTTGTAAAGAATCTAGTTGAGAACCCATTGCTCCTAAGATATCAGTTTTGAAATTCTCCAACAGGTTTCCTAACTCTACTCTTGTAACTCCAACTTAACTAGGAACATTTCCTCTTACATTTCTACTAAAAGGCTCTCGAAAAGTTTTCGTAACTTTCCCCCTACTCCTAGAATAATTTTTACACATCTCACTAATATGTGCAAAAGTTTTATGAGAAATATCGCCAGCTGCCATGATATTAAGACTTTCTAACAAGTCCTCGAAGATCCCCTTAAGTAGAAGTGTATGTACTGCATATTCTCGGAGGCCATTATATTTAGATTTATGTAATGTATAAGTGAACCTTCCGAGATAATATTCCAAGCTATCGTCTTCAAGTTGTTGTATCTTGAATATATCATGTCGAGAGTCTTTGGGTTTGCAATACTCTTGATATTTTTGTAAGAATGAATTTTCCATATCATCCCAAGTCCTGATAGTGAGTTATCCTAATCCCATGAACCATCCTAAGGAGGAATCTTTTAGTGTAGCGGGAAAGAGTTTTAGTTTGTGAGCATCTTGTAGATAATTATGGCTCCTACAAAGGATATAGAACTCAAACAGGAATGTGTCCGGGTCCTCGTTACTCTTTCCATAAAAATTATGTGAGGAAGGAGGGATTGTTTTCATAGTTACATCCTACATTGTATCTAAAATAGGGAACCCAAAGGTCGCCTCAGTTCGATTTTCCCCTTCTCCTTCTTCATTTCTAACTTCATCATGATCTTCGTTTTCTCCCCATCTCTCCATATAAGCTGGATTCTTAACGTAGATATACCTAGGAGGCTCCTTTCGAGGTGATAATGGGGTATCCCAACGTTCTTTTTTGAGAGAGATATTCCTCTGATCAAATGTGTTTTTATTAAATCCTAGAGGGATAGTAGGTTCTACTGTAGAATTTTCAATTTTCGAAATGACAGGATCCACTGAGGTTCCAAAGAGAGCTTTCACTTGGGTAGGATCAACAAAGTCAACGAAATTTGGATCTCCTACTAGTGAAAAAGTTGTATTAATTGGATTCGAAACTAGTGGAGGGCTAGAGGTTTCTAATGGCTGATCCACTTGAATTTCCTTAGGAATGAGGTCCTTAGGACCCCCTGCCAAGGATCCTTATCCTTCTATGGCTTCCCCAGTAAGATCTCCTGAGAGAGTCTCCTTAGGTTTCAGGGTAGAACTACTTCCTATAGGAATTTTTTGATACCTTTCTGGTGAGTTAGTAATTGGGGAATTACGTCCCCTATGGTAGTTAGTAAGGATATCAATAATTTTTTTGGTCTTAACAAATCTACCCTAATTATCTCTAATTATACTCATGAAAAAAAAGGTTTAAACTAAAGAAAACCTATGATACTACTATTGTTGGATTTGGGGGCGCCTGTTATAATAGATGTGCAGGTTCTTACCTCTCGGCTTACCGCTCCCCCGCTACCAACCTATTTCTTCGCTTCATAAAAAGTTCTACTCTACCTTACAGAACAACTCCCCGGCAATGGTGCCAAAATTGTTAGCTGTTATAATGTCTAAATTAATTCACCTGATCTTTAATTATCAACCGAGGTAGGTATGCTTAGGGTTGACACAAAATATATGCGAAGGTAGAGGGTGTCGTGTAAATATTTTAACAAACAAAATATCGAAATATCTTTCAAAATGAAAAACTGAGTCAAACTCCTAAGAATGGAATTATTAAGGTAATTAAACCGAGACAAAATAATAAACTAAACAATTGATAATTTATTTTATAACTTTAAACTAAAAAAGATACAATAAACAACTAAATATTCCAAATGGAAAACTAGAGTGCAAGGAAGACTTAACTTATAAGCAAGTAGAAAACTTAATAAAAGAAATATCTTTAGGTTTTGTCCTACAAGTTCTTTCAACAATAACATAGTATAAAAGAAATAACCTAAAAACATACTAAGGTTAACACATATAACACTAAATTTTCATACAAACGGATGAATCAATCCAAAAGGCATAAACACAAAACAACAGTAAAACAAAATTAGAAAGAAACTTAAGAAACAAAACTTAAAAACAACTTAAACCATATTACAGGTAAAAGAAGATACGGAAAAATAATTAAACTTTAATACATAACATAAAACACTCTAATTTTAATTCCAATATTAAATTAAACTATTATCTAACTATCTCAGTCAAAACATAATTCAAACATTAACAAAAAAGAACTAAAAACAATCTCAAAACGCATTAAAAACACTAAAAACAAAACTAAGGGCTAAATGAAAGACTGAACTATGGGTCTGAAAGGGGTGGTTGAATAATAGACTGGACAGGTTGTCCAAATGACAGTCTGCACAGTTAAAATAATAAAAACTAACCTAAATGAGCTAATCTTCAGCTGAATTCATGCAAATGTAAATCTAATGCATAAAGGCAATTAGTAAACTTTACTTATTAAGCAAATTTAACAGCGAAATAGACTTAAACAAATTCATAAATATAAACATAAAGAAACCATTGCATGTTAATAAACAGACTAAAATTAAATTGCATAAACTTATAATTTATAACAGAAAGGAAATAAACATAATTGAATTTAAAAGCAATCTATTCTATCTGCTTGTAAATAAACTGGACAATAAACTAGAAATGAAATGACTGAAAGCAAACTATGTGTGCAATCTAGTTATTTAATTCTAGAAATAAAAATGCATTACAGGAAAATGAACTGATAAAACAAACTGTAAATTAAACTAGCTAAAACATAAAATAAGGAAAGAAATAAACAAGAAAAGAAACCTCTAGTTGATGAGGGGCCCTCTCAGCAATCAGGGGTGATTCCTGGCTAACTTCTACTCAAACACAATCTTCAAAAGCAACACATACAGCTCTTTATTTAGTCAATGGAATAGAAATACAAATGTACTCAAGAACAAACTGATAAATTCTTCCTAACTCTCTGAATTTCTAGATCTAGCTCCTAAGATCTCACACAGAGGCTGATTTATATAATGGTTTATATAGATGATCAACTCGACCCTTTAGCGGTCGACTGCTCTCTAAATTTAGTCAATCTTAAAGGCACATAACAAATTAGAGGCCAACGCGCAGACATCTCCCTTCTTCAGCGCAGTTCTGTTCTTCTTCATTGGACAGCGTATGCACATGGGCTCCTCTTCAATGGGAATGGTCTTCATATGTGGCGCATGGGTCCTTCTTCAACATAGCAGTGAACTGGTGGCGAACAGAGGAGAATGCACAGCGAATCTTCTAGAGTGTAGGTTAAATGCATCAACCCAATGTGTGGATTGTTGATGTGGTGGCAAGCGAAGGAAACTGTAACTGGCGGATCATCTAGAACATGAACTCCATCACCCAGACGCATGTACAATAGGTTTTTCGCAAGATATTCCACATTTTAATGCCTGAAATTACTTCTCAGCAACACATAGTCTGATGGTCGATCTGGACAGAGAGCTGAACAGAAAGTTGGGCCATGAGTGGGATACACTGAGCGTTGATCTAGGGAGAACGAAGTGTTTGTTTGCTGGCGCGCTTATGGACTACCATCTACAGCAACATGTTTCAACATCTGGCATCCTACCAACGAGTTTCGCGCAACAGGCTAAATGACAAGTTGGACGTGTTGTGCGCAAGGCAGGCTACCAATGCGTTTTGTTTATCAATTTGGCCCAAAAAGATTATAAAATATGAAAACAATTATACAAATCAATTAATACATCAAATGCTCTTTAATAATGTGATTTTTAATTAATAAAACCATAAAAATGATAATAATAAAATGATTTTATATAAACCTTAAATACACTCATACATGAGGCTGAATAATGATCTGCATGACATAAAATACACAAAAGATAATAAAACATGTGTTTAAATGAGTAATTTAACTACCAAAAATGATAACAAATCTAGGATCAACATTCCCCCAAACCGGAGAAATGCCAGGTCCCAATGAGCAAAAAGAAAGAAAAACAATTTAGGAAGAAGGCAAACTAGCAGCTGCCTTCAACTTGGCAGATGAAGAAAGTAATCTAGACTTCACTCTTTTAACCTATAACTTATAAATAGCATCTCTTTCATATCAAACATTTGTATGAAGGTTAAAAATGACTTTGTTGAATTTGTTAAGATTCTTGATTTAACAGTTCTCAGGTTCAAAATAATTTTGTCATTTATAAGGTTTGAAATTAATTCAACCATGTCCAAAGTAAAACTTTGGACAGGTTGAACATGTAACACAAAAACATAAATCGCATTTTGAATAACAAAAAGATTGATCATTTTCATGCATGATTGAGTAAAAGGATAGGATTATTAATAGTGAAATGATATGGAAGTAAAAACTATTTGCCCAAAAACAAATTTTGGTTAGCAAATTTTAATCATAAGTGCTATAATATCACCATTTTTACTCAGATCGCTATTTGATATTTCACTTGGACCTTCATTCAATCCTTCATATGGTCTTCCATATTGAATTTTGCTGTAAAAATATGCTTTAGGCTATAGCCAAATTCCACTGTTTACATTCCTAAAAATACTTATCATTTGTTAGAGATAAATAGATTTATCATAAATAATGAAAAGTAAAACAATCTAATTTTCCTAATCCTTCCTCCCCCAAACCAAAGATATGGCGTGTCCTCAATCCATAGAAGAGAGAAGAAATGATTGTTCCAAAAAAATAGAGATGAAAGAGTTCTATCATGTTGTTTATTATTTATAAGAAAACTAACTAGTAAATGGAAATGATTCAGAGATGTATATTCATGAAAGAAATATAGCAGTGCGTACAAATACCACTTGAATAAGAATAATATAATTAAAAGAATACCATAGGAAAAAATTAGCCATCTATGCCTCATTTTAAAGATATCCTGTCATCATAAAATATTTTAAGTGTATCCCGTAGTGTGTGAGATTTAAAGCTATGGGTCCCATTTCTAGGATAATGACATCCTAGGTATATGCAAAATTAGACGACCAGGGAAAATTCCAACTTACATCCATTCTCATATGACATTATAAATAATTGGCCATGACATAATTGTTTTTGAAGAAGAAGAAGAAGAATTTTCTTTATATTAATATTATTTTACGAATTATGTGCATAGTGGTGTATTAACCAAATCTCTTTTACCAAATATTGCCCCTCTTCCAACAGGCATGTTCAGTACCCTGGCGGGTTTATCTTGGTACCATGCAAGCATATCCTCACTGCCAATGAGCCTATTAAGTACCCTGACGAGTTTACTTGAATTTAACGAGCTTCCTGTTGTAAATTTTTTACTTAGCATGGACCCGCTGCCAGCAGGTCTGTTCAGTACCCCGACGAGTTTGCCTTGTATAATGATATTAAATATATGGAATTTTATTGGTACTAGAGCATGTTAAGTCTTGCTAAACACATAATTCAAGTTTCGTAAAATAAACTTATAAATAATCTTATAATGGCCTCACCATAAATTATGTCAAAAAGAGAATAACTTAAAGTTGTTCTTTAACCTAACAGTCCTTCTTCTCTAAAAAGTAATCTTCCCCACAGACAAAAATTTCACTTACATTTGAGTTAGTACCAAAATACTCGAGAGACAAGTTTTGATAACAAGTATAAGATGAAGTAGTAATCTAGGTGTGAAAGATAAGGTTGTGAAAAATATGATAATGAAAAGTGGGTCTTATCGAACAGCTGTTTAAAAGAATAAATCTGAAATATACATGTCTAAATCAAAATACCAAAAACTAGATGAATAATAGAAGAGGTGGTTAAGTACGCAAAGGGTTTTTGTAAAAAAAATTGAATTATTAGTATAAGCTACAAATTTTGAAAGTACCCTATGAAAGGTTAAAATACCTTATAAATGTTTAAGCGTACTTCCCTTTTTCCAAATAATATTCTATTAGCTGCTCATAGAGATAATATACTTGCAATCAAACTGCAAAACCACTTGTTAGATGATTCAATTTATTCATAAAGAAATAAAAGGAAAAGAGTCTTGTGTAAACAACCTATTACAAACGACTCTTATTTATTCAAAGAAACAAGCACATATTTACATATATACAACTGATAATAACCCAAAATATTGTTCAAAGATCAGGAGGAGGAGGAAAAACTTCCCCTTCAACTAATTCCATTTCATTTTGCTTCAAAACATTATGTATAAAATCTTGTTTAGATGTCTATTGATGATAAAGTCTAAGTTTATGACAATTTACTACAAAGGAAACTCCTGAGCCATCAATTGTTTTAATTTTTACTGACCCATTGTCAAAAGATGTAACTACTTCATATGGGCCCATCCAAGGGGTAGTTAATTTCCCTTTAAAATTTTTAAACCCTCAGTCGAATAGTAATGCCCAATCTCCAGTATTAAATTGATTTTTTTTAATAAATTTATCATGCCATGTCTTTCGTTGATTCTGTATTAGCATGGTTCTTTGGAGTGCATCTTGTCTAATTTCATCTAACTCATTAATATGTAATATGCATTGTTTCTGTGCTTCATCCAAATTCATGCCTAATTGTGTTGCCATACGAAAGGTTTTAACTTGAAATTCAATAGGTAAAAGGACTTGTTTACCATAGACTAACTCATAGGGGGTATGTCCGATAGTGTTTCTCCATGTTATCTTATAGGCCCATAAAACCTTAGGGAGTCTATCCACCCAATCCTTATGATGTAAGTGAATGGTTTTGGTTAAAAATTCTTTGAATACTTTATTAGTTGATTCTACCTAACCATTAGCTTGAGGGTGATAAGGTGAAGACTTGTAGTGTCAAATACCATATTTCGTAGTAAGTTCTTTCATTAATTTAGAAGTAAATTGAGTACCTTGATCTGTGACAATTTCTCTAGATACACCAAACCAGGTGAATATTTCTTCATTTATGAATTCTACCACTGATTTCTCTGTGGCCCTAAACAAAGATTTGGCTTCTGCCCATTTGGTGAAATAGTCCGTACAAACTAGGATATATTTCGTTTTACGAAACATGGGAGAAATTGGTCCTACAAAATCAAGAGCCCATTTATCAAAGGGTTCAATAATGAATTGGGGTTGTAGAGGAATTTGATCAGATGACGTAGGTCTACCCATTCTTTGACAACTATCACATCCTTTGAAATATTTGGCAGCATCTTTAAATATGCTTGGCCAATAATAACCAGAATGTAAGACTGTGTATGTTGTCCTCTTATCAGAAAATTTTCCTCCACATGGTCCATCATGGCATGCATGGAGGATTTCTGTCATTTCATCATCTCGCACGCATCATCCAATAATAAGATCTGGACCAGTGCGGAAGAGATCGTTATCATCCCAAGAATAATTGGAACTCTGAACTATAATATGATTCTTCTCATGTGGGGACACATGGTTTAGTATTTTCCCAGTTGCTAAATAATTGGCAATATCTACAAACCAAGGGGTTTGAATAGATACAGTAAATAGATGTTCAGCAGGAAAAGTGTCGTCAACGGGTTTAGTACCGTCCTCATGTTGTATACGAGAAAGGAAATATGTTACTAGATTTTCTTTACCAGTTCGGTCAATGACGGTAATGTTAAATTCTTTCAATAAAAGAAGC
This sequence comes from Pseudotsuga menziesii, assembly GCA_001517045.1. Taxonomy (NCBI): domain Eukaryota; kingdom Viridiplantae; phylum Streptophyta; class Pinopsida; order Pinales; family Pinaceae; genus Pseudotsuga; species Pseudotsuga menziesii. Next base: position 518,315 of record LPNX010216904.1, on the reverse strand, counting down.
CACCAGGTCACTCTACCATTGGTAATTGGTTTATTCATGAGAAATCTAATGGCAGAGTGATCGGTATGCACAAAAAATTCATAACCCTTAATATAATTACGAAACTTATTAATATAATAAACTACTGCCAAGAATTCTTTTTCAATAACAGTATAATTAAGTTCGAGGGGAGTCAAATTCTTACTAATAAAATAAATGGCATAAGGTGCTTGTCCCTCTTTTTGGTTGAGGACTCCTCCTATGGTTGTATCAGAGGCATCTGTAGATATGTGAAAAGGAAGGGATTAATCGGGACCCCTAATTATTGGTGCCACCGATAGTTTAGCTTTTAGGATTTCAAAAGCATTTTGACAAGATTCTGTCCACTGGAATTTTACGTCCTTTCTAAGCAACTTAAACATTGGTGCATCTATTTTATTGAAATTTTCAATAAAATGGCGGTAATATCCTGCATGACCAAGAAAACTTCTTACCTCTTTCTGAGTTTTAGGAGAGGGAAGTCCAAATGTGTCATTTACCTCTTTCTTACCTCTTTGTTTAGCTCTCTAAAATTAACACAAATGTGTCATTTCCATGTGACTCTATTTGGGACTACTACTAAAGGAGATACCCATTTACTATCGGAGATAGGATAAATGAAACTAGCATTGAGGATTTTTTGTAATTCTTCTTTTACTATATCCTTTAGAGCGGGATTCATCCTCCTCTGTGGCTTCCTTACAGGTGAAATGTTTGGATCCATATAAATATGGTGAATACAAGTGTCAGGGTGTATACCCTTCATATCAGTGTATTCCCATGCAAATTCTCCATCTTGTTTCTTAAGAACTTTAAGCAACTGTGCTCGTTGGTTTTCACTTAATCATGTGTTTATAGGTAGAAATTTTTCAGGACCAACCTCACAAGGTATGGTATATGGTCCCGTATGCTCTTCAATCGTGAAGACATAAGGTGTTTCTGTAAACATTGAGACAGCCATATTCTCTTGAAACTCGTCTCCAAAAAATTGATCGAATTAAGCAAAAGACTGAGGGAAATTTGTACAGGATGTTGAAGAAACAAACTGGTTTAATACTTTCTCAGTGGTTTTCTCTTAAAGTGCCAAGGAGAAATTACTAGGAAGGGAGAGATCATCAAAGTCTTCATCCCCAAAAGAAAAAATTAACCACCATGAATTTTCAGTTATTGGTTGTGCCGGGGGGTGTAAAATAAGTCTTTGTGTGGACAACCCATTGGAAATAGTCATCTCTCCATCCCTACATCCTATAAAAGAATTTGTAGTAGCTAACCATGGTCTTCCCAAAATAATAGGATGCCCTTTAGAAGGATCCTTTGATTCTACGATCATAAAGGCAATACGGTATTCCCATGAGGCTACTGATACAACAATATCATCCAAGACTCCAGTAGGTTTTACCGTAGTACGGTTTGCTAGTTCTAGGATGGAGGGAGTAGGTCGGAGAAATTGTTCTAACTATAAAACCTCTAAAACTGCGGTGGTCATCATGTTAATAGTGGATCCTAAATCGATTAATGTATTTTCTATAGCGGTGTTGTTTATAATTACAGTCACTACTGGGCCTCCTGGATTTGTATATTTTTCCATCCAGGACTGGTATGTCATACATTCAGACATCTCTCCTATAACATGAATTGTAAGAGGGTCATTTTGCTTCTTTCCTGGGCATTTAATACATAGCTCCTTTATTACATTACTATATATTGGTATATCTTTGATAACTTGTAATAGAGGGATCTTAATACATATATTCTTTAATTCATTCAAAATGTTGTACTTCGGATGAACTACAGGTTTTTCTATTACTAGTATTTCTGGAAATGGAGGAATTCTTTACTCGTGAATAGTTTCTTGTGGAGGATGGGTGCATACTAGAACCTTTGGAATTTTCACATCCTCCAAAACAACATCATTCATGGGTTCATTTGAATATTCTTCTTCTTCATTTGGTTCCCGAATGATGACTGATGACTTGGGTTTATCATTCACAACTCTTCCATACTGTAATTGAATCTCAAGTACAGGTACACTTGAAATAAGGTACGATGGAAGAGTTTAAAACTCAATGTTGTTAAGATCTTGAGTTGGTTTATTATTAGGGTTGGGTATCGGTTGCACAGGTAATAATGTCAGTCGAGGAGGATTTGTATTTTGGAAGTGATGACATTGTAGTGTGATAAAGCAAACTGGAGGTACAAATACATACAACATTTGTTGGAAACTTGTTTGATTCTGAGGATAAGGATGATTAGGTGCAGGGGTAGGTTGTGGATGAGGATATCGTTGTCCTCTCCATCCTAGTGACCAATATTGCTATTGTGGAAATTGAGGAGGAGGGTACTGAGGTGCCCAATTCTACCAACTTGAATTGTTCCATTGTTGAGGTGGTTGATACGGAGGATAATAGAGTGGAGGTTGTGGCGGAAAGTTCAAATATGCTAATTGGTCTCTAGGTCGCCAAGGAGGCCTCCTAGATGTTTCAACTACATCCCCACTTTTATAGATGGCTTGTAACCCAGGAAAGGATGGAAAGTTATCTGTTGGATGCTCTTCTGTACATATGTTACATACGGAGATGTTGTTTAATGGGCATTCCCTTTGGGGATGTTTAGTTATACATATTGGACAAAATATACTCATTGTTTCTTGTTCTTCATCCTGCCTCTTCTTAGCTTGTAAAGCATCTAGTTGAGAACCCATTGCTCCTAAGATATCAGTTTTGAAATTCTCCAACAGGTTCCCTAACTCTACTCTTGTAACTCCACCTGAACTAGGAACATTTCCTCTTACATTTCTACTAAAAGGCTCTTGAAAAATTTTCGCAACTTTCCCCCTACTCCTAGAATAATTTTTACACATCTCACTAATTTGTGCAAAAGTTTTATGAGAAATATCACCAGTTTCCATGAGATTAATACTTTCTAACAAGTCCTTGGAGATCCCCTTAAGGAAAAGTGTGTGTACTGCTTCTTATCGGAGGTCATTATATTTAGAGTTATGTAATGTATAAGTGAACCTTTCGAGATAATATTCCAAGCTCTCGTCTTCAATTTTTTGTATCTTGAATATATCATGTCGAGAGTCCTTGGGTTTGCAATACTCTTGATATTTTCGTAAGAATGAATTTTTCATATCATCCCAAGTACTGATAGTGAATTCTCCTAATCCCATGAACCATCTTAAGGAGGAATATTTTAGTGTAGGGGGGAAGAGTTTTAGTTTGTGAGCATATTTAGATAATTATAGATCCTACAAAGGATATTGAACTTGAACAGGAATGTGTCAGGGTCCTCATTACTCTTTCCATAAAACTTAAGTAAGGAGGAAGGAGGGATGTTTTTCATAGTTACATCCTACATTGTATCTAAAATAGGGAACCCAAAGGTAGCCTTAGTTCCATTTTCCCCTTCTCCTTCTTCATTTCTAACTTCATTGTGATTTTCATTTTCTCCCCATCTCTCCATATAAGATGGATTCTTAACGTAGATATACCTAGGAGGCTCCTTTCGAGGTGATAATGGGGCGTCCCAACATTCCTTTTCAAGAGAGATCTTCCTCTGATCAACTGTGTTTTTATTAAATCCTAGAGGGGTAGTAGGTTATACTGTATAAGTTTTAATTTGTGAAATGACTGGATCCACTGAGGTTACAAAGAGAGATTTTACTTGGGCAAGATACCCAATATCAATGAAATTCGGATCTCCTACAAGTGAAAAAGTTGTATTAATTGGATTCAAAACTAGTGGAGGGATGGAGGTTTCTAATGGCTGATCCACTTGAATTTCCTCAGCAATGAGGTCCTTAGGACCCCCTTCCAAGGTTCCTTCTCCTTCTATGGCTTCCCCAGTAAGATCTCCTAAGAGTGTCTCCTTAGTTTTCAGGGTAGAACTACTTCCTATAGGCGTATTTTGATACCTTTCTGGTGAGTTAGTAATTGGGGAATTACGTCGCCTACCGTATTTAGTAGGGATTTCAATAAGTTTTTCAATCTTAACAAATATACCCTAAGTATCTCTAATTCTACTCATGAAAAAAAGGGTTTAAACTACAGAAAAATTATGCCACTGCTATTGTTGGATTTGGGGGCGCCTGTTATAACAGATGTGCAAGTTCTTACCTCTCATATTACCACTCCCCCACTACCAACCTATTTCTAAGCTTCATAAAAAGTTTTAATCTACCTTACAGTACAACGCCCTAGCAACGGCGCCAAAAGTGTTGGTTGTTATAATGTCTAAATTAATTCACCTAATCTTTAATTATCGATCGGGGTTGGTAGGATTAGAGTTGACACAAAATATAAGTGAAGGTAGAGGGTGTCGTGTAAATATTTTAACAAACAAAAGATCGAAATATCTTTCAAAATGAAAAACTGAGTCAAACTCCTAAGAATGCAATTATTAAGGTAATTAAACTAAGACGAAATAATAAACTAAACAATTGATAATTTGTTTTATAACTTTAAACTGAAAAAGATACAATAAACCACTGAATATTCCAAATGGAAAACTAGAGTGCAAGGAAGACTTAACTTATAAGCAAGTAGAAAACTTAATAAAATAAATATATTTAGGTTCTGTCCTACAAGTTCTTTCAACAATAACACAGTATAAGAGAAACAACCTAAAAACATACTAAGGATAACACATATAACACTAAATTTTCATAAAAACGGATGAATCAATCCAAAAGGCATAAACACAAAACAACAATAAAACAAACTTAGAAACAAAACTTGAAAATAACTTAAACCATATTAGAGGTAAAAGAAGATAAGGAAAATAATAAAAATTTAATACATAACCTAAAACACTCTAATTTTAATTCCAATGTTAAATAAAACTATTGTCTAACTATCTCAGTCAAAACATAATTCAAACATTAACAAAACATAACTAAAAACAATATCAAAACGCATTAAAAACACTAAAAACGAAACCAAGGGCTGAATGACAGACTGGACTGTGGGTCTGAAAGGGGTGGATGAATAACAAACTGAACAGGCTGTCCAAATGACATTATGCCCAGTTAAAATAATAAAAACTAACCTAAATGAGCTAATCTTCAGCTGAATTCATGCAGATGTAAATCTAATGCATAAAGGCAATTAGTAAACTTTACTTATTAAGAAAATTTAACAGCGAAATAGACTTAAACAAACTCATAAAAATAAACATAAAGAAACCATTGCATGTTAATAAATAGAATGAAATTAAATTGCATAAAATTATAATTTATAACAGAAAGGAAATAAACAAAACTGAATTTAAAATCAATCTATTCTATATGCTTGTAAATAAATTGGAAATGAAATGGCTGAAAACAAAGTTGAAAGCAAACTATGCGTGCAATCTAGTTATTTAATTTTGGAAATAAAAATGCATTACAGGAAAATGAACTGATAAAACAAACTGTAAATTAAACTAGCTAAAACAGAAAATAAGGAAAGAAATAAACAAGAAAAGAAACCTCTGGTTGATGAGGGGCCCTCTCAGCAATCAGGGGTGATGTCTGGCTAACCTCTACTCAAACGCAATCTTCAACAGCAACACATACAGCTCTTTATTCAGACGATGGAACAGAAATACAAATGTACTCAAGAACAAACTGATAAATTCTTCCTAACTCTCTGACTTTCTAGCTCTAGCTCCTAAGCTCTCACATAGAGGCTGATTTATATAATGGTTTACAAAGATGAGCAAGTCGACCCTTTAGTGGTTGATTTCTCTCTAAATTTAGTCGATCTTAAAGGCACGTAATATATTAGAGGCCAATGTACAGGAATCTCCCTTCTTCAGTGCGGTTCTAGTCTTCTTCACTGGACAGCATATGCACACAGGCTCCTCTTCAGCATGAACGGTCTTCAGATGTGGCACACGGGTCCTTCTTCAATGCAGCAGTGAACTGGCCTAGTGAACAGAGAGGAGAATGCAGAGCGAATATTCTAGAGTGTAGGTTAAATGCATCAACCCAATGCGTGGATTTTTGATGTGGTGGCAAGCAAAGGAAACTGCAACTGAAGGATCATCTAGAACATGAGTTCCATCACCCAAACGCGTGGAAAAAAAGTTGTTTGCAAGCTGTTGCATGTTTTAATGCCTGAAATTACTTCTCAGCAGCATGTAGTCTGATGGGCGATCTGGACGGAGATCTGAACAAAAAGTTGGGTTGTGAGTTGGATACGTTGAGCGTTGATCTAGGGAGAACGAAGTGTCTGTTTGCTGGCGCACTTCAGGACTACCGTCTACAACAACACGTTTCAACATCTGGCAGGCTACCAACGAGTTTCACGCAATGGGCTGAATGACAAGTTGGACGTGCTGTGCGCAAGGCAGGATGAATGCATTTTGTTTATTAATTTGTCCCAAAAATATTATAAAATCTGAAAACAATTATACAAATCAATTAATACATAAAATGTGCTTTAATAATGTCATTTTTAATTACTAAAACCATAAAAATGATAATAATAAAATGATTTTATATAAACCTTAAATACACTCATACCTGAGGCTGAATAATGATCTGCGTGACATAAAATACACAAAAGATAATAAAACATGTGTTTAAATGAGTAATTTGACTGCCAAAAATGAAAACAAATCTAGGATCAACAGTTTCTTTGCTTTGGCTGGTAACCAAAGACAAGGCAAAAACCTTTAAAATTGATAAAATACATAGTTGGCTGCATTGGATATTTGATTTTACCTAAGATATTTATTTTATCTTTCTTAGAGTAGGAAAATAAGCTCCTTAAAGTGAGCATTTATTTTACGCATTTCTTTTATGTACTTAGGAATCAAACTCTCTTTCATTAATTAGTTTTATGTTCCTTTCAATAAAGCAATGTTTGGATCATTGGTTATTTTCATAAAATGTGTGCTGCTAAGGTTTTCTTGTCAAGTTGAGATGTTTTTACAAGTTATATAATCCAAATATTTTCGTGTTCTCCTATCCTCTCCTTACCTAAAGACCAAATCGAGCACATGTCCCATAGTTGGAGCCAGATGTAAATCACTAAGTTTCACTTAGGGTATTTTTCCAGTGAGCCACCAAGGATCAGAACAAATCAAGTGTTCTTACACAATTGCTCGGAAGTTCCATTGTTTCATTAAGAGTAGTTGTGGTCCCTTTTTTTGCATGTAGACACCCCCTTGGGGGAATTGTAATAAATGGCATAGCATGATGGTTTATTTTGTAAAATTATTGTATTTCTTAGGAATTTTTCATCAAGTTCATCATCCTTGAGTGCTTTTTCCCTCGTTGATTATGTGACTCTTTTTTAAGCGACATATAATTTTCGAGTTTTTCACTAAAAATCCTCCAAAACCAGAATGGTGAAATTGGTGATTGTATCTAAAAAGGTTATTAAATACTAGGGACTATGTATTATACCATATAGTCATATTCCCAAAGTTTCGTGGAAATGTGCTAAGTCTTTCATAGGATTTTTTAATTTTTAAATAAAATCATCGATAAGGTATTTTTTATTGTAAAACTTCAAAAGGTCATAAAATTGGGCCTAGGGAGCCAATTTGGTCATGGGGATGCTCGTTTTTGGACCCAGAGCCCCTAATTAACCCCTAAACCCACTTATCCTAAGTTTTAAATGATTATTTATCACTTAAGTGAAATTCTCTCTGGAGTGAATAATGACTTCATCATCTATACATTTAAGGAATTACTAATATTCTACACAAATTCTAATACCATGATAATAATCTATTATAGTGTATTGTGGACATATAATGGGGGTCTGCGGTTTTTTGCTTCTGTGTCCAAATGAGAAGTCCCTAAGGTAAGGCCCTCAGGGGCAATAAAGGTCACTGTCAAGTAAATGAGGGTAATTTTCCCAATTTTTTACTGTTTTCCCTGGGGTTTTTCCTAACTTCCAGTATGGAGTGCGGAATCAGCAGCGAAGAGGTCAAGGGTGAGAAGCTTCTAGATTATTCAGTGGACCCATGGCAGGGGTTCCAAATTTTCTCAGCTCTGAAATTTTCTCAGCTCTCGAACCCTCAGTGATCGCATCTTCGGCAATGGTCTGATTTGGATTGGAACAACTATCAAACGGAACCGAAGCTAGGTTTTCTCAGATTCCTATGCAACAGTTTCCTGTAGTTGAAGGTGGAATTGTAGCATTTCATGTGGTCAGGAAGCTAGCCACCTCACTTGGAGGATCACCATTTACCCTTTTTCTGACAAACCCACCGTTGTAGGTTGTGGATGCTTTAATCACACACAGTGAACCCTTTCGTACGCGATCCTGGACTCGGGGGTTCTTACAGCACAAGAACATCACAGTGATCTTGATCTTGTAGAAGAGGGTTGGTTGGACACCCTCTCTGCTTTCAACAACCACTACCCACCCTTCCATCCGGATATTACACCCAATCGGGAAGGCTTTATCTCCTTTTTTTTTGCAGCCGGGGAACTTCATCGGTTCTTCACTAGATTCTGGCTCAGGATACACCAGGGGGGAATTCATCAGAATATTTGGCTAGAGGTTTTACAAAATTCGAGAAGAGCGGAAACAGAATTCAATTTGATGATTTACATTTATTGGAAAAATCGTTCTCGGCCCCTTGTGACTCTATTTTCCCACCCCAAACCCCCCTTGTCACCCTCACCCACACACACTCTCCTCTCCCTCACCTTTGGGTGTGCAAACCATCTCCCCTCCACTTCTTTCCCCCATAAACTCTCCCACCACTTCCTTAAATTTTGTTTGTCTTCGCTCAAGGGACATCCCTGCATTGTTGGTTACATCATCTCCCCTCCTTGGGTTGGGAACAAATCCCTCTTTTCCTACAAAAGGAAGAGGGTGAGGAAGGCCATCACATCTCTCAGCATCCCAGCAAAAAGCTCTTAGAGATCAGGTGAATGGAAGGAAAAAACCCTATTTGGGGCACTTAGAGCAGTGCAAGCCCCAGAAGGGGTTACAAAATGAATATCCTCTCCCTAAATTATAGGGGTATGGAAAGTACCTAGAAAAAAATTGCCCTCAAAAGGATGCTTTCGGTCCACAAACCAAATGTAATCCTACTACAACAGAGACTAGGAACAGAGATGGAAGTGACTAGGCTACTCACCACAATTTCTTCTTTTTACACCTTGCAATAGGATGGAATCAGTCCACTTTCCATTGCATAAACTCATGGGGATCCCTCCAAGGCATAGGAGTTCAAATAAATTGGGTGGAGGATGAAATAACACTGAATTTCTTGAACATTTATGGACCTTATAGCAATAGAGTGGATTTCTGGGAAACTTTGGAAAATTCTAGTTTCGTTTGAAAGGAAAACCTGATTGTTGGAGGGGATCTAAATTTCACTCTGGGAGCACATGAAATTTGGGGCCCAAAAGAAAGAGTGGGCACACTGGCCCTTTTCTTCAGAAACCTCCTTCACAATCTGAAATTGGTGGATTTAGACCCCTAGAAGCTAAAACCCACTTGGACAAACAAAATCATGGGGGAGGATTGGATTGCAAAATGGCTAGATAGGTTCCTGATGGCGGAAAACCTCCTAGAGAAATATTTGATGTTTAAACAATGGGTAGATTCAGGAACAAACTCATACCATTTACCCATTTTTTTGGAAATTCAAAAAAACCCAAGGAAACCAGCCAGCCCATTCAAACTTTTCTCTGCCTGGATGAAAAATGAAGAGGAGCTCCAGATCATTCAAAATAATTGGCAACCTTTTCAAGCAGCTGAAGGTGTGTGTGTTTTTGTACATTTTGCACAAAATTTGTTCCTCATAAAAAATTTGCTAAAAGATTGGGCCAAAAAAATAAAATAATTGGAAAATCAGGTAATCACCCAGGTTGAGGCAGATATGGAAGCGCTCCAGAATTCTGAGGGGGGAGGCTTCCTTTCCCAGGAAGATAAGGTGAGATTGCACACTCTGGAAGCAAATAGAAACAATATTCTCAAGGAGAGAGAAGAGGTATTGAGGCTAAAGAGAAGAGCTATCTAGATGGAGTGTGGAGATAACAATACTAAATTCTTCCAAGCTTTTTCAAAAGGAAGAAAACAACAAAACACCATCTGGTAACTAAGGAAAGAAAACAATGAAATGGCCTCCTCTTTTGAAGACCTAGCTGATTTAGGGAAGTCTCATTTTGAGAATATGTTCAAAGTATATCAGCAAGCAACTATAGCTGAGATAATTCAAGTCTCACAGTTATTTTCGAAAAGAATCACAGAGGAAGACGACTCAGATCTGATGGAGGAAGTGACGGAAGAAGAACTTAAAGAGACCCTGCACAGTTTTCAAAAGGACAAAATCCCAGGACCTTATGGATGGATGGTGGAATTGTTTATGGCTTCTTTTGATATCATTGGGTCTAACCTTCTCCAATTGGTGGAGGAATCAAGGATAAATGGACTACTTCATCCTCAGCTAAACTCAACTTGCATGGCCCTAATTCCAAAAAAGGATAAACCAGAAAGCTTAGAGGACCACAGGCCCATTCCCCTCTGCAACATTACTTACAAAGTAGTAACAAATATAATTTCTCAGAGACTCAAAAAGGTCCTTTCAAAGATTATCTCAAAGGAGAAATTTGTATTTCTAGAGGACAGACAGATACATGAGGCTATAGGAGTAGCACAGGAAGGAATTCATAGTGCAAAAATAAAAAATACTAAGGGAGCAATATTAAAAATTGATTTATGAAATTCCTTCAATAAAGTCAGTTGGATTTATCTCAGACTCTTGCTAACACATCTAGGGTTCAATTATTCTTTCATAAAATGGATTTTTGCTTGTATAACTACAGCCTCTTTTGTTGTCCTCATCAATGGTGTAGCTTCTCCTTTCTTTGACTCAGAAAGAGGACTTCGTCAAGGCTTCCCACCATCCTCTCTCCTCTTTTTGTTGGTTGCATAAGGGTTGAGTAGAGCTCTGTTGGATGCAAAAAGAAGAGGTCAGTTTGAGGGACTAAGGGTGGCTACAAACCTAAATCTTACACATCTCCTCTTTGTAGATGACATTCTCATTTTCTGCAATGGATCCCTCAGGGAGGCAGAAAAGCTCTCACAAATCCTGCTTCTTTTCTGTAAGGCAACTGGAATGCAGATAAAATCTAGAAATTCCACACTCACTACTTTCAAACTTCAATATGATGTCATGAGAGTGATTTTGGAACTATTTCCCTTTCTACACTACAGTTTGGATGAAGGGATAAAATATTTAGGGTTCATACTTAAACCAAATTTCTACAGAAAGGAGGACTGGAACTGGCTTTTAGAAAAACTTGAACATAGAGTTAATATATGGTACAATAGGTGGCTATTAAGAGAAAGAATGCTTATATTGATAAAATCAATCCTCGAATCCATCCCAGTCTATTGGATGGCACTAGCCTGGATCCCAAAAGCGATATTGGAAAAAGCCAGAAGAATCTTCTCAAACTTTCTCTGGACTGGGAAAAAGGAGCACAAAGTCCTCCCATGGGTAAAATGGAATCATATTTCCAGGTTAAAAGAGATAGGAGGATGGGGGATTAAAAACTCCTTATTGTTTGCAAAAGCAGTAACAACAAAGGTAGGGAGGAGACTCGTAACAACAGAAAGCCTCTAGACTGAAGTAATTACCCATAAATACATTAAACCTCTCTCACTGATAGACTAGATCAGAGACTCAGCTTTCTCAAACACCCCAAATGGTTCAATTATTTGGAAGGATATCTACAATGCCTTCTCCCTCATTCATAGTGGGTTGGCGTGGAAAATTGGAAATGGAACAAAAGTCCAAGTAGGGGTAGACCCTTGGCCAGGGCATCAACAAAACCACCTTCTTCCAGAACAAATTGTCCTACATCTACAACAAAAAGGCCTCTTCCACCTCAACCAAGTGGAAGATATAGCCACAGAAAACATCTTCCATCAAGGCTAGCTAGGGAATCAGGCTCTTGAAACTCTAGAACGTTGGGTCGAGGATTGGAACAGATACATATCAACTCTCCATTCTTCCCATATCCGACTCACAAACAATTCAGATGAATTGATTTGGGAGCATGCAAAACATGGACAGTACACTCCAAAAATAGGATACCAGCAGATCTTCTCAAACCAATTTCCATAGGATCCAAAGTGGTGGAAACCAGGAATTTGGAAACTAAAATGTCCCTTGAAGGCTAGAATTTTCGTGTGGTCTACGCTAGCAGAAAGGATCCCAACCTGGGACAGGCTTCAAAAAGGATCATTTGTAGGGCCTGGCTGGTCCCCTCTTTGTAAGGATGGAGAATAAAATCCAAAACACCTCTTCCTTTCCTGCCCTTTCTCCATCCAAGTCTAGAAACACTCAAAATCCATGACACCTCAAAATCATAGATGGGAAGGTCCCTTGATAGAAGAAGCATGGAGAAATTGGTCCACAAATACCCAAATTTCTTAAGTAAAAGCTCTTCCTCTCCTTCATATCTGGGGAATTTGGGTAGCAAGGAACAATGTGGTTTTCCAAGAAAATGCTTCCTCTTCATGAGACATTCCCATTACTTTAAAATTCAAATGGGCCTGGGAACTGGAACAAGTAAATTTGCAAAATTAATGGCCCTAAAGCTTCTTCTTTGTTTTGCTATTGAACTTGAGGCTGTAAAAGAGTTTAGATATTTGGAGACTCTCTGATAGTGATAAACTAGATAAACAAAGTGAAAAAATGTCGGAACATATCAATTGCAGCTCTGTATGAAGAAGTTCACAGACTTACTACAACTTTCAATGTCATCAGATGTCGTCATGTTTTTAGGGAAAGAAACAACGAAGCGGACGGACTCTCAAAAGAAGGGCTTAATATGGAGATTGGTACATGGAAGTTTTTGGAATAGAGAGAAATAGAGGTATATGAATTTTACCATATACCCTTCAATGAGCCTCAACCCAAGGTGGGAGGCACATAACATTCTATTTCCTTTCCAAAAAATGATTTTGACTCCAGCTGGCATATGTTTTCTCTTGACTGCTTACAGACTTTCTGCATCTCCTTAGTATGATCCTCTTTCATAAAAAGATACAGACTTCCTATCTTAGAAAAAAGGAATCGAGTCTGAAGCCACACTCAGAGGCTTATGGTACACAGTTTACAGTTTCAGGCTACATTTTTCGCGTATTGCTCGTAGGACAGCTTATAGTTTTGCTCGAAAGAGCTAGTTTTGTTTCAATAGAATAGAGCATACAGTTGTTTTTTTTTGTGTTTTTTCTTATATGGATGTAATGAAATAGCGATATGAACATATGTTTTATGTATGTAAACTTTTCTTGCTTAATACAACAGCTTTTTTTCCAATGGAAAAAGAAGTGAAATTCTTTCCGAAAAAGGAAAAAGTGAAGAAAAATTAGAAAAAGGGAAAATATGGAGAAACAATGCATCCCTAAATCGGTGGGAACTTTACCCATACATGTTCTGGGTTAACTAAGGATGATGTTGGGGTAATTGGAGAACAAATCAAGATCAAATCGGCTTGATTCCAATCAAATATATGAGGGGTCTAATTTCTCCTTAGAGGGGCACATTTATCCATGAAAAAAATCACCTCTTGTTGTATACATGTCACAGAAAGAGGGGGGTGACCTACCTTGTGAGAGGTGGCACCTACCCCCTCTATTTCACTCTAGTTTGCCCACAATCATCTCAAAAATCTCCAACACTTGGAAAATTCTCCCCCTTGGGGTTTGCTCTCATTTTTCCTATTTAATCGAGGCTTCATCCTCATTTAGAAGGATGTAAGGAACCTCTGCAGCTTTTTGTAATGCTGATGCTATTTGGATTAATAAAGTAAAATACTTTGGAGGTCTACCTTGTGCAATTAGATGAATGCTTGTGTTATGAGGTGATATTGCAAAACGTTGATTTCCTTTGTTGAAATTGTTGATGGATCTAGATTAGAGGGTTTTTTTATAACACATAGAGTAAGCATTTACGGTTGTTAACTTGATTTCCTGTGCTTTTATTTTAAGATATATGAGAGTAGACAACTATACTCAATTTTATTGAGGCTCTTTTAATTTCTTTTCGTCAAACTCACTAAACCTAATCCATTTTTTGTGCAAGTATTTTCTCATAGTTGTGTAGATCACAAATTCGAAGGAGGATTTGAACTAAGTTGTCTCTTCTCTTCTCTTCGGTGTTTTTTAAAGTTATTTCCATTGTTTGCGGGATCTTTAAAATTCTTCACAAAAGGATCAAGCAAGAGCTTGAAGTTTTCTTCCCATATTCTAAAATTAAACTTTCTCTCTTCTTCGATTACTTTGTTCTAGAAATGCTAAATAAGTGGATCTTCTTCTTTGAAAGTTTAGTCCTAAAATCCACGTGTTTTAGCAGGTTAGAGTAGCTATATCTAAAAACATTGTTGTTTAGGTATCAACACTTGTAAATTTTTCCAAATTTTTTTGAAGTACCAAAACTTAATTTTTTTTTGTGCATACCACAATCATCTAATCATATTATCTTGCTAGTTTTTAGCAAGTCTGAGGAAAAAGAGAGGGAGGTGCTACCGAAAAATCAAGATTTGGTCCATCCGGAGCACCCATGATCCATCTACCATCCCCCTCCTTTGTTCCTTTGCTTCTTGTTGTAGGTACAACAGATCCCATGTTATCCAAAACACGGGAGCCCCATTTACCCATACAAAGGAAATTGTTTTGAATTCCTTAAGTCATTTTGGGGTCCCTATAATGTTTATCATGGTTTCTTTGATTTAACTTAGTAGAATTTTTGGGATTTATGCATGATTTGGGAAAGTTGCGGAAGACTATCTTTTACAAAAATTGTTTCATCCCACAACCTACAAATTGCGTATTGTGTGAGCTTGAAATTTATTATTTGTGAGTTTTCCATCCTGCAACCCGCATTCCGAAATTTGCGGGATGCAGAATACGGAATGCGGGAGCATTTTTGTAAGTATAGTGTGTCATCCCAAAACCCACAAATTGTGGGATTCGGATTGCGGGAGTAATTTGATTGATTTATTTTGTTGTGTGATCCAGCAACCCACCAATTGCGGGATGCGGATTACGGAAGAGATTGAATAATACTTTCGTACTTTTGTCATCCTGCATCCCGCATCCCACAATTGCGGAATGTGGATTATGGTATGGTTAATAAAATTTAAATCTCATGTTATGATCCCACATCCCACAAGGTTTAATCTCGACTATCCATTTATTTTAATCCTATGGTCCTAATTTGACCCCCGAAATATCTATATATAGGTTGGTCTTTTACAATTTCCTTACCATTTTACTATTGTGAATTACTGTGCTGTGTGAATTTTCTTTGCGTTTCCACCAAGAAACGTTTTCACAGTCCAGTTTGATTACAGGTTAGTGTCTTAGGCATTTCTTCATTCAAATTGATTGTTGTATTTTAGCTTGAATTAGCTTTGATTTATCGCTTCATGTTGTTTTTAAACAGAGTTTTCTCCAATTTCCAAGAATGGAAAGAATTACCTGCTGCAAAAGCCTTCAAAAGGATATGTTAACCAAGGACCCAAACTTTGGTATTTTCTTGGACACCAGTGGTAAAATCACTGATACTTACCAGATTGAATGGCCTAGGGCTTACGCAATTTTTTACAATGATGAATTTTCTAATATCCAAAACAACCAGCTGGACTACTAAAGAATCAAGGATTCTGTACTTCACTCCATTGCCGCTAGACCTTCTATCCTCCCCTATAATGACGTAGTCAAATGGATCGTGTAACATGTGAACCCCAAAGACTGTTCCTTCAATGATAGTGCAAGCTGACAGCTAGCCAATTTCCATCCTGAGTTATTTACCAGGGCTTATGGCCTTAAACTGGCTAGACAACTCCTCAACGCAAAATTTGCTCAATCCTCTAATACTAGGTTCAATTTCAATGAAATGTTAAAATATTGGATGCATGAACTTGGTAAATTCTTGCAAAGGGCCTATGACCTTTACCCTGTCACTTGGTTCAAGAACCATATTCATTATTGGCATCCATGTTATGTAGACTATATGGCCTCCCAAATTGTTCTATGTTCAAGGATGAATGGGCTCCAGTATCTCATCATGTTTTAGCAACCGGTGATTCTTTCCCATGGGCATCCATCTTGTCATTAAAACTCAAAACCTCTTTCCAAGACTACCAGAAGGCCACTACCAGAAAGAATCCTAATTTCTTCTTTTTGGCCTTCATTTTTTATGTATTTTGTACTGAGTTCCAATATCCCAATTTGGGATGGAAATGGACTTTATTGGATCCCTCGGTGCCCATTTATTATTCAACATTGTTGGATATTAACTATACAGCTAGGTTATATGATATATGTGAACACTTCCTCGGCAACATCTATTTTCAATCTTCAAAAAGGAAGCTCCCACATTTTCAGCTGAAGCCAAAACTTTCATTGCTACAATGGGTGATTGGTATGTTGGTGAGTCTTTTTCATACATAGGGATTTGGGGTGACAACACTATTCACATGCAGCCCGGGATTTTCCCTAACAGGTTGGTCCTAGAAGAAGTGGCTTTCCATACTATCACTGATGGGGTTTATAAGAAACTCATTAGCCCTAAAAAACAGGGTTGGCCCAAATTCCCTTTGAACCTTGGATCGTTGGTTATCCCAACTTCAACCTGGGTTGTAGTACTGGGTGAACAGATAGTTTCCTTGAAGCTCGGCTTTGCTAGCAATAGAAGACATGATCCCAAGGGATTCCTCGATGCTCACTTTAAGCAACACCATATCAAAATTTCTTATGTGCATGAGGGAATTCCATTTACCAAGGTCTCAATACATTTTCTAAAGTCTTGGATAAATCCAAAAGAAAAGATGAGAAAAGTCACATATTACAGCATCAAAAGGAACTTAAAGACAAGATTTAGAGTTACAGAGCAATGCAAATGGACCTCTTGGAGAAATTGAGAAGGATAGAGAAGAAAAGGAAGCCCAGGAAACAAAACTTCCATCAGTGGCAACCCATCCAGATGGGGACAAAGGAAAAGATCTAATGGGAGACCTTCCAGAGGCAACAGTTGAAAGCCTTGATTCATACCTCAAAACAGTCAAAATAGAAGCTAGCAATGATGACCTCTGTACTGGACACTCAGGTAGTTGCAGCTGCTCAGACTATTGTTGATATCCAGGTGACTGCTGCAGTCACTCAACCAAATGATGATCAAGAAATGACTGAGAAAAATCCATTTAAAAGACTAAAGTTGCAGGTTTCTTCCTCTCCAACTCCTGCTATAAATTTGGTTGATTCTGACTTAGAAGAAGAATTAATATCCTCCACACCTATCACTCTAGAGGTGGATCAATATTTGCAATCATTCATAGATTTATTCAATGGTGATGGAAAGAAATATTTTATCCATGTCCCTACAGTTTCACAATCTACTTATGTTTTTATCTCCTCATCTTCAGCATTGCTCCTTTCATCCATTCAAACTTTGTCTACATTTGTTGTTGGAGCATCCCTATCACCTGCACTATCTCAGCTATATGAGGCTTTGACCTCCACATCTGTATCTATCGCATATGTTTCTATGCAAACCCCCACGCTGCAACCTACCACTAAAGAAGCACCATTTTTTAATATTCCTCTACACCTACCCTCGATTACTCTGCCATCATCATCTAGTCCTGAAAAGATCTTGATTTCTTCTTCACCATTCTCAGCTGTCAACATCCATTTCCCATCCTCTGAAAATTCAACCCCACTCTTCTCCCCAACCTCTGAGGTAGTCATTGTTCAAAACATTTTTCCTTCCACCACTCACATTACTATGCCCATGCCCCCTCCTATCATCACTCAGACATCCTCTTTAGTGTCCACAGTGATCAGGAATTTTGCATCCACTGATCCAAGAGCTGAGTTTGATGAAGACATTGTCATCTCTCTTAGGGATTATTATTATAGAAAGTCTAATAAAGCAGTGGTTAAAAAGGGAAAAAAGAGGACTAAGGATCAAACTGGTATGGATGTATCTATCACTGATCAAATAGTCTAGACTCAGCAGTTTGGTGACCCATAGGTAGATGCAACAAATACAGCTATTGCTTTGGGTGCATTCACAGGTGCCAACCTCCATGTTGTTAACACCTTGAACAAGGAGTTTGACATGAGAAAAGAAGAGATAAGAAAGTTGAAGGAAGAGCTTGAAAATACTAGAAGGGAACATGAGGGTCATGTTTCTGATCTTATGAAGACATATGAGGACAAGTATAATGAGCTATAGGTCAAAAGTGCTTCTCTTCAGGTTGAGCTGTAAAATGAGAAGACTGCAAATGTGACCTTTACATAGAAGATAGCCTCACTTGAAAAGAAATGTGAATATGAAACTGCAAGTGCAGCTTCCTCTTCGTTCTCCAGGTTTTCACAAGAGGAATTTAAATAATTGGCTATCAGAACAAATAAGGAGCATTATGAGTTAATAACTAACTTGTTCCAAACTTTGAATGATATTTATGAAACTCATATTGCTTTTGGTCAAATGTCTATTTTCCTTGAAGATCAGGTAGAAAAGAGAGAGAAAGCATCCAAATCTTATGATGTTATTGTAGATTGGAAAATATATATGAAGGACAAACCAGAAAACATTATCATCCTCAGTAGTTTTCAGCTAAAGAAGGTCAGAATAGTACTGCGTTCTTGGCTTGACCTTATTGAGATGGTTGAAGATACTATTAAGAAAGCACAGGCCATGTGTGGAAGAAGGTGGTATGTTGTTGATGGTATCATTGAGACATTGCATTTTCCCATAGTAAATCTCATTGAAAACGCTTGTCCACCAAGACTGATGATCAAGCAGGTTGAACGCCGGCGAGATGAAGCAAAGGAGAAAATCTAGGGACTTGATCATATCACCAATGAAGATGTGGATAAGTTAATCAGTCAAACTTTGGCTATTGAGGGAAAGATCCACATTTACAACCACATCTAGCACAAGTTAGCTAAAAAGGAAATGGAGAATTATAAATGTGATGCTCAACTTGGGTTCGAATCAGCTAAATATCCCAACATTGAGGAATTGTTAGAGATTTGGAACAAATGGTGGGATTTCCTTGGATATTAGTTTTATTCATATTTTTTGATCCCAAATTGATGGGAATCTACCCCTTGTAATAATTATTTAAAGGGTGGGTTTCACATGTAATAGGGACTTTTTGGAAGGGAAAATTCTGGACAAGAGACTGGAGATACCTATGTTTACTTGAGGTTTTGTAATTTTTTACAAACTTTATTTAATATAGTAATGATATCCTTTCATATCTCTTGTTATTTATTTGATTAATTTTCCTTAACAAATTATGATTTTTCCTGTTTCAGATGGATCAATATTATTGTTAGTCCTTTGCAATTAATGAGTGCATTTACTCATAGCCTTGATTTTTCTCTGTTAGTGATTTATGTATTCATAAAGTTTTAAAGAGTTTATTCTGTTAAAATATTTATCTATTTCTGCAAATGATTACACAGTAAATTAGACAAAATATATGTTAATTTTTTTAATTGGAATACTTAGATGCAGGTTGACCTTGAATGTGTTAATTTTAAGTTGTTGTTAGTTAATTTTCATTAATGGATTGTGAGTTAAATGATAAGTAAATGATCTTGTTTACATTCCTGTTAATCTGATTAAATGCTTATCTGTCTTAAATCTTAGGTTTATTTGTGAACAAACCAAATACCTCTCTTAGAGCAGTGTAGATCTAGATTATACTTCTTGTTATAGTTAGATTACATTTTCTTTTTATTTCCTTCATCAATCCATTTTTCCTTCATAGGAAGAAGGATCCTTCTAAGATCTAAACTCATTAACTCAAAGAGTGACAGTAGAGGCCAAATATCCGTGGGTTTTAACCACACAAAATAGCTCGAGGATAGGGTAATACTTGCGTAGGATTTTTTGAAGCCTTTGGATAGGTTTTCATCCTCTGTTGTGAGCCTTGGACCCTTTTCAGCCACATACACCCCCAAGGCCTCAACACTTCCCTATGCAAGTTTGTAAGTTTTTTTGACCCATTCTTCAAGGGTCAAAAGGCATATCTTTTTCTTTTAAGCATTGTAATAAAAGTTAATAAAGAGCAAGTGGGATTATGGCTCCCACAACCGGCCCCTTCCCCCATTTGGGTGAATATTATATCTGCCCATTGTATGATTATTTACTTTTTGCAAGTCTTTAGATTAGGTTTAGTTTTAGTTTGATTATAGTGCAAGAAAATCTTTATTTTTTTTTAGAACTAATTCGGCATTGCTTTACCGAATTACCCAAGAGAATCCATTCGATAGGGGAAGATATACTCTTTTCCATAGGAATTAGTGTACTTTTATTATAATTTATTTTCCTTTGAGGCATCATTTTTCCATTTTTGTTTTGAAAAGTAATACTAACCCAGCATTGATATACTGAATTACCCAAAGATATTTCTCAGTGGGGAAAATATATTCCTTGTCGTAGTAATTAGTCTCACTACTTTTTCTTATCTTACAATACCAAATTGGAATCAACAATTTTCCATTGTGGTGTATGGTCTTTTCCATCGCAGCTTCTCCCTAAGCTTTGAGATAATCAAAAGAATGAATTTGCACTAATTGATTCCTCACATTTAATTTATCAAACTCACATTAATAAAAGTTACAACCCTTCAAACATTACAAAAATTCAGTGTAACGAACCTGAGGAACATTGGTAAAATTCTTTAGGGAAAGCGGAAAATACTAGAAAGTGGTCATGGGGTCCCGTTAGGCTACATCCTTGTTGGTGTAGTGTTGAACACCTCCCATGACTCCATCTATCCCACATTTTCCTGTGCGAACCCACTCTTCTTAGAATCCAGACATATTCCCAGTACCTCACGGTATATTTGGAATCCCCTTTCCCCCTTAACTTAATTCATCCTTAATAACTTTAAAAATGACCAAGAACAAATTGCAAAACAAATTCCATTACATCAGCAGCAACTATTTGACTCCATTTTGGCTCTAGTTCATTTATAAATCTTATTTGCTTTAAATTCAGTTCATATTGTGAATGTTGTAATATCTCATGTTGTTGAATTAAAATTTATTTTTGCAATTTATCTTATTCCGGTATTTTCATTCAATAAAATCCTAACAAACTATCTAATCCGTAAACCATTAAAATAAAAATAACCTTAGTAACTCTTTTAAGGGACTACCCCCCTTGGCTCCATTAGGAGTGGCCTAAACGGAGGAGTCAGGATCAGGTGACAGCACCTGAATCGAGACTTGCCCCCAAGGACGCACTTAGCAGCTTGAAGATTTCTGTTGTGCTAAATTCCCATAGGTGTGTGAAAGGAGGAAACACAACCTATGTCTAGTCAACCTACATGGGGTTATACTTATCCAGGAAATAAACCTGCAATGGTAAATCAAAATTATCAACCAATTTCCTCAGGAAATATTTACCCGGATCCCTTACCCTTGAAATATGAACACCTCATGGGAAACCTAGATGAATGAATGTCACTAAACCTTGGGGACCACCTGTTGGGCCACCTAGTGGACCATCCAGAGGTCCACCATCTGGAAGACCACCACCCAGAGGTACACCACCCGAAGGTCAACCACCTAGAGATCCACCCCCTTGAGGTCCACCACCTGGATGACCACTAGGAGGATCACCTAGGAACCAACCACTATATAACCAACCCCTTATAGGAGGATTATTTTCACCTCTTTATCAATAATATTATAGTCCTACCGGTACATAAATGCCTTATAAATATTACCAGTATCCACAATTGAATCAACAATTACCATTTATGGCTACACTTGGTCTGCCAGATCTGTCACAATTGATAAACGATCATATTCACCATGATCCTTCATGACCAACCATTCCTTTAAATATACCTTTGGATATATACCCAAATTTGATGGTAAGCCCGGTGAAGATCCTAAAACCCACGTGATGACTTATCACCTGTGTTGCTCATCTAATTCTCTAATGGATGGTTCTATTTGTTTGAGACTTTTTCAAAGAACTGTTACCGAAATTGTCACTAAATGATATATAGAATTACCTTAGCATTCCTTTTTGGATTTCAACACTCTAGCAATGTCTTTTTTTGACACAGTTTTAGTTACCGATTAGATATGAAACGCCTAAAGATATTTTAACCTCACTTCATCAAAACACTTCCACCCATATATATGATCATATATATGAGTGGAGATGGTGACATAGGTTGATTAAGGCTCCCATTCTCAACCAATTACTTTTTTATTGGTTTACTAAGTCATTACTTCCACCCATTGCTAGATATGTCTCCATGGGAGGAGATGTTACCGAAGAGAAATCCATTATCCATGCTCAGTACCTATACTTGGTTTATTCCCAGTCAGTCACTTTGTACGATTTGATTATGAATTCTCATCGTCCTACTTGGGACCCTTCAAGACCTTCAAAGGAACCACCTGTCGATGGCATACTCGGTTCTATTCAAACACGATTTGCAAATAAATCCATGAAAAAACAAACCAAACTGCTTCACCTGCTAATCAGAATGTTGTCAATCCCAAGACTGCTTCAAATCCTATTGTTTCTATCAAAGTGAATGCAATTCAATACTCAAAATATTTTGGAATAAAGAAAAAAGGAATAAACAAATCCAATAAATCTATGAATCAACAAGAAGATAATAAAACACAAACTATGGACGTCGAATCAAAAAATAAGTGAAAGGCTAAATTTCTCTACCTAATATGTGGAGGTAATCATTTCACCAAAAAAATTCCTCATCGTGAGGAGGTTAGCAAATTTCTGAAAAACACTTCCACCCTAGCAATTTTAACTGATTATTTCCCTACCCAACAACAATTGATTGACCATCAATCCTTGCACGGGTATTCCTCATCTTCCATTAATGAAGTTAAAATGATGTCCAGTAAATTAGTTCATATTATGACTAGATATCAGAGCTATGGCCATCCTCCATAGAAAAATAGTGATAACACTCCAGTTGATAAAACTACAACTTACATTCCTCCTCCTACCAATGGCCTTCAAATTGAAAAACCTATTCTTGGCATAGTCCTCAGGCCACCCAAGAGTACCATTCGTAAATCAATATTTAATCCTAGTGCATGTGCTTCCCAGTGCTACAAGGTAGTGGAATATTTGGCCTAAGCACTGTGTGCTATGTCTACCCTAGAAGTACTCCAAATGTGTCCTGAACAGAGGAAGAATTTGTTGCCAGTTCTTGGAGCTATGGATCCTGAGAATAGTAATGGTATCGCTTTTAAATTGGGGGATTTTAAGTCGAGGCTTTCCCATCAGCTATATTTTCAATTATCCATGTAAGTTATTTGGAAAAAGATCTATCATACCGTTTTGGATGAATGTTCCTCGACTTCAGTCATGTCTTTGTCTTGTTGGAGAGACATAAGTTCCCATGAAATTAACCGATCACCTACAACATTAAAATTGTTTGATGGTCATGGTTTTCAACCCTATGGATTATTATCCTCCTTATTGCTATAACTAGTGGGGGGATCAGTGTCTATCCATGTCAAGGCTATCGATTTTTTGGTCGCAAAAATATGACATTTTATTCATCTTTCATATACCATTTGTCACCTTTATTCATATTTTATCCTTCCATAAAACCATTAATTTCCACCACTTTGATAATACATATGGGTTTATATTACCATTTTCCAAGTTACTTGTTTTGGGTATTTTTAAGAGAATTCTTGATTAAATATTAGAAATTAATATATTTTTCATATATATCTGAAAGAATCACTTGAGATTTTCTGCATAGAATGGAAGGAGAGTTTTTATTCAAAAATAGAGATTCTAATTTCTTCTTCTAGATCATCCATGTGAGAATATGAGATGTAAAATATCTCATAAACTTCTGAATCGGTAGGAGGAGTCACTCCAAGGACACTTTCTTCCATTCAAATTGACTATGTGGAATATTTTGCGTCTTCTTAATCTTCAACAATTTGCTTTGTTGTAGGAGAGGGAACATAGAGTCCATTCTTGAACTCTGCATGTTATATTTTATCTGAACCTTTCTCAATAGATTGGATTTTAGACTCATCTCCCATATTACTGCTAGGTCCTCCTGATAGAGTGGAAGTGATAAAGGATTCCCTGGAGGCAACAATGTGGTTGGATGCTCCAAAATATATCAAGTAAGCATTCAATGAAGTGAACCATGCATTCAAGGCATGGAGTCTCTCATGTTATTCAGTCTACTCTCCATCATTAGACATCTCATCACCTTGTGGAAGGGAAATATTGTTATGTACAAGGAAATTTCTCAACTGGTCGAGGGTCTTCTTCATGCACAAGTCTTATATATGAAAACCCCACATTAAATAGGGACACTTTTTCTTTTCAAACATTTTCTTCTTATTGGATCCCGAAGCTCCTTTGGATTTATTCTTACTCTCTTTAGGCTTCGAATCAGATGCTTTAGGCTCCTTCCCCTTAGGTCTCCCTTTAGCTTGAACTTTGGTAGATTATGTCACTAGGAGAGCTTGATCTTTGGAAGTATGGATGACTCCCATATGGACCAAATTCTCTTGCGCATTTATTAAGGACTCGGCAAAGGAATCAAGTGAGGGAATATTCTATTTGGGAATGGAATCTTAAGACAAATACAAAATACTCAGTACCTAGTTTGTTGAGTATGGAGATCACATGTTGCTCCTCCTTTATTTCTATTCTGCACTGTTTGCATTGAAGTACAAGAGACTTGAGTTGTGTAAAGAATTGATGTATGGTCTCAAAACTATTGGGATGTAAGGCTACCAACTCATTCTTTAAATGTGTCCCTAAAGCTCATCTTTCTTTCCAAACAGGACTTCAAGCTTCTCCCAATATTCTTTGGGAGTCCTCAAACCTTCAAGGTGAAAGAGGAGGTCTCTAGAGATGTGAGTACATAGATAACCAAAAGCTTCATCTAAGCTGTTCAGAAACTTGTTTTTCTCAGTTGGATGATGGGGCTCAGCCTCCCTTCCTAGTATTATCCTGAAGAATCCCTTGTTGTGCAAGGAAAATTGCATATCTGCCCTCCAATCAACATAATTGAAGGTTATTAGGATTCGAGGTGTGGAAGGTTGAGAATCAATAATTCTCCTACTGATCATACAATATCTTCAATCAAGCTATGTAGCACCTATATAAAAATCACTGAAAAACCAAAACCATTCGCACTATGTTAGAATCAATCCTTCCCTCTCGACATGTACACTTTCTCGGAGTCTTCCAAACCAGCACCGCAACTATGAATAAATTCATATGAAGCAAGGCAATCTTTGTTGGACTTCTGTGGAAACCCAGTTGCTTCTGGTGTACAATAGAGAGAAGACATACTTGAATCTTGCATGAGACGGATTTGATACCTCATTAGAATTATTGTGCCATTGTATATTTAGGAAATGAGTGCAAACAGATTCTTAAGTATTATGCAATGAAAGGGAATGAATAATACATACTGAACAAAACAAATCTCACAAGAAACAGAGAATTATTGCTCAGTATAATTACAGTATAAACTTCATTACATCCCAGCAGTATACAACGGTAATACATAAAAGAGAATTTGAATCATGAGAGATGAATTTGAAACTACCAGACCAATCTGACAGCATGGCTAACTAGAAGTGTCTAAATCACGATCGGAGCTAACTAGCTAAGCTCCAATTGTCTAATTCAGTCTCTCAATCAGTGATAATTAGTTAAACTAGTCTAACTGAGGTGGTAGATGAGAAGTATGTGAGAATAGGAACCTATCCACATGCATCCATGCAAAACTGTCGCTAACTGAACTGGACGACATTCAACTGAATGTAATTGAAGCATAAATAAGCTTAACTAGTTACCAACTTCCAACAACTGCAGGAGGTTGGTGTTGGCACTCCCAGTGGCTCCTAAATTGTAGGGATTGGTATAGGAGACACCTAAACTAATGCATGCAAGTACATTTAGTTCTAGTTAGCCTCTATCAGTGTTCCCCACACTCTATTGACTAGTACATGTGGCCCCATTAGGCCAAGTGGACTGAATGGTACTAGTGGGCCCAATAATAACTAAATGACTCCTAAGTTAGGCCAATATAATCTAATAGAAAGTTTGGACAAGGGAGGATTATAAATCCTAACACCTACCCCTCTTTCGTCTTCCCTTCCCTTGTTGGTTATCAGGGGCGGGTTGATTAGGGAGGTTTTGTTGAGCATAGACCTATCCTTGAGGAGAGGGGAAACTCGGGGTTGGAGAAGATGTAGGTTACATAGGTGGTGGGTAATAGGAAGGAGTAGTTAGAGGGGCTACAAATCCTACCATATAGACATTGCATACAAGTGCCAGCCTGCCAGGCAAGTCAGTTTTTGAACATGCAGAACAAGTGCAGGAGACGCATATGAAGGTGTGGCTCCAGACTGAGCCACTGCATGTGAAAATTCAAAGGCATAGCTAGGTGGGAAAACACTAGAGGTGTTACCGAAGTAAGGTGGCATTGAAGGAGAGGTAGTGTATAGGTGGGGGTGTTGGGTGATAGAGCCAATGAGTCCATCAGTAGCATGGGATGCCACCGATGTATCTCAACATGAGGAGCCAACAAAGGGAGCATCATGTATGATGTTATACAGATAACCTGATTGGGAATAGATAAGATTGAACTATTGTGCTTTGAGGATTGCCTCCTCCTCAGTTTTTGGGCGCTCAGATGCAACATCCTTGGCGATAGGAGGGATTAAGGTTTTAATAAAACAATCTAGGAAATCCCTATCATCTAACTACATTTTTCTCAATATATGGCAATGACGCCACTCATGGATATGATCTGTCATATGGTTAGTAGTGTTCTGTCAACAGGGTAATAGGATTTCCATGCCCTCATCATAACATATGGGTAACTGGAAGTACTGGAGAAACATCAAGGCTAAAGAGGAAAATTTCAGATAAGTAGCATGGGGAAGCTCAATGTACCATTTGGTCGCAACACTAGTGAGTGTGCGTTGGAATAGCCGTAATAAAATAGAATCATCCACTATGTTGTTAGAGGAAAACCATAAGTGGAAGGAAATAATGTGGTTATGAGGGTCTTCTCCTGCCTTTCCCTCAAACTTAGGGATGTCCAAAGGGAGTTTGGTAGGAATGGGAGGCTACAATCAGTCATGATGGATGGGGTCAGTCATCAACCATGCCAAGTCAAGTAGGTTGAGACTAGCCATGAATGGTAGAATAGGACCTATACTAGATCAGGGAGGGCCAACAATGGTGCTGATACTGGCGAGCATGTAGTTACCGTGTGTAAATGGGGGTTGGTAGTGTTGACTTACGATAGTAAGAGTAGTCACAATAATGGTGTGAATAGATGGAATGGTGGTGGAAGGGACAATGCCCCCATGCATAAATTAAGGTATAGTGTGAACCATGGCGGCAGGAGTGTAGCCACCACTAGTTGATAGAGGACCAATAGTAGTGTATTTGGTGGTGAGGGGCCCACTAGGACAAGGACCTGTAGGTATGAAAGAAGGCATACTCAGTATGACAAGTGGAGCAGTCACAAGTCCACTATCAACCATCCCCCCTGAAAGGGATTTGGAGGTGCACAAGCCATGGGGATAGATGGGGCAGTGAATAAGGTAGGATCAGATTGATAGGAATTTGAATCATATTCAGATGCGGTGGATGGATCTCAAGGTGGTGAACGATGTTGAATATGGATCCGATGATGACGGTTCAAGGAACTGAACTGAGGGGTATGCTTCTTAAGTCTCTACAAGTATCATGGTGGAGAAATGATGACGTGATAGTGTGTTATGTGATGAATGAAGGCTCAATAGGGGTCAAATGCAAGATCAAAATTCCAACTATAGTCTAGTATGCAGAAGGAGTGTTGAAAAATGGTGGCACATAGGCCAAAAAGCAAGCTCTAAAACTAAACTGCAACAACGTGTCACAGCAAGCGAGTCTACAACAAAGAATCCAGAAATCCAATAAGCAGCACTACCTATAAATAAAATAATGCACTAACCTATGGGGAATAAGTGCAAGCGATCTCCTAGATACAAGATAGAAGCCCCTCACAAATCATATCATCTATTTGGTGGTCAAATCCACAGTCAAACAATATGAAATAGAAGAACTAGAGGCTAAGATAATCACACTACCAAGAGGGACCTCAGGTAAAAGAGCCCAAAAATACTGGAAACTAGGCTACCTCATTCAACACTATAATACCCCGTGTGTTAAGACCCAGACATATTTAATTTGTAATTGTTTATTATTGTGGCACAGGGTGCCAGAAAAAGGATCTTTAAGGACCTAGAGACGTTGTTATTATTTTTTGTAAATAATTAATTAAGGAAAAAAATTGGCACATCGAGGACCACTAAAAGAGTATGGGAGGCCTAGATCCACAATGTGAGGGAGAATGGGGACATTCCTAGCACTTTATAACTTGTTTGGTTGATCTTGGCCCATATTTATGCCTTAGTCGCTTTGCTAATTAATGATCACCCGAACATTGTACAAATGACCCAACTTTTGATTAATTTATCCTATGTTGGTATTATTGAGCCTAATTCATGATTTAGTGGGCCTCCTTAGTGTTTGGGTGGGTGCCACTTGTTGATTGATCCCTTTGGTGGTTTTGTAACTCCTTGTGTAAATATTTGTGTAACTCTTGTGTAAATCCTTTTGTAACCCCTCTTTTCTATTTTGGGAAGATGCCTTGGCTTGTGTGACACCTCACCTCACTAATTTTCAGTTGGGTGGAGTGGCTTGGAGTCATTTCTCCTTGAAATTCGAATTGCTTGGGTTGGATTAGAGTTAACCTCTTTTGGTTGATTTACCCCCCACATTGGATTGACTCAAGTTGGCTTACCATGGTTTTATTTTGACCCATTGAGTTAGAATTACCTTATTTGTTCTATAAATACATGTTTGATCTCCTTGGTTGGGAGGTTGTTTTCTCATGGTTCTTTTGGATGGTTGTTGATTATGGTTGTTCATACTTTTGATTTTTCTTGGTTTCCACTAATTTTATTTGTCCTTAACCTGCACATAAATCATAATGGTGAATGGCGATATCTTGATGGCCTATGGGGTCTAGATTACCATTGTACCTAGTGGTGGGGTGGAAGAGGAAGTATGTGGTGAGGAATAGATTTTTGGATTCTCAAGCTGATATTTGAGTTATTCTTCAGTGCACCTATATTGTGGATCTGTGGCCTCAGCTCGAGGGTGTCCTGTCAAAGTGAGATCTGGCTTGGAAGTGCCAAAGGGTGGGTGAAATGTGGTCTGGATGATGCTAGTTGTGCATTGATAAGATAAGTGATTTATCCCATGTTTATTTAATTTAATTGGATATAATCTGATTTATTTATAGATGCACATGAAATTTTTGATGAAACATATGAGTTATTTGTGGAAGAAATTTCTAATAGAATTCAATCTATTTATGGAAGTAAATTTTATGAAGGAATTGGAAACTAGTTTTTGGGATTTTGCGCACAAATTGTTTGAGAAAATAATTATTTGGTACCTCTGCTACAGAACTGATATTTCTTCCCCTTTTCATTATATAATGTGTATTTTGATGGTGCAGTATCTTCGAATTGTTTAAGACACTTCTCTTTGGTGATTTTACCTTTTATTCGAAAACTAGTTCTTCGATCGGACTGTTTGGCATAGTTTGGAGAATTATCACATGAAGTGTTTGTAAAAATACCTGATTGTTAATTTTATGTTTATATCTAATAAATAATATCAAAATGTGTGTGAGAATGTGAGGATAAATTTTCTTGGTATTGTTGGGTAAATGTCTACTGAAATTCTAGATCAATTTCCAATTTCTAACTCCTTCAATGGAATTGTTTTGAGTAGATTTGTGACTTTGCATGTGAAGTGTTTGAAAAAATGTTAGAATGAGATATACCTATGTTATGACTGATAAAACATGTTATTTAGAGTTGGAATTGCATTTTAATTATTCTACGACCTGTGGATTTAAATATTCTTGGGATTCCTAGAATTACTAGTCAATTTAGATGAGTAGAATTAACTAATTTTGTGGATTGTTTAATGGAATGTATATGGGTGGAATGCTACATACATATGACTGTAAGTGATCCCTGATATGCTTTCCATGAGCTACAATATTCATATATCTCTCTTTATTTGGAATTGGGAAATTTCAATTGAAAACTATGTTCATTGCAGTGAAATTGGCAAATAGTTTTTGGATTCGAATCTTTGTTTTTGGTAAAATATGAATGTACAGCCATATTCTCTATTATTGGTTATTTACTTGTACTGTAGAATGCTATTTTATAGATCTGTACCTTCACCTCTGTGTGCCTCGAAACTCGGTACAATTGGTTTGATTGAATTCCTGGTAGTGTTTAGTGTTTATTAACTAATCGTATTGATTGAACTTGAAATATCCTTCGTTTATGTACTCATCTGCAAAAGTAATTTATTTTGCTATACATTCATGCTTAAAAATGTGTATAATGGATTAAGGTTCACTTTTTGGTTCATTGGCATGGTTGTGTGTCGAATTCGTGCAAGACCAGTTGTTAGTATTGAACAACTAGTTAACTAGTTCTCGTGGAATCATTTTCATAATTACTATGTTTAATTAATTGGAAAATGGTAAATAGCCCAAATTTACATGTTATTAGGTGTTAATTATACATTGGACTTGATAAACCGTGGTTAAGAGATAAACAAATGAAATTATAGTAATTATTTTCAATTATGCGCTAATTGTCATTAAGTATCGTAATTGGAACACTAATTACTAATTAATCATGATTAAGAGTAAATGGAATTTAGATGTAGAATTTATGTCTGAATTGGATTGGAATAGATATTTGATGTTGCTAGAAGGTGTTAGTAATCCTTTCCATCCCTTGGACCAGACATTTGAATAATTATTGAATTTATTTTAATTTATTTGTAATTAAAATGACTTTGTCATGAAACAAATATTGAAAAATGAATTTTAATATTTGTTTAACTAATCCATTGTGATAAAATTATCTAATTAGCATTAGAGAGCTAATGATATGTCCCTCGGTCCCATTGATATCCCCAGTAGACATCACAAACACACATCCGAGATGGTTTCCTGGTGCTTCATCCATTTGGTCCTCGACACTCGATATGATCCTCGACATGCACAAGGAGGACTATGAAGGGTTATCTTTCGATACAAAATGGAATGTGGTATTCCACCCTAACTTATGGAACCCCTCCGTTGCGGCTAACCCCGTAGAGCGGGAGCCCCCCCAAAAAACTAGTCATGATCGTGTTAACAAGTACTAGAGGATTTTGGTACCCTAGAGGACCAAAACTATGTCTCATATGTAAGTGAAAAAGTGGTGTTATTTGGATCCATATCCCCAGTGTCCTAAGTTAACTACAATATTTTGTTGGTCCTCAAATAAGGTTACAATGTTGGTTGAGTTAAGTTAAATTGTAGGCTCAGCTTGGGGTCATGAACCAAGTGTTTTACTTTAGGGTGTCAGATGTGTGCACAAGTGATGTGTAATGTCTAAACCCAAGCGCTCTCATTACCAAGACGTAAATGCAGAAAAATAAATAACAGTAAATGACAATAAATATTTTTCAAAAAAACTAATTCTTCCATAAAATAAAATGTACACAAGTAAATGAGCACATAAGGAACTTTACGGGCTATAGGAAACACAAGGGGGGTATCAAATACCAATCTAGACTAAGGGGGATCACATACAAGGAAAATAGGACCGCAAAACAAACTAGGGGGTTGTAGGAAATCAGATCTAGAGGGAAACAGTTGGGGAAGGGGTAGAACACAGACAAGGGGTCTAGAAAGTGTCTTAAACACCTCAAAATACTGAAAAAATTGTAGGTCACACCTATCGATGGAACATGTGTGCTCGGGATCGCATAGAAAAAAGACTCAGGTCTCACAAAATACGGGTTTCTGCACAACAGGTCACATGAAACTGGGTCACAGTAGCGACTGGGATCATTTTGGAAGCCTGGAAAAGTGTGATTTGGATTTTTGGTCCATGTCGCACTTATTGGGGAAAAAGTGCGACCTAGGTTGCGCTTATCAGGAAAAAAAGGTGTGACCTGAGTCATAGCTTTCTGTCAGATAGGTGTGATCAGTCCGTAACTGAGGGTTTTTTAAGAAAAAACTACTATCTTGGGTCGGGAGGGCATACACTATGATAGGACTGGTTTGGAGCAGCCACATGAGGGTTATATCGATGATGACTAAAGGAACCCAAGTAGAACAAACCAGTAAAAACACTTGTGAAAACAAAGATCCAAGGGTATTGAGTGAGTGGAGTCACCAAAACTGTAGTGGGGATTTCTCCCCTACTACGTGCAAAAGCACCTACCCTAGATCAATCGAATCTAAGGGTAGATTTGATGGTGCAAGGGATTTCTCAACCTCGACTTACAACAAGAAATAACAATAATTTAATATTTTCATCTAAATAATGCAATAAAATAACAAAAAATACCTTTAAAATGGACCACTGCAACCGTTTGAGGAAATTCTTCATCGGCTCCCACGATCTTGGCCTCCATTTTTCTCCAACAAAGGGTTGTCACCGGAAAAGGGATTAAGTGTTACACAAAGAGAACTCGACGTGCAATGTGGGATAGTGTGGTGAAAGGATATGATGGACAAAAGTTCTAGAAAATGTAAGGAATGTCAAAAATTTGTTGTGTAGAGTCCTTCACAATGTATTTATAGGATGATCCAAGGGTTCTTGACCCATGGTATTTTATTGTGCATGGTTTTTGTCCATGTTTTTTTACCCATTCTCATTTTAGGGTTTTTTTTTCCTTTTTGAGGGAGTGGGGTTATGTTGTAATAAATGTTCAACTTCCCTATATTTATGGGGGAAAGAATAATAATTTTTTGGACCATTTTTTATGGAATATAGTTGTGAAGGTCAAAATGGAGGAAATAATGGTGGGATTATGATGTATAATTATGGCTTGGACCATAGAGAGATATGTGGACAATTTTTGGTGTTAATAGTGTTCTTAGATTACATTCTTGTGTATTCAAGGAATGAAGTAAAGCATGAGGAATATTTAAGAATGGTATTGCAAGTTCTTAGAGAGAACCAATTGTATGCAAAGTTGAGCACGTGAGAATTTTGTCAAAGAAGGGTGTAATATTTGGGGCATGTTATTTTGGAAGAAGAAATTGCAGTGGATCTAGAAAATATTGAAGCCATAATAGATTGGTCTACTCTAAATAATGATACAGATGTTAGATATTTTATGGGAATTGTAGGCTACTATAGAAGATTAATTAAAGGATCATCTAAGATCGCTCATCAAATCACATGTTCCAGAGGAAGAATCTAAAGTTTGTATGGTATGATAAATGTTAAGAAATATTTCAGCAATTCAAGAACTTACTTACTAGCACTCATGTTTTTAATATTGCATCTCCAAAGAATGATTGTGTAGTGTGCACAGATGCTTGCATTGAAGGATTGGGTGGAGTGCTTATGCAAGAAGGATTTGTGATTTGCTATGAGTTAAAAAAATTAAAAGATAATGAAAATAATTATACAACACATGATTTAGAACTAGAAACCATAGTACACATCCTCTGTTAGGATTATAATCCTTCCTTGTCCAATTTGGTCAATTATGTCTAAATTTGGAGTATGTCTAAACCATGATTCCTTTCAGTCTATTTTTAGTCACTAGCACCATTGGGTCCACTTGGACTAATTGGGGCACATGTACCAGTTACTAAAGTCTAGGTAACACTAATTGAGGCCAACTGCCACTGATTTCACTTGCATGCATCAGTTTAGGAGCCTCCTAGATCAATTCCTAAAATTTAGGAGCCGCTAGGAGTGTCGTAACCAACCTCCTTCAGTTGAGTTCAGTTAGTGACTAGTTAAGCGTACTTAGGAGTCAGTTACATTCAGTTACATCCAATTACATTCATTTAGCACTGGTCATTGATTAATTACATGTGGGAAGGAACAATTCCTCACCTACCACACTCAGTTAGGATAGTTAACTGATTCTAATTGACTGGTGCACTGATTGAGGCAACTGGGGCTAACTAGTTTAGCTCCGATGATGATTTAGACATGTCCAGTTATCCATGCAGTAAAGTAGAGTCATTCAATTTTAATTCCTCTCTCATGCATTTGAATTGATTGGTTATTAATACCAGTTTATTACATTGTAATTATCATCCAATTATGTTTTGATTAATGAAAGCATTTACAGCTGCAAGCCATTTTTTGCACTGTTTCATTCTTCAATTCCCAAGTAAAATTATGTGATGTATTATGTGAGTTATGTGTTGATCCATAGATCCATGTGCTCAATTTAATATGGCATCAAAGCCTCAGTAGGACATGGCACTTCTCTGTTCTACAGATCTTCTACTTGCTCATTTTTTTGAGCAAAATTGCTCCTTCCAGCACTGCACCAGAAGGTGAAGGTTTACCACTTAATACCCCAAGTAAAGGAATTATTAATCAAGCTTGCTTGATCAACTATGATGGGTGTGATGAAAACCTGAAATGTGTAGGCTTTCCAACATTACTTTTTATTTTTGTGTAATTGCAGGTACAACTTCGAATGGATTCATCAGTTCCTCTTCTCACCCCATTCACAAGCTATTCAGAATGGAAGATGAAGATGATTGCATCTCTGAAGAGACAAGGTCTTTATGGGGTGTCTATTGGAATAGATGAAGAGTCTTTTGAGAGTGAGAATGATTGGCTGAATGAATGTGATGCAACTTTTGGAACAATAGCACTGGCTCTTTCTCCTAGCTTGTGCTACCTCAATAGATCTATTGAAGACCCAAAGGAACCCTAGACAAGATTGAACAAAACCTTTGGAAAGATTGATGAGGATCATAATAGAACTTTGGAGAGAACACCTAGCACCATAAGAGTTCCTAATCCAAAATTATCAGCCTCTATTCTCTCTGATGAAGTTGTTCAAAATGAAGAAGAAGCAAAGTCCTCCTCCAGTGATTTTCCTTTGAATTATGTGCAAAATTTGCCAGTAATTGCTTATGAAAGTGAAGAGAAACTTGATTTATCTCCCTCTAATATTGTTGCTGGTGTGAAGATATGTAATACCTTGTATATTTTGGAAAAAATATCAAATTACAAGAGTGATCCATTTGCTCCCCATGATCTAGATCTTCCAGCAAATTCCTGCAGGATTGCATGTACCAAAATTCAGAATTTTGAAGAAGAAGAAAATTGTGCATCTACCGTCTTGGTGGACCATACTCTTGGATATGATATGAACCTTATTGGATATGATATGATATTATTTGAATCTGATCTGATATTTCTTGGTTCAATATTTCAGGTTCATAAGCTTTCAGTACTGCTTGTAGTTGTTCTCATTAATTTTGTGAAGAAACAAGTACCGCAAGTCTCCTTCAAAACTGTTGTTGGGGATTTGATTTCATTTCACAATTTTGGATCTGATATGAAGCCATTTAGATATGATTTACTTTCTGATATGATATTATTTGGTTCAAATTTTTAAATCCAAGAGCTTTGAGTCATGCTTGTAGCTGCTCTCACCAATTTCGATGTGACAAATCAAGTGCCTCAATTCTTCCTCAAATTTACTACTGGGGATTTGGTGTTAGTTTCATCTTATGAGGTTTCTGATATTTTATTTTGTGAATCATTAGATATTTTAGAAGCTATATCATATTATGGAGCTCAAGTATTCACTCTCCACAATCCTAGGGCTTCTCTACCTTTGGTCACATGCGCATCTCCTCACAGAACTAGTAAAGAGGAAGACATTTTGCATCCGACCGGACACTTGATCCTAATACTTGGGGCTGATTTTACCACTCATGGTTTTCTTTTCATGGATGAAAAATATCATTTTATTGAGTTTTCCTCACATGGTTTGAATACTCAAGAACCTTTTCTCACTTATCAGTTGATTTCAACTACTCTACATGGGTTCAGTTTTCATCCTGCGGTTGTCTATATTTCTGATTTAGTTGAGCATATTATTCTTCTTCCAAAGAGGAAGATTCCTCCAGACATAGTGATGGAGAAGTTCAAATTCTAGGCCCCAGGATACCTGTGCATAGAAGAACCAGATTGATCCTGATCCTACCTGCTTAGTTAGAGGAGGGGATTTTTTCCCATGTGGTTTTTTCCCCGGCTCCTTGTATTAAGCAGTTACTTTGCTTTAATTATAATGGGTGACCTATGGTCTTAGTTACTAGTGTTATATTTTTATGGTTTAAGATAGTATTATCTTAGGATCTTATCTGAGAGAATAACATACACAACAAAGATCACAAGAGACAAGAGACACAAAGAATTTTCCTCGGGGAAACCATAAAGGAGAAAACCTCGCAACTTCCTCAGAGATAGAATGAGCACCAATGGCAATAGTAAAACCGAAAGACATAAAAATATGATCTCCACAGTTGTTCTCTCTCTCTTACTTGAGAGAGATTCTCCTCTCTCACTCATGCACCCCAGTGAGTGAGTGTGTGTCTAATAAATAGAGAGGCTCACTCTCTATTTATATTCTTCCGTTCACTTAATGTCCACTCCATCAAGTCGGCCTCACTTAACAATTACTTACCAGGGCCGACATCTCTAGGAGAGTCTAATAACCCTAGTACCCCAAAACTGTGGGGAATTTTCCCTTCGATCAACAAGGAGGGTTAACCTTAACTAAATTGTGGGGAATATTTCCCTGACTTACAATGGAGGGTTAACCTCAATGACTTTACATGACTTGTTTACATTATTGAATCTCCTGATAGGAACATTAGGGCATGACATGACTCAATTACATTACAGATACTTCCCGATAGAAACATCGGGGTATAATACATAAGATATACAAGTGAATACATTCTGAAGTTACAAATACATCAACACTCCCTCTTAACCAGGAAGGTATTCTCTCGACACAATTTATCAACACAATTCTTCTTCTTTGTATCATCTGGATCATCATCTAGTCGTATTCATCTTCAAGTCATCTTCATCACTGGATCTAGATCATCATTGGATCTAGATCATCACTGTTGGATCATCACTAGTGTTATATCAATTCTACTCATCATAGGAAGTTCTCCAGAGCCAGCCCTTTTTCATGTTGGTTGTAGGCCTAGACTCCAGGTAGGTCTTCATCTTCTTCAACACTTAATTCTAACCCAGTTGAAAAGGATTTCCCAATACTTACATCTGACCATGAGAGGATCACATCCACCATAATGTCAGAAAGGAACACCCAGCACTCACATCTGATCATGGGAGGAACACATCCACCATCATGTCAGAAAGGCCCAGCACTCACATATGACCATGGGAGGAACACATCCAACAACCATGTCAGAAAGGCTCAGCACTTATATCTTACCATGGGAGGAACACATCCAACAACCATGTAAGAAAGGATCTACACTTACATCTGACCATGGGAGGAACACATCCAACAACCATGTCAAAAGGACCCATCACTCACATCTAACCATGGGAGGAACACATACAACAACCATGTCTAAAAGGCTCAACACCTATATCTTACCATGGGAGGAACACATCCAACGACCATGCAAGAAAGGCTCAGCACTTATATATTACCATGGGAGGAACACGTCCAACAACCATGTAAGAAAGGCTCTGCACTTACATCTAATCATGTTGGAACACATCCCGCAGTCACATCAGAATGGCTCTGCACTTATATCTAATCATGTGGGAACACATCCCGCAGTCACATCAGAATGGCTCTGCACTTACATCTGATCATGTGGGAACACATCCTGTAGTCACATCAGAAGGGCTCTACACTTACATCTGACCATGGGAGGAACACATCCAACAACCATGTCAGAAAGGCACTCGGACTCATCACCTCGATCTAGAGAATACCAAGCTTCTCCCTGAAGTACTCAAACTTCACTTTGGTAGTTTGTAGCATAGAATCACATCAGGGCTGATTACGTCCAGTGATAACTTGCGAGCTTTACCAGGACCGATTACATCTAAGGACAACCTATAGGACCATTTACATCTAAGCAACCTGCGATCTTCGCTAGGATTTATGCTCAGACAACCTATCTCACCATCTATGCTAGAACTCCCTCTTTCAATAGATCTCGATCTGGATCACAAACTAGAGCTTCAATGCTCCTTTATCCCAAATAGCAAGTGGCAACATATTTTTCCTTAGCTGTACTCAGTGCCACGCAAGACTACTTCTTGCTACACCAAGAAGTGCTCTTCCTATCAATGGCACTGCTTGCCCAATCTGAATCCATATAACCCTCTAGGTTAATCTTCTGATTCGCTTCATACTTGAGCCCATAATCAAATGTATCCTTTAGGTACCTCAATGCATGCCTTGCAACCATCAGGTGAACATGTGTCTGTAGAAATTCTGACCAGCAATAGATTAATTTCACTCACAACAAATTACAATTGATCATGCAAAATTGTCAACAATGGAGACTGAAAATGGAGCTGTAACACAAAATTATATTAACTCAGTGTACAATAGCCAACCCTGTGATGACATAGGTTGCTGAATATATAGAATATATCAATAGTTCGAATGCATAAGGAGGCATCCAAAGCTAGCATAAAGCAGGCTTACCCAAAATAGGCAAATCCCCCATAGGTGTAAAAAGTTGATCCCAAATCTGTCATGAGGCTCACGAATTGGAAAGGGCGCATGGGAAAGCTAATGAGTGGTGGAATGGCAGCTCATACATGCTTTTTCATGGAGGAAAGAGTGGAGGAGGAAGAGGCAACAAAGCTGATTCACCTCACCTAGTCTTTCTTTCCTATGTGCCTTAAAACACTGAAAAAGCAGGAAATAAAGTAGAAAAAGCAGAAGGGTGCCTAGGAGGCCAGGAATAAAGCAGATTTGATTCCTAAGGCTTTCCCAAGTGCTACATGAGTCAAAGATGGAAAGTTTTACCTCTATGGATAGGCAATTAACAACTTGCACATGGTGGGACTCATGAACTAGGCAAATAAGACAAAAATAAATGAATTAATGTCTAAGTGGGTAAATACTATGGGTTGATTATTCTAACACCCCCCCTTAAGCCTAAATTTATGAGTAATAAATCAAAATATAGGGCCTAGCAACAAGGCTTAGTCACCCTTTTACATACTGCAAGTCCATATGAAACAAGGAAAGAGGAAAAACCAACTTGGGAAAATCCTCCCTTAAACATGGACTGTAAAACAAAATTGTAGAATCTTATCTCTACTCATGCTTTGAC
>LPNX010216904.1:264879-475334 GCA_001517045.1 Pseudotsuga menziesii | reverse complement strand
TAACAACTTGCACATGGTGGGACTCATGAACTAGGAAAATAAGACAAAAATAAATGAATTAATGTCTAAGTGGGTAAATACTATGGGTTGATTATTCTAACAGTGTCAATGTGTTCACAGCAAAGAAAATATCTGGTCTCGTATTTTGTCAGGTACATCAAGGAACAAATCATCTGATGATACATCATGCCATCAACCAATTCTGATGAAGCAACACTCAATAGCTTCAGGTTCGATGCCATAGGTGTGGTATTGTAGTCCATCATCCTGAACCTCTTCAAGATCTCCACTGCATACTTCCCTTGTTCCAGGGATATTCCATCCACATTCTGCCACACCTCCATGCCTAGAAAGTAGTGCATCATATCCAAGTCCTTCATCTCGAACTCAGCAGCAAGTCTCCTTCTTTCAACTTTAATGAGTTCCTCTTTTCTATAAGGAACAAGTCATCGACATATAATAGGAGAAACACTGATATTCCACCTTAAACCTTGAAGAAAAGGTTGGAATCCACTTTACTCTCAGAAAATCCTAGAGTCATCAGTAAGCTATCCATCATGTCATACCATGTCGAACCTCGGGATCTTCTGCAAACACTCCCTCTGAAGCAGAGAATCATTCTCCCTCTACCTTTCGTACTCTATGTATCATGTACTGGAGTGACAAGTAGCTTCCTCTACTACTATTATTCTATGTATCCATCTAGGGTCACTGGATACCAAGATCCTCTATCTTGAAAACGTTCTTCTCTCACCCATCCGTGAGCTTGTCATCCTATATAGGATTCCATCTTCAACCTTGTACAAAAGGTTAAGATCTTCATGAAGCTCCTCATGTATGTGTTATCCCATGGGTATCTTCTAAGATCATACAAGGTCTTCTTTAATTTGCACACATGAGTCTACCTGTCATGTGCCTCAACTCCCACTGGATGCAAATGTCTCTTTGTAGTCTATGCCTTGTTTCTGTGAGAAGCCTCGTGCTACGAATCCTACCTTGTATCCCATGCTGTTGTGATCTACTGTATGTTGGATCTTGTAGATCCATATGGAAGATACTATGGAATTCCCTTCAGGTCCTGATATTGCCTCCTATACATCATTCTTCTTCTCCTTCCCTTTCTTCTTGGCTACTTCTTCATAGATGGAAGGCTCTGCATCAATGGTGTTTCTCAACAGTGTCGCATAACTGCACTATGTCTGAGATTTCTTCTTTCTTTTAAAGTATCATCATATTATTCTTCATCTTGGATTCTTTCTTGAACTGTCATCACTTGCTCTTCAGAACAAGTCTCATCCTTCTTTTCTTGTAGGTGATTGGATGCAATCTTTCCTACAAGTCAAATGCATTTATATGGTTAGAAAAATTTCATAAGGAATATTCATAATGGAAAATTCTTATGCATAAATATATGATCATGCAACTATTTTATCCAATACAACATTCATCCATATCTCACGGAAACTTTCTAGATGCCTTCCATCTCTACCAAGACAACATTGAGATTGTGCACTAATTCAGTATGTCAGCAAAGAGGTTTCATTCTAGATAAGTAGCAATGGAGAGTTGTACAGCACCATGAGCTACTTACCCATCACATGCATATTAGTAGTATGTTGTCATTAATGCAAACATTCTATCATGCATAACACATCAACTGAATATAAACAAATTCATAACAAAATAATATCATGAAATGATAATTGAAAACTTATCTTTATTTGTTTCGTGGGTGGACTCCTTCTTTCAGCTTCATCATCCTCTTCATCTATAACAACATCATTTCTTATCCAAATTCTCATGATGGATAAGAGGCTCTTCAAGAATTGAGTTCTCCATAATCCTCATCGCTTGAGGGATCTTCTTTGGATGGTGAGAGCTTGATTTTTAGTGGCTCCCATTTTCTCTTCTCTTATTATGAGTCGAGCTTCATCTTGTGTGTACTCTTCCCAGAGTCTAATGAAATTAACCACTTCCTTCTGGCACACATTCCTCAAATGAATGAATCCCATGATCCTGGGAGGTCATTCAATGTGGTTATCACAACTTCTTCAGTCTCCACTTCTTCTTCTACTGCTTTCAAGTTGTTCTTTGATTTGAGAGACCCTTGTAAAGTATGACTACATGGTCTCTGCATTCTGGATCTTCACATTCTTCAACTGTTTTCTCAAAGTCATCTTCTAATTTATGTTCTTCCCTTCAAATAGCTTGGTCAAGGAATCAAACATCTCTTTCGGTGTCTTTAGGGAAGACACTTATGGTATAAGGTGATTCGTGATTGAATCAACAGTGATCTTCTTAGCCTTGACCAAGTTCTTCTTGTGTAAGGCTTTTAGCCTCATCTCCCTCTAGAACTGAAACCTCTCTACTTATGTAGGTGTCCAATTCATTTTCTTCAAGAACCAGTAAGATCCAATACTTCCATGCTTGGAATTTTTCATTCTCACCAAGATTGTCATCAAGCTGGTGTGACTAGTCATTTAGAAATGAGAACCTCAAATGTAAATAGCAAAAGATTAGATCTTACCAATTTGAGGTGTTCGTCCTAGTTCCAGAGTTGGATGATCTAGGGTTTATCAAAGAAACACTAATTTCCAAAACTTGGAATATTTTAGATCTGATTGGATAGAAAGATAGACCTCTTCAAGGTGAGCTGTCCAATGTACTCCTTTTCTGAAAATAGTGGAGGGAAGCTCCCAGAACAGGAAGCCCTATTTTACCAATTTATTCTGCAAAAATGCTTGATACTATTTCTGTAGTATTGCTAGAATTACTGCTCCTCTATGTCTGAAATTTTGTACTGAGGTAACCTCATCTATACTTGTTCCAACACCATAGGTTTCATCAAAATTGGTTTCACCAATTGGGACTTATGAGAGTTTTCCCAAGGTGACCTTTTCAGCATGGACAACTTGTATGGACTTCCATGTGTCACTGTTTCATCATCAGGGTATGAAACTTTTACCACCAAAATCACGGCCCATTCCGTATCTGGAAAATCTTTAAAAATTCCATTTGGACCTTCGTAGCCCAAGATATTTCAATTCTCCCTAGGTGCCCTGTTTAGGGATGAATCTTGGAAGAGGTTGGAACCCTAAATTGGAGGAATCATATCTTCTAGAATATAGAGAATCTGAGTTTGAAACTTTTACACAGGGTACATCAGTAATTTATCTTCTACCTATGAAACTTTCAGCTCCTGAGCCTTCTCCAATATCAAGATATAGTGAATGTACCAAAACTACAAGTTTCAGTATTTTAGGGTTTTTCAAGCCCGAGGTCAAACTAGGGTTTGACTTTCCTAGAGTTTCACCCAACCAAAAATATTGACCCAGGTCTCTAAAATTTGATTTTGATGAGGAGAAAAATCCTATGCCGGGCTCACTCAAAAATTCCTCTTCTATAAAAAGCCCTAATTTCTAGCACCAAAAATTGAAAATGCCCAGAATCAAATTCTGCTTCGATAGAAAGATGCACCCTTAAATGGAGAGTCAGCCTAGCATACTTTTTCTGATGGATTGTGGAGAGAGACCCAAAAATTAAGAAGACCTAGCTTCCACAGCTGCACAGTGTCTTCTTCTCAAGTTAGCTATGATACCATGTTATATTTTTATCATTTAATACAGTATTATCTTAGGATCTTATCTGAGAGAATAACATGCACAACAAAAATCACAAGAGAAAAGAGACACAAATAATTTTCCTCGAGGAAATCATAAAGGAGAAAACCCCGCAACTTCCTCAAATATAGAATGAGCACCAATGGCAGCATTAAAACCCAAAGACATAAAAAGATGATCTCCACAGTTGTTCTCTCTCTCTTACTTGAGAGAGCTTCTCCTCTCTCACTCATGCGCCCCAGTGAGTGAGTGAGTGGATGATAAATAGAGAGGCTCACTCTCTATTTATATTCTTTTGTTCACTTAATGTCCACTCCATCAATTCAGCCTCACTTAACAATTACTTACCAGGGCCGACATCTCTAGGAGACTCTAATAACCCTAGTGCCCCACAACTGTGGGGACTTTTCCCTCCGATCAACAAGGAGGGTTAACCTTAACTCAATTGTGGGGACTATTTCCCTGACTTACAATGGAGGGTTAACCTCAATTACTTTACATGACTTGTTTACATTATTGAATCTCCCGATAGGAACATCGGGGCATGACATGACTCAATTACAATACAGATGCTTCCCGATAGAAACACCGGGGTATAATACATAAGATACACAAGTGAATACATTCTGAAGTTACAAATACATCAACAACCAAGGCCCACATATTTTCCAAGTTAGCATTCATGGGAGGTGTTAGGATTATAATCCCCCCTTGTCCAATTTGTTCAATTATGTCTAAATCTGGAGTATGTCTAAATCAGGATTCCTTTCAGTCTATTTTTAGTCACTAGCACCATTGGGTCCACTTGGCCTAATTGGGGCACATGTACCAGTTACTAAAGTGTGGGGAACACTAATTGAGGCCAA
Source organism: Pseudotsuga menziesii (assembly GCA_001517045.1). Lineage (NCBI taxonomy): Eukaryota > Viridiplantae > Streptophyta > Pinopsida > Pinales > Pinaceae > Pseudotsuga > Pseudotsuga menziesii. The sequence goes on along the minus strand of LPNX010216904.1, from coordinate 470,848 downwards.
ACACCACTAATTTCACTTGCATGCATCATTTTAGGATCCTCTTAGATCAATTCCTACAATTTAGGAGCCACTGGGAGTATCAGAACCAACCTCCTTCAGTTGAGTTCAGTTAGTGACTAGTTAATATTAGTTAGGAGTCAGTTACATTCAGTTACATCCATTTACATTCAATTAGCACCATTCATTGATTGATTGCATGTGGGAAGGCACAAGTCTTCACCTACCACACTCAGATATGCTAGTTAACTGATTTTAACTGACTAGTGCACTGATTGAGGCAACTGGGGCTAACTAGTTGAGCTTCGATGATGATTTAGACATGTCCAGTTATCCATGTAGTAAGGTAGAGTCATTCAAGTTGAATTCATGTCTCATGCATTCTAATTGACTGGTTATTAATACTAGTGTATTACATTGTAATTATCATCCAATTACTTTTTGATTAATGAAAGCATTCACAGCTGCAAGCCATTTTTTTCATTGTTTCATTCTTCAATTCCTGAGTAAAATTGTGTGATCTATTATGTGAGTTGTGTGTTGGTCCATAGATCTATGTGCTCAATTTAATATCCTCAATATGTTGAGACATTATTTGTTGGGAAGAATATTTGAGCTTAGAACTAATCACATGAGCTTAAAGTAATTGTTTGATCAACCAAGCTTAAATGTTAGGTAAGCTAGATGGTTGGAATTTCTATGTGAGTTTGATTTTAAAATCAAACATGTAAGAGGAAAAGAGAATAAGGCTGAAGACACCCTTAGAAAAAAAAATCATGTAGCAACCTTAAGTATGTGCAAATCATATTTAATAACAAGAGTTCTTGAAGCCCAAAATAGCGATGAAATGTACCTTTAAGTAAAAGAGAAATTGTAGCAAGAAAAATTAAATGAAATTTGCGAATCCTTATCAACTCGGAGAATATGATCTTGTTTATAAAGGCAGATTGTATATTATAAATTGTGTATATTTGAAGAAGGTAGTAATGGATTGAATTCATCAAATGTCATACTCTGTACATATTGGATATTAAAACACAATAACATCCAAGAAAGCAATATTTTTTTCATGGAATGAGGAAGGATATAGAAAAATACAATGCTCGGTGTCAAAAGTTCCAACAACTCAAGGCAGAGCATCAACAATCAATAGGAATGTTGCAGCCTTTGTCCATTCCAAAATGTAAGTTGGAAGTAATTTCTATGGATTTTATAACATGTTTGTCAATGACAATGCAAAAGCATGATTCAATCATGGTTGTGGTGGACAAGTTTTCAAAGGCGGCTCATTTTATTCTAGTCAATTCCACTCATAAGACAAGTGACATAGCACATATATTCATGAAGAAATAATTCAGATTTGATGGGTTACCCAAAGCAATAGTTTCATATTGAGATGCAAAGTTCACTTCCAAATTTTTGAAAGGGTTATTTTAGGAATTGGGAACTTAGGTGAATTTTAGTATAGTGTATCTTCCTCAAACAGATGGTCAAATTGAGAGGGTGAATCAAGTTCTTAAAGATATGTTGAGAATATATGTGATGGATAAACCATCCAAGTGGGAGGATTACCTACACTTGGTAGAATTTACATATAATAATGGACATCAAGCAGCATTGGAAATGAGTTTATTTGAGGCGTTGTAAGGAAAGGGAAGCAAAACTCTGGTGAATTGGGATACTCCAATAAATAGGGTAGTGCTTGGGCCAGAAATGATTAAGGAAATGGAATAAGAAATAATTAAGATCAATAAAAATTAAAAGCCAGCACATGACAAGCAGAAGAGTTATGCAGATGAAAAGAGTGCACGAGGAATTTAAAATTGGGGATCATGTTTATTTAAGGGTAAATCCAAGGAAATGTTCCCTAAAATTGGGAAGTTGTGCCAAGCTAGCACAAAGATATTATGGGCCACTTGAATTTATTGATAGGATAGGATCAATTCAATATAAGATTGCATTTCCTGCTAACATCAAATCTCGTAATTATTTTCATGTTTCTTTTCTTAAGAAGTATATCCATGATCCTAATTACATAATTGATTGGAATGTGATACAGGTAGAACCCAAGGGAGAGTTCCAAGTCTAACCTGTGCGCATCCTCTATAAGAAGGTAGCATTGCTCTAAAACTGAGCCATCAGATAGGTAAATATGAAATGAAATTGAGCCATAGGATAGGTAAATATGAAATGGAAACACCTTGGTCATGATGAGGCTACATGGGAGTTTGAGTATGTCATTGTAGAGGCATACCCATTTTATTTTAGAACACCGAGGACAGTGTTGTTCTAAGGAGGAGGGGAATGTAATACCCCTATTTTTTTCCTTAGAGTTTCATGGATTGATATCTAAATATTGTAAATATGTGGTGTATAATTCCTACCACGAAGCTCAAATCCAAGGCCCTGCTAGTGAATTCTTAGCTTATAAAAGAGAAAGTATTATATATTTCGTGAGCCATGTGCTAGTAAACCATAGGAAATTGTAAAAACATTTAAATATTTATAATGCAAATAAAATTCTAAGAGCTATATATGGAAGCAACAAAATGAGGGGGATGTATGTATCCATTAGGGATAGGTGAGGTGTTGTGTGATTGAACCTATTGTTTTTAAGTGTCATCTTGAGAACCCATATTGACTTCCCTTACTGGTATTTAATTATGTTGTACGAAGGTAGATCAGAAATCAGAACATGAATTAATGGAGAATGGGAAAACTCAGAAATTCGTATGGTTTAGTATGGGCTCAGTTTACTTGACCCATATGTTAATTTTTCTCATGGGAATTCGTTTTCTATCATCCCCATTTCATTGTGGAACAACTAGACATCAATTCTTATCATGCTTTGCATTCCCAAAACTGAAAAATGTATAAACTGCAACCAGGAAAGAATCCATGTTTTAGAGTGTCAAAAACACCCAGAATTTGATGTGAGAAATGAAATATAGTGTGGATTCCATATACATAAACCCTAGAGAAACTTTGAGAGTGTTAAAGTCCTTATAATCCATAGGAAGATGCAGATTTGGAAACCTGGAAGTTGAATTTCGTGATTGAAGGTCACGTGACTAGAATTCAAATATAAAAAATAACTAGAGTGTATTGAATTAGGAGAGAGATAAGAGATAGGAATTGATTGATAAACCCAATGAATTGAATAATATATGGATATTTAGCATCGTGTGCCTTTCTATGTCCACCCTAAAGAGCACTGGAGGGAAGGGGCACTTGAGGGACTGCGTAGCAGAGAAGGGTACCTTCCTTGTGGTGGATGTGGTAGGTATTGTAGGTGTAAAGGTTGGATGAGATCAATTGAGATTCATATAGCTCTGTGGTTGATCTCACTAGCTTAGCATTCTCCGTACATATCTCCCTATGCTTCACAAACCCAGCAGTGTGTTGGCTTAGCATGAGTGTTTATGCCTATGGTTGTGAGTGAGTCGGAGTAGTTCCTCCTTAGTAGATACATAGCCCATCTCAGGGGTGGCCTCTCATCTGAAATAATATAGGATAGACAAATACCTTTGGTTGGGTGGAATGTTTCTTTTCCATAGCCAATTGCTTGGACAATTCCAATTAAAAGATAAGTGTCTACTTTTATTTCTAAATATTGCATTTCTGTATTGTGAATGATTGTTTAATTATGTTGAATTCAATGAGATCATATAGTTTAAATTGTTAAATTGAATGCCTATGATAGCATGAAATGAGTTTGTCTATGTGCATGATTTTATTATTATGCTTGTGATGAGCATGTTGGTAAATGCATGATGTGTGTGCATTGATAAAGTTTAATTTGATTGTGTACGTTTATTATGAATTTTCACACGCATTTAGATGTTAATCAATTTCATAATGTGGCCATGGGGGTGAAATTTAACACCGCATACAATGTTCATGCTCCCTCTGTTGGTTGGATTGAGCGGAGGCGATGTGACATTTTTTAAGGAATTGTTTAAGATTTCTCAAATTTGTTGTTCTTTGCGTATATCATATTATAGCTCTATAATGCCTCATTAGTTTTTTATTTTTGTCTAGTACATGATAAATTTGTGCAAGCACATGCACCATCTCATATTCAATATTCAAATCCTAATATTTGTGATTGGTGAGGTCGGTCACCACTACCTTCTCCTTCTCCCAAGGAAAGGCCCTAGGAAACACTTCATGAAAGTAGAGAATATGATCCAACAATGTCAAAACAACAATATTTTGGTTATCAATATGCTCATGAAGAGAAACTGAATTCATATTTTTCAAAACATAATGTTTCATCATCCTTGGGGGTGATTGTTTTTTACTTACTTTGAAGGCCAATGGTTGTGATTGATTTCGATCTTTCTTTTGTTACTCGGTAGTTTTTTTGGTACATTGTCAACTCTTGTAACTAATTGCACCAATATTTTATTGATGTGAGACATTTTGTAAAGGTTATCATGGGTTTTTTGTTATTTTGTTGTTTTTAAAGTTGTAGGTCATGCCAATATGGGCCCTTTTGGTCCCACACTTGGTTGACAACTCACCAAAATGGGTTTCTTATGTGATTGTTTTACTGCTTGTATGGGAACTAATAATCCATGGAATTTATGGGCATTCCACTCCCTATCAATGGTTTTATAGACACTCCTGAACAGGTTGGAAACACCTTGGAATTCCCCCACACCTTGAAGGATGGAATGTCTTGAAGTTCCAGTCCTTGTCAAGGTGCTCCATGATAGACTAGGAATGTTCTCAAACCTTGTCTAGGACTATCTGGAAATGTTCCTAATTCCTAATGTATTTATAATGTAGAACCCATGTTATGATTAATTCATGTGCTTCATTGTATTATGCATTTAAATTGTGTTGGCAGAGAATGATTAAAACATTTTCTTGATATTATTAAGTCAGTTAATATTTTTTGAGTGTTCACGTGACTAGTGAGTTGATATGATTTTTCTAGCTTCACTTCAATAAAACTTGCTCAATTTGGATGAGTCCTATAGTAGTGGAAGTAATTTAATTTCCAAAATAAGGTGTTTCCAGTAACTATATTTCTCTATTGGATTTCAAATTAGAATTGGACATTAAAAGTGCCTTTATTCATGGGGATATAACTAAATAAATATATATGCAAAAACATCCTAGTTTTGTGACAGATTCTAGTCTTGTTTGTCAACTCAAGGACTCATTATACAATTTGAAATGGGAACCTCATGCTTGGTATGAGAAGATTGATTGGTTCTTTTTTAATCATGGATTCAAACAATTTGAACCTGATCACAACATTCATGTATTACATATTCATGGAAATACCTTAATCAAGGAATTATTATTTAATTTATTGAAGCATAAAATCTTCAATCCTAAATGAAATAAATTGTGAATGAAGGTTGCAGAAGAGAAGGAGAATTTAGTAAATATTGATCAATCATTCATGGAAAATTAGACACACATGGAGACAAAATTTGAAGAATAACATTACATCCATTAATCAGTAAATTGTATGCAATACAACAGTGTTACAAATAAGATAATTTTAATGACTTAGGTAGGATTCGAATCTGCCAACTTGGACTGACTCTGAATCTAACCCGGTGTGGGGAAATCACCACTAGATATTACTAATGCAACTTCGATCAACTGAATTGGTTCACAATTAGTTAATTGATCTAGGTAGGTGATAAAATGCACCCAAACTCCCTTAAATCATGCAGATTGGAAATAGGATGACCGAAAATGAACTAACTGATTAGGATATAAGAATAACTGAACACCAACTAGGGTCAATTGCTGGTTACTATTGTTGGCACTCAAAGTGGGCTCCTAAATTATGGCTATTGGTATCTAGAGCTACTAAACTTATGCATATAAGTGTATTGAGTGTTATTTGGGGCCCCAAATGAGTCCCCCATGGAACTAGTGAAGTGGCAATGACCTATTAATCTAGGAAAAGACAAATAGACTATGGTGGTCAAGGGAGAATTAATTAATTAATTAATCCTAACACCCCCCCTTAATCCTAACTTGACAACCTAGGCCCTGGAAACTAAGACCAAAGGTCACCCATATAATCTATATGCAAAAATGATTTCTTAACAAACCGAGGAAATGGGGAAAACCTCATGGGAAACCCCCCAAAAAAATAAGAAGGAAAACCAAGAACAATAACTGAATCAAGCCTTTACACCAAGAGAAAATTTATTCTTGAGTAAAAATATTCTGAAAATATTTTTGCAATCTGCATCTCTGCGGAGTAGTAATGCAGCATGATGGTTCGTGTGTGCACTAGTGTCATGGTACTGTGCATGTGATCCCCTCCACCTTATTCGAATCTAATGATAGATAGGAGAAAAAATGTTTCCTTTGTCTCTTCTTTCTATAGGAAGAATGAAATGATCTAATTTGTTATTCAGTGAGAATAATTGTTGATCAGACCTTGCCATTATGAAGCACCTATTTGGGAATTTGTAGAGCCTCTCTAGGAGAAGTGGATCTGCTTGACATAGAACATGGATTTCTTTTTGAAATTGATATATTTTTCTCCTCATTTCATATGAATCTCTAGTCATGTTCCCAATAGCCTCAATAAACTTTTGAGCCCATTTAGGCCTAGGATTGGGATTAGGGACAGAATCTGGATCTAGTTTTGATTGAACTTCATCTTCAATTCCATGATAAATTGATTCAACTTGGTCCTCTGCTTCGGATTCTAAATCTAAAACATTAATGGAAAAATTATCTTCTGCAAAAGGTTTAGGCAGGATGAATTTACCTTCCCTTTCAAATGGCAACTGAGAGTGTACTAGATATAAGTATGGCAGAAAGTGTGAGAATTCATATTCCTTGGAGGCATGGCTCGTATCACCTTTTGTTATAAGCTTACCGGTTGAGATATTTGAGATCTCTACTAAGTAAAGACCAAATGCAACTTGATTTTGTGAGCCTATATGAGTCATATGGTATACAGACAAGAAATTCGTTGTCAAGAGGGTACATAGAGAACATTCTTGAACACTCCATGTTCTAATTTGATTGAACCCTTTAATTCATATTGGATTTGAGTGTCATCTCCCATGTGAATACTTGGACCATCAGTAAGTTGTAATGAAGAGAATGATTCTTTGGATGCAACCATGTGATTGGAGGCTCCTAAATCAATGAGGAAGGTGTGATATTTTGAAAATTCATCCTTTAGTGCATGGCCTCTCTAATGACATTCAGTATTATATCCAGAGATAGCCTTCATTACACCTTCAGGGAGGGAAATATTTTGCTTCTCAAGGAGTCTTGGCATCTGATCTATTGTCTTCTTCATACAACATTTCTATGTATGGTTTCCTTTCTTACCGTAGGAGCACTTGCCCTTGTCAAACCGCTTATGTTTTTCCTTCTTAGATCCTGAGGCTTTATCTAATGGATCAAACTCTAGTTTAGGTTCAAATTTAGTGTTCTCTTTTCCTTTTCTTTTTGCTTCCTGCTTGCTTGCACATTAATTGTCTCACCAACCAAGAGAGCTTGATTTGTGGAGGATCTGATGGCTCCCATCTGTATCATCTTGTCTTGTTCCTTTATTAGATATTATGTGAAGGCATCAAGGGATGGAATTCAATAATGAGGATTTTTTAGTCTCTTAGACTAAAAGGTGGATATGAATGGTGAGAACTATGGGCCAAATGTTCTCAGAATTGAAAGCACCAATTTCTCATCCTTCTTCTTAATCCTGCACTACTTTCATTACATGATAAGAGATTTTAATTTTGAGAAAAAAATTTGTAAATTTTCGAAGTTGTTGGGTTGTAGTTCTATTAGTTCATTCTTTAAAATATGGCCCCTTCGCTCATCCTATTTTCCAAATAAGGATTCTATATTCTCACATAAGTCTTTTGAAGTTCTCAGTCCATCAAGATGGAATAGTAACCCTCTGGAGATGTGGATGCACATGAAGGCAAATGCTTCATCCAGCTTGTTCAGATTTTTCAACTTTTCAAGAGGATGTTGGGATTTGGCCTCTCTTCCTATGGTGACCTTGTACAAACCCTTATTGCACAATACTATCTGCATATCATCCCTCCAATCAAGATAGTTGAAGGGTGTGAGGATACAAGGATTCAAAGTTATTGAATTATCCATCTCACAGCTTCAAGGAACAACTAATTCTTCAGAAATATTCGCTATACCTGCAAAAAAAATTAAAAATACTTCAATTAGAAATAAAACAAATTCAAACACACCCCACTTCGACAGTGCATGTTCTCTGAGTGCATCACACCTTGCTAGACTTCTCTAGACAAAATCCAAAGGGATCAAGAAAGGATCCCAGGATTTATGTGGAACCCAATTGCTTCTGGTGCGTCAATAGAATTTTTAAAGGTTTAAAGTTGGCATGGATACCCACTCTAATACCATGTTTAATTTTTTGAAGAATAGGATCCTCAAGCCTGAATGAAATCAATTGTGAAAGAAGGTTTCAGAAGAGAAGAAAAATTTAGTAAAGATCGATCAATCATTCATGGAAAAATTGGACACACATGGAGACAAAATTGGAAGAATAACATTACATCCATTAAGAAAAAAATTGTATGCAATACAATGGTGTTACAAATAAGATAATTTTAATTCCTTAGGTAGGATTCGAATCTACTAATCGAGACTGACTATGGAGCTAAATCGGTGTGGGAAAATCACCACTAGAACTCAATAATGCAACTCTGATCAAATGAATCAATTCACAAATAGTTAATTGATCTAGGTAGGTGAGGAAATGAACCCAAAGTCCCATAAATCCTGTAAACTAGTGCTAAGATGACTGAAAATGAACTAACCCATGGGAATTGGAGCATAACTGAACATAACTGAACACAGACTAGGGTCAACTACTAGTGACTACTAGTGGCACTCACAGTGGGTTGGATTGGTCTTTGGAGCTCCTAAACTCATGTAGACAGACACATTGAGTGTTAGGTGGGCCCCAGATGAGTCCCCCATGGCACTAGTGAAGTGACAATGATCTCCTAAGCTAGGAGAAGACAAATATACTATGGTGGTCAAGGGAGGTTTAATTAATTAATCCTATCAATTATATGTTGATGATTTAGTTATAATTGTAAATAATTTCAATATTATGTTTGGTTTGAATAAAAAACTTGTCGATACCTTTAAAATGGCTGACCTTGGTCTTTTGCATTTCTTTCTTGGCATTCAATTTTTAAAATGGATGATGGGATCTTCCTTTCCCAACCTAAATATGCCTTGGATCTTTTAAAAAGATTCAATATGGACAGTTTCAAGTCGTGTGCTACCCCTTATCAATAGGGAGTGAATTTGTCGAAAGACTATGACTCTCCATGAGTCGATGACACTCTTTATCAAAATTTAGTCAATAACCTGATTTATTTGATGCACAGTCGACCAGATCTCTCCTTTGTTATCACTCTAGTTTCTAGGTTCATGAAGAATCCTCGAGAAATTCACTGAAAGGATGCAAACCAAATTATTCACCATATTAAGTGTACTTATCAATATGGTATCAATTCATGTCGTAATATAGAACCACTCATCAACTACACTAATTTGATGTTAATTTAGTGGTATGGACCTGCTTATTGATGCCATCCTCACACCTTTGGATTCTTTCAGCTACATAGGAATTTCCAGGTGATACCACAAACTATCATGCTCCAATGGTGTATTCAATGGAAAGGACCATTCATTGGTATATTGTACAAGTATACTTTTTGCATATTCATTTCACCTTGAGACAACCTTCATAGTTATAATCTATCTTTGTAGAGTATGACATATGGTACACTCCCCTTCAAGATGCGAGAGATACCCCATTTTTGGCACTCTGTTGTTTTGAGAGATTTCAATCCTTAGCCAAACAGGTCATATCCCTTATTGGTTCTATGAGCCAAGGTTGCTTCTATCATGTCCCATTCACCAAATCTAACCAACATGAGGGGAAATTAACTAGATATGGGCTTCTAAATTTCACCCCATAGAAATATTATGAATTTAATAGCATTTTCAAATACGTGTGCATATGCATAATAACATAAACAATAGAAATAAACTCCATCCATACACAAACAAAACAATAATTGTCACAAGCATCAAATAAAAACATTTCACATTCAAATACAAGAGAAGAATACTTATCTTTATCCAATGCATATCCAAGAAACCGATTGTGTAAGAGTGAATTTCCACCTATTTGTAGACACTCTATCCAACATATACTCTTTCTGTTGAGGGGTCACCCAAAAACTGGGATATGATGCCACCAGGGTGAAGGAAACACCTACAAGCTTCTTTATCTCATCCTACAACCCGTTATGTTCTCTATGTTTATCCAAATTCTCATACAAATATCTACAGGGATCTCACTCAACCATCACAACCTGGGATCCCACAATACCTGCCCCACACAACACCCTTTTCGAAGAAGGCATCCACTTCACTAATCCACGGCTCTCTTGGGATATCCATCTTCTTGAGTGCTTCTAGCGTCTGCATAGAAGGAGGATAATCTTATGTATGCTATTAAAGCACCACATGTTTCCACAATTCATGGATTCTCAAGAATTTGTGAGTAGCAGAACCCTATGGGTAAATGTTTCTATCTTTTCCAACCTATGCACTAACCTACAGCCATCTATCTTCCCTTCAAATTATGTACCTATATCCCTAAATTCATATTTCTAGGTTCCATAGTTTGGTAAGATGGTCATGAACAATAATGGGGAAATCTGCATAATAGATCTGCATGAGAGAATGATAGAATGAGGGTTGACTCCAAGGTATATGAGGTACTAGTGAAAAACCAATAGGCATAGCTTTTGACCATAGAATACATGACTCCTAAAAATTACAGACTTCTGGTAGTGGACAAAAATGTTACAAAAGTGCAGTCAAACTCATGCTTCAATAATTGATGAAGTGAGTTTTCCCACCAACCTCACACATGCATTCAATGATTCAGTTCAATTGTCAAAATGAGGTAATTTTCTATCTTTACTCACATGGTATAATTTGGATGAGTAGGCTAAGATTGACACTTGGCAGCAAAGGATTTAGTTTCTCATGGGACCCCTTCCTTCTTCCCCTCTAGTGGAATCATATACCCTCTAGTACTCTTTATACAACCATTATTGGAACTCATGCACATAATATTTACATATATTCTGAGTTAGCATGACAAGACAACCACATATTCCAAATAAATATATTTAGATCATGCATGCCTATATGTTAACTAGTCGGTCCTTGTCCTTGAGCTTCGTACTAGGAATCCACACTAGCATATTTACACAAATTACATAATTTCATTCAATACATTACAAGTGTCAAACTGTGGGTATTATATCTTCTTAAGCCAATGGGTATCATTTTGATTTATTTCCTCTCTCCCTACTCAATATCACTTCATTCCCTTCCCCACCTTCTCCCCACAAAAGAGGAAATTAATTTTACTATTAAGTGGAATGTCTTCAAGAGACTCACTCAAGTTTTTCAAATTGAACCATTTTACCCTTAAGTTGTACTTTTACTTCAAGAACTTCATCTATATCTCTAACGAGGTAATTTTTTATGCTTATTATTGTGTTTGGAAAAATAAATTAGATTTTAAGCATGGTCATATTTGGAAAAATAAATTGGATCCTTTGGATCTTATTGTATTTTCTTAGAATTACAAATGATTCAATTTGGGTGTTAATATTACTCCTCTCCCTAGTTCTTAGAGGGTGCTAGATCAATGGAAAGAGTTCATGCCTTTCAAGAAGGAGGTTGGTGGTTTGATTCCTCTATGCCCTGATGTTGATATTTCACTATTGTTATTTAGAATAAAATATTTTTATGATAATTTTTATTAATGGATACAAGGTGGGTTTCAAACCGTCTTTGAATGTTTCTGAGGGGGGTTTATAACTTACCCATAGGTATCCATGAGGGCGGTATATAACTGTCCCCATAGGTATCTACGATGGGGGTTTATAACTCCCCTGGTAGGAATCTATGAGAAGGATTTATAACTACTCCCATAGGACCCTATGAGGGGGGTTATAAACTGACCCCATAAGAGTCTATAAGGGGGGTTCCAAACTAATCCTATAGGATTCTATGAGGGGGATTCAAAACCTCCCCCATAGAATTGTAATAATGTGTTTAGGGGGGGTTTAGAACAGTCTTCGTAGGTTTCTAAGAGAGAATTTTAGGGGAATTTTTGAACCCCTTGTAAATACCTATGGGGGATTTTTGGAACCAACCCCAAAAGTCACTTTTGGGGGCAGTTTCTTTCTCTTTCATATCCACCCATAAAAGCCCAATTTTTTTTACATCAGTGACTTTAGGGGGTTTCCAAACCACCCCCATAGGTTTGATACTTTTAGGGGTTCAAAACTGACCCCATAGGTATCTACAAGGAAGGTTCAAAACCACCCCCATAGGTATCTATAGAGGGAGGAGGGGCTTCAAAATTGCCCCCAAAAGTCAATTTTGGGGGCTGTTTTGATCTCCTTTAGAATCACCCCTAAAATCCAAAACTTTTTAGTGTCAGTGGCTTAAGGGGGGGTTCAAAATACCCCCATATGTTTTTAAGAGATGCTTTTGGGGGGTTTCAAAACTACCCCCATAGGTATCTATGGGTGAGGTTCAAAACCACCCCAAAAGTCACTTTTGGGGGAGTTTTTTTTATCTCATTAAGAACATCCGTAAAATCCTATACTTTTTATCATCAACGACTTTAAGGGGGGTTCAAAATACACCCATAGGTATTTTAGGAGTGGTTTGAAACCACCCTTGTAGGTATCTACAGGGGGGTTTGAATATACCCATGTAGGTATCTATGGGGGGGTTCAAAACCACCACCAAAAGTCAGTTTTGGGGGCGGTTTCAATCTCTTTTATAACCACCCATAATATCCTAAACTTTTGGCATTGATGCCTTTGGGGGTATTTTTATCAAGACTTCCTCTAAAACCAAACTGCCCCCAAAATTCACTTTTGGGGGAGGAAGAGGGTCACCCCTATAGGTCAAAAAATGTAGTAATGGATTATCTATCAAAGAAATATTCTATTAGATTAATTTTATAGAAAAACTCTAAAAATTAACAACATGCAAGATATGTAATACAATAATGAATAATCAATCTCCCATACTTGTATTTTCATAATGCAATCATTTAACATAGATTTATTGAAACAATAATAGAGGAAACAAAGAAACATAAATAATATAATTAGAATTTAAAATTTCTTACTACACATTCTTAATATTTTTCTTGAAGTAGAATAGTCATGACTTCAATCCCAACTACATATAAGAATTTCCAGTTATAAACCATTATCCAAAATGGCTTCTCAATATTCACTTCTTGACAGATATAGTATTTACAATGAAGGTTTATCCCAAAGGTGAGCCTCAAAATCCCATTCTTATTCTAACTTTATTTCTTAAATAGATACAAAAGTAGTTAATATAACTAACTTTTAACCAAACTCTAACTTAACTCAAAGGAGAGCTTGAGTCAAGTTGTTTTTCCAACTATGTTTCATATTGTTCCTGTTTTTCAAACAATTCATTACATAAAGTAAAATGAGGAAAAGGATGATTCTTGAGTGGGATCTTAAGTTTGGAATCTAAGTTTGATATCTCTTAATATATTTCTCAATTATGGGTAGGGTGCATTGAATTCTTGTAACTCCTTGAACTTCATTAGTGATGAACTTCTGGATATGTTATTTACTAATATGGGAAAAAAATTGAAGTTCAACTTTATGTTGATCCTATGCATTTTCCAAATATTTTGCAACTTTTTTGGTATCATATATCTTTTCTAGTGGCCCAAAAGGTGGAAATTGGGATTGATTCACAATATCCTTGATAAAATCCCATATTTTGAGACAACTTAGCCACTCGTCTTCTATTAAATTTTATGCTCCTCTAACCATTTTTCCCCACTAACCTATGTTTGTTAAAATATTGAATGTATGCATAACATACAATAATACATTTAATAACATGCAAAGTAATAATATACTAATATATACTTCTATCTACACAAGCAACAATAATCATGTAAGAAACGGGAAATAAGAGAACAAAATGATACACCAAATATACGTGATAAAACCCCAAATTGGGAAACATCCACAAGAAGGTATTGTCTTCTTATTCATAAAAAAATATATAGTCCTACAAGTGAGATCCTATCCACATATGCTTCACATATTTATAATAGCATCACAAGATAATAGAATGGTATGCTCAACATATGCCCAAAGGCTCTACTTTTCCCTCTATTATATACCAAGTGGTATGGAATAATTACATCCCAAAATACATGTGGGATAATTTATTTTCCACCTATTTATATAATTAATGGTAAAATGAGTGTATTTCTCCATGATGCATGTAGGATAACTCCTTTTACATAAGATTGGAGTTATTTATGCCTTTTAGTCCTAGATAATACATCTTATAATATCATACTAGACATCATTACACATGTAATATTAAAATTACACATTCCAATGCTCCCCTTAATGATGATTGGGAGAACGACACATAAATGGAGGAAGATGGCATTACATTAGCATTCCCCCTTGATGAAAACTTCTTTCATTCGCAACAGACTACGAAGATACATGAAATTTTCTTCTTTCATGGATTTGGTGAAGCTATCAACTGCTTGCTTTCTTGTGGGACAATACTCCAAACAAATATCACCATCTACAACAATATCTCGAATGTAATGAGTGTCCAATTCAATATGTTTAGCCTTGGAGTGATGCACTGAATTGTATTCATCTTAGATTGCACTCTAATTGTCACATCTTAATTTGATAGGAGATCTATGAACTAGTCCAATATTTGTAAGAACATGTCAGATCCCTGCTTCTTCTTTAGTTGCTTCCTCGCCTTCTGTGTACTATGCTTCACAAGAAGAAAGAGAAAGAGTTCTCAACTTATTTTTGTACCATGAAATTGGACCTAAACCAAGCTAAAATATGTACCATGTAGTATACCTTCTATCTAAAGAATCTCATGCTCAATCATAATTTGTATAAAGAAGAAGTGAAATAGGAGCCCTACTAGAATAGAAAACACCATAATGCATTGTACCTTGTAAATTTATGAGAATCCTATTTGTTTCTTACCAACTACTTCCATGAGGCTTTTGCATAAACCTAGAAACCATGTTGGCTATTGTTATCACAAAAAACTTGCACACATATGAAAATTTTGTGATTCACAAGGTAAAGCATCATCAACACATAGCATGCATATAGCTGAAGAAATATTCACAAGATCTAAAAAGAATATTGAGTCCAAAATTCCCCAAAGCAGTAAAAAGACACAATATTGAAGGTTAAATTATGTTTATAGGCACTACAGTGTGCACCTCCAGAACAATAGCTATGCTCCAGTGCAGACTTTCCTACAAGATATGTGTGACTGACACAGATGACGTGATCTCACCACCAGTGGCACATTGAAGACTCGTGAAAGCTCCACCTACCCAAATAATTTGAATTTTGGTCCTTCACATACTTGGTTTCCTTAAATGGCCTCTGGGTGTACTCTGGAGCCAAAACATGGATCAATGGGTTCACATTATGATATTGTTACTTCTTGGCCACCTCTTGGGATATATAAGAAATCCATCAGCATGCTTATTGAAAGAATAATTTTGAGAAAAGTTATGTTTTTGGAATTGTGATTGAGTTCCCTCTTCTATTTCCTTTTTCCTCTTGTCAAGCATTCCCAATGCTCCCTTTCCTCCTTCCCTCAAGGGGAAAGTGCTCTTCTCATATTTCCTCCTACCTCAAGGAGCAATATCTTCATTGTTTTATCTTAGTTTAGGCTTGTTGAATTTGTTAAATCTTATGAGTGCTTGTGTTGCATAACCCACAACTACTATCATTTCCTTGGTTACCAGTTCAAGGATAATAAGGAAGATTTCTCACGCTAGTGCCATTTTTCCCTCAATAGTATTAATGGTTCCTCCACTTAGTTTTTATTCATTTATCTTTATTTAGGTTGTTGTTTGTAGAGTGGTTAATTTCTAGTATGTTTTTCCTTGTAGGTGAAGAGGACCATCCCTCTCATCCCAATAATTTGGACACTATTCAGTCGGTTAAGCCGGTTTTACAGTAGCATGCTTCCTGACGTCTCTGGCACAATGATAGTAAATTTACACCTTCAAAATATGTGTTGACCATGCATTTTAATAGAATTTTTCCCACATAGTCTGTATGACCAAACTTAGTTCACTTTTCCCTCATTGTTCCCGCACTACAACGCTCTAGTGAGTGCTTCTACAACACAACTGTAAATTTTATTTCTATGTTGTATATTCTTTATTTTCTTTTTATTTGTTCATACAATAATTTTCATCCCACTAGATGCTCACTAATGAACTAGGAATTAATTATCTTATAATGGTTACTTGTTCCTATAGTAATTATCCCACCTAGACTAAGATTAGGAAGTAAAGGGGTCACCCCTTAAAATATACTTAGGAAAACAACCTTGAAGATCCACAAGGACCTTATTGTTTTCACTAATATTCGGGGCATCTTATGATTGTTTTATTTTCTTTAACATCTTTTGTTCAAGTATTTTAGAATCCACTTTGTGCGCACAAGCAAGGACCTGAAGACCCTCCCCTTCCCAAGTATGCTCTTCACAATTTATGTGAATCAGAAAAGGGAATGAAGGGTGAAATACCTCCATTGCACTCTTAGCATTTATTTTTTCAAGCATCATTAGTTTGTTTAGAGATCAACTTACAATTTACATCATTTTGTTTTAATCACTTTACTTAATTTCATCAATATTATTTTATTCCATCATATGACTTTTCCCACTTGCACACACTAAGGGACCTAAAGGATCTTTCCAACCGAGTATGCTCTTCATGATTTCAATGAATCAAAAAGAAATGGAAATGTGAAATACCTCCCTTGAACTCATTTAATTCACAACAAAATCCTTAGAAAGCAACCATTATATATTCTAAGCAACTAAAATCCTCAATAAGAGGTCATAAAACAATATTTTTGTTTGGCAGGATTAATTAGGCTAGGCACCCAAACAACGCCCACCAATCTAGTTTCATTAGGCATATTTTTGAAACATAGCATTTTTGTATTTTAGGGTTCTTTTAAATCCTGTTATAAGCTAGTGTTCAAAGAGATCCTGAATTAGAAGTGTACCGATACCAAGGAGGTAAAATATGAGGTATAACTTTCATGCTATCCACTACAAGGAATGCACCTAGTTCTTAGGGAGACGACAGTATGTCTCCTAAGCACAACAACTGATCCACACTTGACTCAAGGTAACCTTAGTGGAAAAAACTTAGGGCACTGCCAAGGAACAATTGGGAGTGCAAGTTATTCCTAAAGTCAACTATTATCATTGGAAGGTGTTTCAAAGTCTTCTTGATTGAAACCTTGGCCCCAGGCTCCTTATTAACTCCACTAGTCAATTTTTGTGTGGATTCCACTATCACCAATATTTTTGCTTTTGGGAGGCCCAATTACATTTGAGAGGAAGGAAGTTAGGTAATTTTAAGGAATTTATTCATGTTGTTATTTTCTAAATATAATATCATTAAACTCGTAATTTAAATAGAACCTACGTTTGGACACCTTTGCACTAAGAAATATTTGAACATATCACTCACTTATTGCACAATTTTTCGTCCATTCTGGTTGGCATATTTTTGCATTTGTCTATATTGTGTTTATTCATCACCCATCACTCTCATTTGGATACTATACTTCCACCATATAGGAACAAAACCCCCCTAGGGAAGTCCCACGGACGGTGAGGCTCTCTCCCCTCTATCGAGGGGTATTTTTCCTTTATCTCATTATGGAACATGTGGAATATCACCTGGTCAGTGCCAATCCCATTCCACATTAATTGGATCCTATAGGATAGGATACACCTTGCTTAATTCACTCTCTTCCCTTAGAGATATTTTTAACCCTTTCCCCTCCTCTTCTCATGGAAGAGGCTCACCTTTGTTCACTCCCTCGTGAGGTAATACCCAACCTTATTCCCCTCCTTTAGGAAGAGGCCGCAACACATCTTCATATTCCCCTAGAGTAAAAATATCACTGTGAAACATTCCAAGGTATCCCTCTGGAGAAAACAACATTCAGTATAACATGGTGACACCCAAACCAAACATACCATTCATAGAAAGTTTGAACTGTCTTGGTTTATCCAAGTTGGTTAATAATCCCTCGATTCACTCTCTCCCCTTAGAGATAATGTTAACCCTTTCCCCTCCTCTTCTCATGGAAGAGGATTACCTTTGTTCACTGCCCCGTGAGGGAATACCCCACCTTCTTCCCCTCCTTTAGGAAGAGGCCACAACACATCTTCATTTTCCCCCAGAATACAAATATCACCGTGAAACATTCCAAGGTATCCCCTTGGAGGAAACAACATTCATAATAACATGGCGGCCCCCAACCCAAACCTGCCATTCATGGAAATATTGAACCATCCTAATCTATCCAAGTTGGTTAATGATCCCATAGCTCATGATGCCACCTAGTCAGATATGCCAGAAAAATACCCTCAGATATCCCTAAATTTGAAGGGAAACACAGATATGATCTGGATAACAACACCATATATTTCCACCTATGGTGTTTCTCCAATTGCATAGTGGAATATTCAGTATGTCTACATATCTGGAAAAGAACCCAAACTAGAATCGATGCAAAATGGTACATAAACTTGACAAGAGATTCTCATACCACATCTGAGACCATTGTTGTGTCATTTCTATCCTACTTTCAGTTGCCAATAAGGCATGATCTTGGCCTTGAAATTATCATAGATTTTATACAAAACACTATGACACACATAATGGATCATATCCATGGATAGCGTCATCATCACACCTTGTGAAAAATAGACATTCAACCTCCCTTCCTTTTGGATTGGTTTCACAAATATCTCCAACCAGCTATCGCAAAGGATGTGGCTATCTCAATGCCATAAAATGAGGAAGATGGTATTCTCAAAGACACACTTTAAACTCATATATGCACATTCAGGGTACTTGTATGTTGTACTACCAGATGCTCCTCGGCATCTATCACTAGATCCTCTCATTGTAGGTATGTCACATTTAGCAAATGGGATTATTTGGTCCATTTGATCTCATGGTAAATCTCCCCCACAAATTCAATTTTCACAATCACCCATGATGATGCAATACCCACCTGTCGTTGTTTTGATGGATCCCATTACAACTATACCATATCCCTCATTTGGAAATATCCAATATGGACCATACAACCCTATTTATCTAAGTACAATCTAAGTACAATCAATTCCTCAACTAAAAACGACACCACTTATTCCAACATCCATATTATATGTGGCAAAACCATCATATATTGCACCCCCGGGGTATAATACTTACTATCCATACCCATGCCACCCCCCCTATACGGCACCCATGATTCATATGGGAGACAACTTTGTCCAACATTCTATGCAACAACAAATCCAACAATTCAAGTAACTTAATATCACCAATCCCCTGAATCCTTAGAATCAGGGAAACAACTGACAAATCCAACAACAAGGGAAGGAGACCAACCAAGTACCCCAACAAAACCTAAACCAGGGTAACCATCCAGCATAAGGGGTAAACCAACCCAAGCAAGGATAGAATGCCAACTTGAGTATAATTTATTCTTTCTTGATATGTTGTGAGTATGGTCATTACACTCACCATTGTTCACTTATCCCTGACTTCCAACAAATTGTGGGAGCTAAGAAATAGACACCTGCAAATCCTCCTCGGGCGCCTTCTGCACCACAACCTCAACAATTTGTTTTGCAACAACCTTTTCTAATCAAGGTGTGGTTACCCAATATTTGGATCCTCGCCCCCTAGGTGATGTTTATTTCCAAAACCTTTATTGGAACTCAGCGTTAGTCAACCTACATACTCAGGCCTAAGGGTACACCAATGCTGACACCTCACCTATCCTTGAGGAGACTTCAATCCCTTCAGTAGGATCTTTGCAAATTATATTCCCTAGCACAGATTGAATCCCAAATATACCCAAAGAACCACTAAGGAGTACCCTCATAATACCCACATGAAGGCTACTCATAATTATAGCATTGTAGATGACTTATTGTTACACCTAAAAACTGTCACCTTTCCTAATCCCCTGAAGTTCATTGGGAAAAACATCTTTTGGAGGAGTTTTTCCCCAATTCTAAGAGCCTTGATGCACCTTGTATTTTTACATAGGGCATCAACAAAGCATGACACCTTTTACCATTGATATCTAGTGTCGGTGACACCTGTTGCACTTAGACAAGAAGCATTTTCCCTCCCTAACGCCTTATGCTAGTGTGCAAAGAGCATCAACGGTCTCAAAATGGGAAAAAAAACAAATTTTGACAACCTTCTAGAATAAAGTCATCATGGAGGCTTATCCCAATGAATTATCTCAGGTGGCACTCGTTCCCCTAACCTCTAGGGATGATCCCTCACCTTCCTCCCAAATAATCTCAACCTATTTGGTCCCCTTTGGCCTATATAAGAAACCTCTTCCTCATCGATGAGGGAGGACCAAAGAAAGCACATTTATGTTGGAAAAGAGTATGGCCTTCTAAGTGAGAGATTTTAGAGCTTGTGATTTTGAGTCAAGATCTTGTGAGAACAAGGCTTCAACATCAAGGATTTGGTTGTAGTTTTCTTCTCTATTTTTGTTCATATATATATGCTTTCCTTTCCCATAAGTAAATTGTGTTTGATGTGAATTATTTATTTACTTTATCCTTGATCATTAGCATAGATTGTTGAGTTATCTTGTTGCTTTCACTTTTGTATCTTGTCCTTTACATTCTTTTGCAGGTACAGCTGATCATAAGAGGATTCAAAAGGCAAGGATCGTCTCCATTGTGAGGTAAGAAAGATTTACGTTCAAGTGATTTGAAAACCTAGGGAAAGGTTACATTGTTGTGTGTCTTTTGTTCTAGATTTTCCCCATGTAGACTAGGGAAACAATCTTTGTCCACGTTGATTGAGAATTATATTTCACCATGTGACATATCATGAGTTGTGACAACTTGACATTCCTGGTGAGGATCCAGATTTTCAGCCCATCTTATCACCTAATTTTTATTGTAACTTTATCTTGGGTAGGACTTTTTTGTGTGATATTTTTTATTAGAACACCTATAGAGTAAATTTTTTAGCCAACATTCTGGATGAACCACCTCTCAGAATATCTCGTAGGCTACAGTGTTTACCACCTAAATATCCTCTTATTAGGGAAGGAAGAAAAGGGGAAACCATGGACCAACCTGTTACGATTGATCCACATGTAGAGGGAATTCTAGTTACTGAATCTAAGGATGAGTAATCTTCTTTTGAAAATCCGTCTACCCCTACTTCGGTAATATTTCAATAGCCTTCTTCACACGACTCAACCTTTCACTTTGCAATGGAAGGGTATTCTGGTGCACAAGATTGGCTATTTTCCCAGCCTTCAAATGATCTCATAGCATCAAAATTTAGTCTGAATTCCCCTTTCTAGGATACTTCCTTAGGGAAAACCACTTCTGAATATGGTACTATTGCTTTTTCATATGTCACGCCCCCACGAGACATAAGGTTAATTTTGAATGATGAGTCTTTTAGATGAATCCATGATCTTGTGTCACATTTGTATATTATGGGGCGGAGCATAAGAAGATGGAGCTTATCTCCCTCACCTATCCGTTCAGAAATAGCAGGTCCTAAATACCATTCTCATGTTCAGTCTCATGTCGCTATTGTTTCACAAATACCGGTTCAAAGTGTGATTTCTTACGATCCAGGTCAACCTTCTATCCCAACCCTATCATTAAAAAATATCCCATATGTTTCAAGTTCTCTTGTAAATTACATGATTGGGGGGGGAATCCCTAGCCCAGGTTGTTTCAACAACCAAGATATTTTCTTCGAATGCTGGGAAGAATGTCGCTTTAGGACAGCAGGTAGTTAGTGGACATTCCACGATTGGAAATGTGGTTATCCCTTCTCCCGTTATAGGAAAACCATTGTGGGTACAACCTGTTATCCACTAAGTTTCACTTAGGGTATTTTTCAAGTGAGCCACCAAGGATCGGAACAAATCAATTGTTCTTACTCAGCTGCTCGAAAGTTCCATGCTTTTATCAAGGGCAGTTGTAGTCCCTTTTTCTCATGTTCACAAACCCATGGGGGGATTGTAATAATAAATGGCATAGTATGATGGTTTCTTTTGTAAAAGGATTGGCCTTCTTAGGACTTGTTCATAAAGGTCATCATCCTTGACTATTTTTTCCCTCGTCAATTATATGACGCTTTTTTAAGTGACATATAATTTTCGAATTTTTCACTCAAAATCCTCCAAAGTTGGGATTGTAAAATAGGTGATTATATCTTAAAAGGTTATTAAATCCTAGGATATATGTATTATACCATGCTAGTCATATTCCCAAATTTTCGTGGACATGTGCTAAGTCTTTCATAGCATTTTTTAATTTTAGGTTTTAAATAAAATCATTGATAAGGTATTTTTTAATTGTAAATTTTCAAAAGGTCATAAAATTGGGCCTATGGAGCCAATTTGGTCATGGGGATGCTCGTTGTTGGACCCAAATCCCCCACTTAACCCCTAAACCCACTTTTCCTAAGTTTTAAGTGATTATTTATCACTTAAGTGAAATTCTCTCTGGAAAAAGGCAAAAAGTGAATAAAAATTTAGAAAAAAGGGAAAATATGGAGAAAAACCACATCCCTAAATCAGTGGGAACTTGTTCCAGACATGGTCTAGGTTAACTAAGGATGATGTTGGGGTTAAATAAAGACCAAATAAATATTAAATAATCTTTTCCCAATCAAATCCATATGGGGGAGAATTTCTCCTTGGATGGGGCACATTTATCCATGAAAAATATCACCTCTTGTTGTATACGTGTCACGGAAAGAGGGGGGTGACCTAACTTGTGAGAAGTTGTTCCTACCACCTCTAGTTCACTCTATTTCTCCCCCAATCATCTCAAAAATTTCCAACACTTGGAAAATTTTCCCCTTAGGGTTTTCTCTCATTTTTCCTATTTAAGCAAGGCTTTCTTCCTCATTTAGAAGAATGCAAGTAACCTATGCTTATTGTAATGTTGATGTTATTTTTATTAATAAAGTTGAATAATTTGGAGGTATACCTTGTTCCATTGGATTAAATTCTTGTGTTATGAGGTGATATCACAAAGCTTTGATTTCCTTTGTTGAAATTGTTGATGGATCTAGCTTAGAGGGTTTTTTTATAACACATAGAGTAAGCATTTACAATTGTTAACTTGCTTGTTTGTTCTTTTCTTTTGAGATATATGAGAATATCCAACTATACTTAGTTGTATTGGGGATATTTTAATTTATTTTCTTCAAACACACTATATCTAATCCATTTTTTGTGCAAGGATTTTCTCATAGTTGTGCAGGTCACAGATTCGAGGGAGGATTTGAACTAAGTTGTCTCATCTCTTCTCTTAGGAATTTTTTAAAGTGAATTCCATTGTTTGTGGGATATTTAAAAGTATTCACAAAAGGATCAAGCAAG
The DNA here is from genome assembly GCA_001517045.1 of Pseudotsuga menziesii. NCBI lineage: Eukaryota > Viridiplantae > Streptophyta > Pinopsida > Pinales > Pinaceae > Pseudotsuga > Pseudotsuga menziesii. Next base: position 447,224 of record LPNX010216904.1, on the reverse strand, counting down.
AAATTGAATTTTTCTTCCCATATTCTCAAACTAAACTTTCTCTCTTCTCTGGTTACTTTGTTCTAGAAACGCTAAATAAGTATATCTTGTTCTTGAAAGTGTATTCCTCAATCCACCTATTTTAGCATGTTAGAGTAGCTATATCTAAAAACATTGTCAAATTTTTATTATTTTAACTATATCTAGGCTTGTTGTTTTGTTATCTACACTTGTAAATTTTCCAAAAATTTTCTAAGTACCAAAACTTTAAAAAAATTATGTGTTTTTGTGCATACCACCATCATCTAAACATATTAGCTTTCTGGTTTTTAGCAGTTTGGAGGAAAAAGAGAGGGGGGTGCTACAAAAAAATCAAGCTTTGGGACATCTAGAGCATCCACGATCCATCTACCATCCCCCTCCTTCATTTATTTTTCGTCCCTAAGCAAGTTTCCAAGCCTTTTTTACCCATTCTTCAAGGGTCAAAAGGAATATATTTTTCTTTAAAGAATTGTAATAAAAGTTAATAAAGAGCAAGTGGGAATATGGAAGCATGTATGTTCCCATTGTGTTATTATTTACTTTTTGCACGTCTTTAGATTAGGTTTAGTTTTAGTTTGATTATAGCGCAATAAAAAAAAAATTGGTAGAACTAATCCTGCATTGCTTTACTAAATTACCCAAGAGAATCCATTCAATTGGGGAAAAAATACTTGGTTCCATAGAAAGTAGTGTACTTTTATTATAATACATTTCCTTTGAGGCATCATTTTTCTATTTTGGTCTTGAAAAGTAATACTAACCCAGCATTGATCTACCAAATTACCTAAAGAGCTTTCTCGTTGGGGAAAATATATTCCTTGCCATAGTAGTTAGTCTCACTGCTTTTTCTTGTCTTACAATACCAAATTGGAATCAACAATTTGTCATTCCGTTGTATGCTCTTTCCCATCGCAGGTTCTCCCTAAGCTTTGGGATAATCAAAAGAACGAATGCACACTAATTAATTCCTCACATTTAATTTATCAAACTCACAATAATAAAAGTTACAACCCATCAAACATTACGAAAATATGGCATAATGGACTTAAGGATTAGTGGGAAAATTCTTCAAGGAAAGAAAGAACAACTTGAAAGTGATCGTGGGGTCTCGTTAGGATACATACTTGTTGGTGTAGTGTTGAACACCCTCCACGACTCCTTCTAGCCCAAATTTTCCTATGCGGAGCCACTCTTCTCAAAATCCTGGACATACTCCTAGTACCTCTCGATATATTGGGAACCCCATTTCCCCCTTAACCTAATTCATCCTTAATAACTTTAAAACTGACCAAGAATAAATTGCAAAACATTTTCCATTACATCAGTAGCAACTATTCAACTCCATTTTGGCACTGGTCCATTTACAAATCTTATTTGATTTAAAGTCATTTGATTATTGTGAATGTTGTATTATCTCATGTTATTGAATTAAGCTTTATTTTTGCAATTTATCTTGTTCTAGTATTTTCATTCAATAAACTCCTAACAAACTATCTAATCTGTAAACCATTAAAATCAAAAGAACCTTAGTAACTCTTTTAAGGGACCGCCCCCTTTGGCTCCATCAGAGTGGCCTAAATGGAGGATTCCGGATTAGGTGACAGCACCTGACTTGAGACTTTTTCCCAAGGACGCACTTAGTAGCTTGAATATTTATGTTGTGCTAAATTCCCCCAAGTGCATGAAAGGCGGCAACATTTTTTGGCATCGTTGTCGGGGATAAATATTTTTATTCTTGGGTTATGACTTTTATTTATTTTCTTTTTGCTTTTACTTTGTTTGATGAATGTTTAGATTAGTTATTTATTTTTCATCTGGTAACTCCACTAAAAAAAAATTTGTTTTAAGAAAAGCAAAAAAATATTTTTTTGAGAAATTCTAATGCATATTCTCACATGGCGACTCCATTGAAGGGATAAAACCTCTGTTTCTCATATAAATTGTGATATTGATTGTGTGTAGATGAGCCTATTCAAAATAGTAATATGGTCTTTTATGCTCTTCAATCGTGAAGACACAAGGTGTTTCTGTAAACATTGAGAGAGCCATATTCTCTTGAAACTCATCTCCAAAAAACTGATCGAATTGAGCAAAAGACTAAGGGAAATCTTTACAGGTTGTTGAAGAAATAAACTGGTTTAATACATTCTCAGTGGTCGGCCCTTGAAGTGCCAAGGAGAAATCACTAGGAAGGGAGAGATCATCAAAGTCTTCATCCCCAAAAGAACAATTTAACTACCATGAATTTTCAGTTATTGGTTGTGCTGGGGGGTATAAAATAAGTCTTTGTATGGACAACCCATTGGAAATAGTCATCTCTCCATCCCTACATCCTATAAAATCATTTACAGTAGCTAACCATGGTCTTCCCAAAATAATAGGATTCCCTTTAGAATGATTCTTTGATTCTACGATCATAAAGTTAGCAGGGTATTCCCATGAGGCTAATGATACAACAATATCATCCAAGAATCCAGTAGGTTTTACCGTAGTATGATCTACTAGTTCTAGGATGGAGGGATTTGTTGGTGAAACCCACCAACAAAGCCTCGTCGATAGGGTTTCTCACTCTGTCGATGCCCACCCGGCGTGATCTCCCTGAGCACCATCCCAGACAGGTTTTACCCTACCTAGCAACATTCGTGGAGTGGACGAAGTATCACCCAAGATGTTCAAGGGAGAGCTGTTGAAACTGAGTTTCCAGTAGTGAGGACAGAGGATATGAGGATTCGACAGGGAGGAAACATACCCATTGGATCTAGAACTATGCAATCATCATTGATTCATTTCCATAACATCATACATTTAATACAATATCGCTAATGCCGCAACATTGTTCATAAAACATCTCAACTCATAATGCAACAGAATGTAACAGACGTTAAAATAGATCGCATCAATATAGCAGAAAGGGAATAAATCACAACAACATCATAACAAAATAGGTCGCAGCATCATAACAGAATAGATCGCAGCAGGAATAACAGATAAGATTTGTGAAACAACGGTCATATCATATTAATCTTACGAAAAGGATCCAAAACACACAATTCTTCTCCACAACAGGAGGCTGACTACATCAGGAAAAACCTAGATGGATCGCAGATACAACAGGAAATTCTTCAAAAACCAGATCGCACTAGACCTCATGCTATAATTATCCTCTGATGTGATTCTCCTGTGATGATATCTATTTATTTGCAAAACTAGATCTATAAATAGGCTTGTACCTTTACATTGAGGGTCCACTTCTAACTAAATTATGACCACTAATGACCTATTGCAACAAAACTTGGTCAAATAATATATAAAATATTCAAAGCGGTTATTCTTCCGCCCATCGCGCTGATCTAGCCTTGCGCGGTAATGCATGAGCTTGCGCAGCTACCGCGACGCTGTGCAACTCACTTACCAAAACCTCTGCCAACAAGCCCCCAACACATTCTTGTGTCTCGTCCTTGAGCCATGATAGGTTGACAAGGTATGTGCTAACGTTCGTGCTTTAAAATCTTTGAATTATTGTGCGATCTTGCAAACCTGAAGCTGGAATTTGTCGGAAACACTCTGACAATTATTCAAATCCTTCTGCACTGAGTGCTCTTCTCTAGCCTGGTCATCGACTATCTGTCGATTCTATTGCACTTCCTACAGCGTTGCGACTGCTTTAACAGCCAACTGTCCACCGATTTCTTGAAATTCATCAAGCTGAGTGCGGTGCTTTTGTTGGCATTCCTAGGCACATGTAGCTCTCTACTAAAGATCCTTCAATTCCTTGGCCCTGGTGATCTACACCATCAGCGGCATGGCCCGTAGCGACGTCTTCAGCATACTCAACTGGCCTTTAGCTTCTTGCACCTATGTTGTCAACTGATCAAGTTGCTCATCTTGGACGAATCTCTGCCAAAATTGCATTGTCTCCTCCATAATTTCCTTTGCCTCTTGCTCCATGGTTTTAAACTGAGTCGTGATTTGTTCAATGGAATCTTTCCTTTCCATAACCTACTTCGATGGTGTCGTAGGTTGGACCAGGGAATTGAGCATCAAGTTGGGTATCTTGGAGCTGGACAATAGTTTGCCCCAATCACTTGGCCTTCTTGACTGGGGTGAGCTCGGTTGTGTTCTCAAAAATGTGCTGGAAGGCCTTAGAAATATCTTGCTCGACTTCGCCGCATCTCGCACACATCCAAACTTGTTCCACAATAAGGCAGTCTTGCACCTTCTTCAGCTCAATAATCTTTGTGGTAGCATTGCACTGCAGCTCAGCCTGCATTTCCTTCAAGGCATCTATCTCCCATACTTTTTCTTTCGCCAGCTGCACCCAGACCTGATGCAGCTCCTCTGCTTCTTTCTACAGCTTCTCAGTTGTGCTCTGTGGCTGGACATATCCCCCAGTCCTCTATTTTTGTCGGTCTGCCAATTCCATGGTGGCAACGTGTTGCAACTCCACTAACACTGTAGCAAATAACTTGTTCAAATCAAAATACACACTCTGAATCGGTCGCATCAACTGGTGTACTTCCTCATTTCCCATGTCAATCGCAATCGGGGGAACTTGCACATTCCTAGCCTGGGGCTCAGTGCTGATCGATGGGGCGGCCTGCATCATAGGTCTCACAGATGTCTGTCTAGAAACAATGTCAAAAATGGAATTTAATCTATCTCTTACAACACCGAATTCGTCATGCTTGGATTCACGGATCGCCTTTGTCATAGCCTCAGAGGAGTGAGTGACTTCTTTGATAAGCCGCTGCAGTTGGTACTCCATCCCCAACTTGGTACCACTTCCTGCCTCATATTCTTGGCACCATTTGGTGTGAGTCTCCTCCTACAAGCACTACGTTGCATCCTCTGGGTCCGTCATTGACTCGTTATCAGAGTCGTGAGTACTTAGCTCCTTCTGGGCAGGCTCTTTAGGGGCATCAGGTGGTGGTTCCTTAGACAGTTCCTCCAGACTCACTGGGTTACGCCATTCAGCTAGCCAATCTTAAACAATAGCATCCAATTCTTTCATCATAACTTTGTAAGCCAAAGGTATCCATTGTTAGTCAGGGTCCCACTATGCCTGAATCTAAATAGAATGGGGTCTGATGGCGAACCGAATTAGCCACTGATACTTGGCCGCTGCATAAGGAGGTACTCAGGGAAGGGAAACAATGGTAGCTTGTAGTGCCTCCCAATAGACCCAAAATTGAATAGCATAGTCCACCTATTGACTGGGCTCTTAAAGCCACCATAATTTTTGATATCGTGCGCTGTGGCACACCTTCACTGCATCAATTGCCATTGGTTGGTAGTCTTCAAGTTCCATCCAGCCAACTAGTGCAATGAGAATAAAGAGACAAATATATGAAAATGACCTCCCAGCCTAAGCGGCAAGAGCATCTTCAAGCAATCGGTTCATCAAAAACAAATACCAATTCATCTGCACTCCCTCAGTGCACTTCTGGGTGCATGCGACAACACCTGAGTTACATTGGACCGGGTGATTTCCTTGAACAACCTTACTCACTATAATCCATGTGCCAATACGCACCACTTTTGATTTGATTCTATCAATATGGTATGCACAGCCATCCCGCTATAGGCCAAAGCGGTCCTTCAGCTGCTTAGCAAGTCTCTTATCAGTATCCCTCCCACGGATATACTCCATTGGATCTTCCTCGGCCTTTGGCAAGCCTGTGATGCTCATGATTAAGTCTACTGTAACAGGGATGGGCCTATTCAACCAAATATTTCCCCCATGAAAACATGCCAATAGTTCCTTAACACACATGGGCTTCGTTCAGTTGCCCAAAATGAGGCATATTGATGAGCCCCAACAACCCAGATTGGTCTAACCCACTCTCCCAAGGTTTAGGAATCCACTTAATTGGGGCACCAGGCCCCATCAAGATTGACTCGTAAGGCTCATCCCATACATATTAGAGTAAGAGTAAGTCATGGTCTTCGAATTTCAACCTGATCAAGTCAGGGATGATGTCAATCAAGCACATCATCCCTTCTAGCAGTGGCGACAGTTTCGACAGATATTTCTTATTTTTCATTGGTTGCCTCGGCTTTGCTTTTGGACATGTAGGAGTGACATACCCCAAAACATCATGAACTTAGACACCCCTAGGCATCGTAGACTTGACAGCTCCTGATCTTGATGGCCCGGTCTATGCAATTTCTTTGCCTTGCACTCTTGCTGAAGTGCGGGTATGCCTTTTATGCAGTGATGTGGTACTGGGCTTATGAGCCTGCCTCTTTCTCTTTGGGATGGGTGATGAGCCACCCGACATGCTCATGACTTCTTCTTCGACAGTCATGGCCCGAATAGGGGACTCTTTTTCACTAGAAATCTCAATGGCATCGAGGTCGCTCAGCATGCCTCATGTCCCAAACCTTGCAATGTACTCGATAACTCTAGCCTTCTACTCTACAACTCATTCAAAAGCTCGCCACTTACTGCACAATTCACCCTCTTCTAGCTCAACTAAACAATGTCGTCCTTTCGTGTCCCACATTCTTTTTATAACCATTTCCAATTCAAACTCATCATTGCAAAATCTACGATCACCATTATCACTAAATTTGGTACTAATGATGCCAAATCCATCGGCAATCCTACTCTTCTAACGGTCGGATCATCCATTAATGCACGTCGCTTCAACAAGCACCGCCAGCTAATTATTTTAACTATAGGCATTTATTACTTGATTTGACCAACCCACAGCTCTGCAACTATCACAAGTGGTCTCCTTTTCATCACTACAAACTTGAACCTTACACAGCCTCATCCCCTGGGCTTGCCTTGCTGCTTCGAACCAAAATATTCATCATCATTTTTTTTCCCCAGCACCTCAAGCAGTGCGCATCTTGGGCCCTTTCCTATAGGGCTTCAAGTGACTCCCATTGACAAGCATCGGTAATATTGCACCAACTAATTGCTATAACTGAACTGCACCTCCATAAGTAATGGAATGAACAAGATACAGACCTAACCAGTGCATTTGTAACTTACCTAGATGCTTGACAAACTTACGATCGTATAACAACACCAAATATCCTTCCGCAAACTATTTTTTCTTAATGTGGAGGCCATGCCATGCCTTCTATCAATCATTCACAACCTGCTGGTGGAAGCCAACAACAAAGCGATCTTCTTCAAGCTGGAGCAACTGCACAAGCCACTCTTTTAATGCTTCTGCATCATCCATGCCCGTCACCACAGCGATGCGCAAACTAGGAACAATGTACTCCATGGGCATGACTGCCTCTTTCCCATAGAATAGCTTGAATGGTGTCTAGCCTGTTAGCCACTTTTAAGTAGCGCGATAGGCCCATAGCACTATGGGAATTTTTAGGTCCCAGTCATCACGGTTAGCATTACATACCTTAGTCAGCGTTGTGTCCAATATTTTGTGGAATGCTTTGACAATCCCATTCGCCTGTGGATGGTATGGTGTACTCCACTTATGTTGCACCTGTAACTCCTCAGTTAGCACTTTCACAGTCTAGTTGATGAAGTGACTCCCCTGGTCACTCATCAAAATCTTGGGACACCCAAGCCGTGTCACTATTTTTCAAAGATGAACCGCGCTGCTGTCACAGTAGTACAATCTACAACTGGTGCATCTTCCGCCCACCTAGTTAGATAGTCAGTTGTAGTAATAATGTATCACACACCATTCCTCTTCCATGGTGGATTAATAGGACCCACAAAATGCACTTCCCACTTATCAAAAGGTTGGAGAGTTACCTACGGTACCAACGGCATCTCATCCTGTCGCGATGGTTTACCAACACACTGGAAGACGTCACAGCTCCTTGTATATTTTGCGGCATTGTTATGCAACGTAGGCCACCATATTCCGGTGTGTAACACCTTTGATGTGGTATCCTATCCTCCATAGTGGCCTCCTGCAACTCCTACATATGCTTCTTCTAAAATGGGACCCTGCTCATGCGGTAAAATACACCATTGCAAGATTTCACCTGGTCCAAGCTTATATATCTACCCAGCAATTAATTGAAAATTAGAATCCTTCACTACCAGCTCTTTCTTTTGGCTCATTTTCATGTCCTCTGGGGCAACACCAGTGGCCAAAAACTAAATAATTGGTGCATAGCGATCATCTACTATGTCAACACAGAAAAATTGCGTATCTGGAAATCTGTCATCAATATTGGTTGGTTCTTCACTATTCTCAATGCAAGATACATGATCTGGACCAATGTTCAACCACCTTGGCTTCACAACTATTTCAAAATCAAACTCCTAGAAGAGTATCAACCATCAGCAGATCTTCCCCCCTAACATGGGCTTATTGACTAGCTATTGCAAAGCAGAATGATCGATGAACATATTGAAATGTCCACCCAACAAATAGTGCCTAAAATTTTGCAAGGAATAAACCATCACCAAGCCTTCTCTTTCTGTTGTTGTCTAATTTTGTTCAGCAAATGAAAACTATCTACTGGCATATCCGATTGGGTGATCCAGGTCTCCCTCTCCTGGTTGCACAAGAACAATCCCTAGCAAAATAGAAGAGGCGTTGACATGCACATGGAACTCCTTATTCCAATCTGGGAAAATCAGTATAGGCGCAAAGGCCATCTTGTCCTTCAATATGTCAAAAATTCCTTATCATTCTTGGTTCCATTCAAATGCAGCATCTTTCTTTAGTAGCTTCTCCATAGGGGCAGTAATCATAGTGTATCCTTTGATAAACTTGCGATAGTACCCTGTATGCCCCAGCGTCACCCGAAGCATCTTCACATTTGTCGGTGGCTATAAACTGAGGATTAGTATGATCTTCATCCTATCGACCAAGAGACCTTCCTTTCATACTATATTCTCAAGTAGTATGTCAAACGACGCACAGAAAATACACTTCTTATATTTTAATGCAATATGATGCTATCGACACCTTTCTAGCATCAATTGCAAGTTGTCGAGATGGTCCCTAATTAGTCCATAGATAGTCCAATCATCCATATACACCTACAGGAACTTTTGAATAAAGTATTTAAACACATCGACAACTACCCGAGAGAATACTGTTGGTGCATTCTTCAGCCCAAAAGGCATGACTGTAAATTGAAAACAGCCCCATTCAGTGACAAACGTGATCTTATGGTGATCCTCCTTTACAATACGGATCTGGTGGTATCCCAAAAAACCATCCGTGAAGGAATACATCATACACGCATGCATCATTCAAACTCCTTAGGTCGACGCAAATGCGCTAGTCCTTTTATCCTATACCACCATAGGTATTATCCTCTCTAACTCTTCTACAGGATTGATGATCCCATCATCCAACATCCGGTTAATCTTATCCTTCACACAGTTCTTGTATCATGGATTCAGTCGATACGGCCTCTGTCGTACCAGTTTGGCATATGGTTTCAACATGATTTTCATCTCCCCCAGGTCTCCTAAAATCCCCTTCATTTCTTAAAACCTTGTTGGAAAAAGGTCCCGGAATTCATGTAGCAGGTCCATAATTTTTTCCATGGTACCCTCGTCCCAGTAGTCCCTGACATTGGAAAATTTCAAGTTCTCTTCTGACCCAATGTTGACTTTTTGGATCCACATCGGTTGACTCATCAAGTCCATCGGTATGTCTAGGGATTCGACACCGCGTCTTCCTTCTAACTCTGGAATATTAACATTCTGCAACTCATCATCATCTTCAGATTCCCCAGATAAGCTTTAACATGTCATCATGGATTGGATGGAACATTGCGCATGTGGATTAACTGGGTATGCGACAGGAATGAATTTCAGTATCACATCGCGGATTATGTGTAAAGCATTACATACCTCTGGGTTGATGTCCTGAAAAATAAATGTCTGCACAAAGCAACCGGACAACTCCTCCCAAGTGGTGATAGTTCTGCATAACTTTGCTGCTACATACTAGGATCTCGACATTTCTTCCAGAGTATGAACAAAAGCGTGGACGATGCCCATAAATTCTAAAACTTGATCAAATGACTGGTGGGATCATTCCATCTGTCGTATCTCCCAGCATGATAGACCTCAGAATCGATGAAGCGCACCATCATCAATCTCTGGAACTATTCCATGTCATGGATCATCTATCTGTGTCTCACCCACCATCGAGCTAGAGTAGCCTTCAAAGCTATATCGAGGGCCAATATCCTGTGTGCTTCAAAAACTTTCTCTTTGAATTCTTGAAAGAACTCTGATAGTCCCAGCAATCCTTCATAAATGGGAAACTTGACAATCTCAGTTGCAACACGCCGTAGAGACTGTGTAATCAACCCGCATTTCCTGAATGATACTTTATGCAACCTATTCTACCAATTTTCCAGAGCATCATCAAAGTCGAAGGACGCAGAACTTGCACTGCACCATTCAAGTTCACCATCAATGGTAGGATGGATATAGTCTTAAGAAATTTTATAAGTGTGATCCCAACTTCTACCGACTTCATCCTTCATAGGTTCAATATACCGACGTCCCTCCTGAGGGTCGATAGGAGAAATGACCCTGACATCCTATTTTTCAAACGTCATAACTCATTTTTTGAAGTTAATAACTACCATGCTATCATTATCCCATCCAATCCCTAGCAGTGCAGGATAGGAACCACCATCTTCGACTACTTCTATCACATCAAAGTCAGCATACATTTTCATGCCTTCAATTTCAACAACCAAGTTTGAGATACAACAAATGGGCTGAACCTTTGCCTAATTGGCTAGTCGCAACTACATCGGTGACCATCCCAATACTGGATTTCCCATCAATTGCCAAGTTTTCTTGGTTAGAATGTTTACATCTGATCCAAGATCCAGAATAACTGAGTCAACCTCATAATCTCCAATTTGGATATTCATCCTCATCTGTTACCTGTCTTCCTCTTTTGCAAGGAGTTTACTGCAGAATCCTTCACTTCCTTATCCGGGTGGTACAATAACGTCTCAAGCTCGACAAGGGCATTAGGGTCCCCTACCAATGATAGACAACTTTCAAAGAATTGTCACAAGGTACCATGTTTCCGCGATGGTCCTACCTCTGTAGATGGATCAAAATCAAATGGCATGTCAATAATTGGAAACTTACTTGGATTTCTCTCGATTGCATGTTTTTCCCCGAAAAAGGTGTCTTTCTCTGTCACAATATCAAATGCGACTTTTTTCTTTCCAACGAGCCAAACTTGCTAACACAGTCCATCATCTCCAGTTGTCACACCAGCGCAAGTGACAATCCCAACGTCAACAGCCTTTATTCGTGGTTCGACGTGAAGCATCGCAACCATCGATCCTTGATTCAAGTTCAATGCAAGCTTTTGATTCATTGGTTGATTCTGAGTCTGGGGCAAGTTCTAAGTCTGAGCCTATGGTGGGATCTGATTCTGCATTATTGGTTGGTTCTGTAATTGGAACGTAGGCTGATTCTGATTCTACACATTATGTTCATCGGCTGCATAGTATGTACACTACACATGAGGGCACTCCCTTTGATAGTGCCCAAATAATCCACAGGTATAACACTAGATTGATTCGCAACCTCCTCCTCCTCCTGGACCAAAGCCTCCTCCTTGTCCTCTGAATCCTCTATGGAATCCTCCTCAGGATCCTCCTTGATGAAACTACGGCTAGGCCATCTACTACTGTAGTGGGTTTGGTTGCTGCTATACATAGTGTACTTTTTGAACATATTCTTGCTACGGATGAATGAATGGTACCTGATTATACTACGGTCATGGAACAACCTGTGGTTGCGCTACAAACTATGGTTGCGATTGCGACAGGATAAAATGTTGCTATGGTTGTGGCAGGATGAATTGCATCTGGGGTGATGGTGTATACTGCACCTACGTTGCTTGTTGTACCATATGTGGCTGTGCTTGCATTTCCCGGGGGTCCTCACCCTTCACAAAGTATGAATCATACATCCTTTCCTGGAGTAAATCGTAAGCTCGACAGTTTTTATTGTCATGTCCTACTGATCGACAAAATGTATAGTATAGATTCTCTGTCTTGGTAACCATATTTTGCATATATTCACAGTTCTCATGTCGATTCCCATAGACCTGACATATGCGGCACCATGGTATACCAACGCAACTCAACGGATTCGCAACTCCTGAAAGAAAATAGTTTCGGAATGTTGGGCATGTATCTTTGGTATGTCTGCCTTCATGACACCATGTACACCAAAGGTTATCATGATATTCCTTGGCCTTATTGATATATTGCAGTTGGACAATCATATTGGCCAATTGTGCTTGAACCTGGTTCATTCCGACCATGGTTTCTCCTACCGATGGTGCCTCCAATTTCATCACAGTTCCAGATCCTCACTCTGTGTCACAATCTTTTGCTACATTAGTTGTTTTCTAATATGTGGGACAAGCGTGGCAATGAACCACTCCTTGTGTTGGACATCGCTCATCTGGAAGCTGACTCGAGCCATCAACATCTTAAATCACTGATCAAAATCCCAAATTGTTTCATTGGGGAACTACTTGATTTCTTTCAACTCGGTGTACTGAGCCTTAGACTTTGGATTCTTGAATTCTTAGAATAGTCTCATATGGATCTCATCCAATGTTTTCACAGTACCTCCCTGAGGAACCCATGTGAATCTCATGAACCATCCCAACGCATGGCCCCTAAGGGTGGTTGCCAGCTGGTTTTTCTTAACATCATCATCTACTGTCTGTCGGTTGGTCCAGATCACCTTGCATAGGAACCAATATTGCTTTGGGTCATCAGTACCATTTCCATGAAACATAGGTAGATTCATCTCATCGCCTACCATTCTAGGCCTTCTTCCTCCTACTGGTATTCTACTACTAAACTGCTACTGACATGTTGGGTAAGTCAACGTAGAATATGTGGTTCTTCCTTGTGTAGGAGTAGTGCGTGGAGGTGTAGACACGTTACTGTTGGGGTTCAATCCTGTCATTCTTCTAGGAGTAGCTTGGGTCTATTCATCACTAAAATTTCGCTTTGTCTCGTGTGTTTGGTCTGCGCTACATCGCACTTCGATCGCAGTAGGACCTTCTCCCGTCCTCTGCCTCTTCTCTTGAAACCTTGCTCCTCCCCTTGTACAACCACTTGTTTCCTTGATGACCTTTATATTCTCACTAGAACTCATGCCCATATACCCCTTACCTTTCCATGCATCTCCCCCCTTTCGTCGTGATGTCGACAGCCTCCACACACCAGAGTTCTACTACTCTTGGTCCATCTTCAGAATACCTTTTTCACAGACCAACTGTTTAATTAATAGTTGTAGAGACAACAAGAATCTACCTCATGGTCCGCTGAAAGACTCCCTCTCTGCTTCACTGAATGACTTATTGGTATCAACAGCAAACTTGGTAATGTATCCCTCTAGGATGTTGTCCAACCACACCTCAACACCCTGCGATGCCTTATTGTCTATTTCTTGTAATTCCTGGATCAGCCCTGGAGTCCAAGATGTCAGCTCTCCTCCTTGGAAGTTTTTTTTCTTAGTAGTGGACTTCTCCAGCCACTCATGCAAGAGGACAGGAAACTCATAGAAGAACCATTCATGAGGACCGTTGTGGATATATCTATCCAACCAATGGTTCGTCGACAGTTTCATATTTTCTTTTGCAGCTTCAGCAAATTCTCGTAGCTTTAGATCAAACCACCCCTTGATCTTCGGTCGATTCGGATGCCAAAACATATCCTCCTTTTAATTGCAACTCGGTCCCAGCAATGGAATAATTTGTTGGAAAAACCCACCAACAGAGCCTCATCGACAGGGGTTCTCACTTTGTCGACACCCAACCAGCGCGATCTCACTGAGCACCAGCCTAGACAAGTTTTACCTTGCCCAGCAACATCCACGGAGCAGACGAAGTCTCACCCGAGATGTTCAAGGGAGATATGTCGGAACCAAGTTTCTGGCAGTCATCGTTGATTCATTTCCACAGCATCATACATTTGTCACAATATCACTAATGCTGCAGCATTGTTCATAAAACATCTCAACTCATAATGCAACAGAATGTAACAAACGTTAAAACAGATCGTGTCAATATAGCAGAAAGGGAATAGATCACAACAACATCATAACAAAACAGGTTGCAGCATCATAACAGATTAGATCACAGCAGGAATAATAGATAATATTTGTGCAACAACTATCATATCATATTAATCTTATGCAAAGGATCCAAAACATACAATTCTTCTCCACAACAGGAGGTTGAATTCATCAGGAAAAACCCAGATGGATCGCAGATACAACAGGAAATTCTTCAAAAACCAAATCGCACTAGACCTCATGAGATAATTATCCTCTGATGTGATTCTCCTATGATGATATCTATTTAATTGCAAAACTAGATCTATAAATAGGCTTGCGCCTTTACATTAAGGGTCCACTTCTAACTAACTTATAACCGCTAATGACCTATTGCGGCAAAAATTGGTCAAATAATATATAAAATATTCAAAGCAATTATTCTTCCACCCATCGCGCTGATCTGGCCTTGCACGGTACTGCGTGAGCTTGCGTAGCTGTCGCTATGCTGTGCAACTCACTTACCAAAACCCCTGCCAATAGGAGTAGGTCAGAGAAATTGTCCTAACTGTAAAACCTCTAAAACTGCGTTGGTCATCATGTTAATAGTGGATCCTAAGTCAATTAATGTATTTTCTATGGCGGTATTGTTTATAATTACAGTCACTACTGGGGCTCCTGGATTTGTATATTTTGCAATCTGGGACTGGCCTATCGTACATTCAGACACCTCTCCTATAACATGAATTGTAAGAGGGTCCTTTTGCTTCTTTCCTGGGCGTTTAATACATAGCTCCTTTATTACCTTACTATATATTGGTATAGCTTTGATAGCTTGTAATAGAGGGATCTTAATACAAATATTCTTTAAGTCATTCAAAATGTTGTACTCAAGATGAACTATAGGTTTTTATATTACTAGTCTTTCTGGAAATGGAGGAATTCTTTGCTCCTGAATAGTTTCTTGTGGAGTATGGGTGTGTACTGGAAACTTTGGAATGTTCACATCCTCCAAAATAGCATCATTCATGGGTTCATTTGAATCTTCTTCTTCTTCATTTGGTTCCTGAATGATGATTGATGACATGGGTTTATCATTCACAACTCTCCCAAACCGTAACTGAATCTCATGTATAGGTACAGTCGAAATAAGGTATGATGGAAGAGTTTGCAACTCAATGTTGTTAAGAGGTTGAGTTGGTTTATTATTAGGGTTAGGTATCGGTTGCATAGGTAATAATGTCAGTCGAGGAGGATTTGTACTTTGGAAGTGATGAGGTTGTTGTGTGATGAAGAGAACTGGAGGTACAAATCTAGGCGACATTTGTTGGAAACTTGTTTGATTCTGAGCATAAGGATGATTAGGTGTAGGGATAGGTTATGGCTTATGATATGGTTGTCCTCTCCATCCTGGTGACCAATATTGTTGTTGTGGAAATTGAGGGGGAGGGTACTGAGGTGGCCAATTCTACCAACTTGAATTGTTCCATTGTTGAGGTGGTTGATATGGAGGATAATAGAGTGGAGGTTGTGGTGGAAATTTTGGATATGTTGATTGGTCTCTAGGTTTCCAAGGAGGCCTCCTAGATGTTTCAGCTACATCCCCACTTTTATAGATGGATTGCAACCCAGGTAAGGATGGGCATTTATTTGTTGGATGCTCTTCTGTACAGATGTGACATACGGAGATGTTGTTTAATGGACATTCCCTTTGGGGATGTTTAGTTCTACATCTTGGAAAAAAGATACTCATTGCTACTCGTTCTTCATCCTGCATGTTATTAGCTTGTAAAGCATCTAGTTGAGAACCCATTGCTCCTAAGATATCAGTTTTGAAATTCTCCAACATTTTTCCTAAATCTACTCTTGTAACTCCACCTAAACTAGGAACACTTCCTCTTACATTTCTACTAAAAGGCTCTTGAAATTTTTTCGCAACTTTCCCCCTACTACTAGAATAATTTTTACACATCTCACTAATTTGTGCAAATTTTTTCTGAGAAATATCGCTAGCTACCATGAGATTAAGACTTTCTAACAAGCCCTTGAATATCCCCTTAAGGAAAAGTGTACGTACTGCATATTCACGGAGGTCATTATATTTAGATTTATGTAATGTATAAGTGAAACTTTCGAGATAATATTCCAGGCTCTTGTCTTCAAGTTGTTGTATCTTGAATATATCATGTTGAGAGTCCTTGGGTTTGCAATACTCTTGATATTTTCGTGAGAATGAATTTTTCATATCATCCCAAGTCTTGATAGTGAATTCTCCTAATCCCATGAACCATCTTAAGGAGGAATATTTTAGTGTAACGGGAAAGAGTTTTAGTTTGTGAG
Organism: Pseudotsuga menziesii; assembly: GCA_001517045.1. Lineage (NCBI taxonomy): Eukaryota > Viridiplantae > Streptophyta > Pinopsida > Pinales > Pinaceae > Pseudotsuga > Pseudotsuga menziesii. Next base: position 430,840 of record LPNX010216904.1, on the reverse strand, counting down.
CATCTTGTAGATAATTATAGCTCATACAAAGGTTTATCGAACTCGAACAGGGATGGGTCTAGGTCCTCATTACTTTTTCCATAAAAATTAGGTAAGGAGGAAGGAGGGTTGTTTTTCATAGTTACATCCTACATTGTATCTAAAATAGGGAACCCGAAGGTAGCCTCAGTTCGATTTTCCCCTTCTCCTTCTTCATTTCTAACTTCATCATGATCTTCATTTTCTCCCTGTCTCTCCATAAAAGCTGGATTCTTAACATAGATATACCTAGGAGGATCCTTTCGAGGTGATAATGGGGTGTCCCAACATTCTTTTTCGAGAGAGATATTCCTCTGATCAACCATGTTTTTATTAAATCCTAGAGGGATAGTAGGTTCTAATGTAGAAGTTTCAATTTATGAAATGACTGGATCCACTGAGGTTCCAAAGAGAGCTTTTACTTGGACAAGATCAACAAATTCAACAAAATTTAGATCTCCTACTAGTGAAAATTTTGTATTAATTGGATTCGAAACAAGTGGAGGGTTGGAGGTTTCTAATGGCTAGTCCACTTGAATTTCCTCAGGAATGAGGTCCTTAGGACCCCCTACCAAGTTTCCTTCTCCTTCTATGGCTTCCCCAGTAAAATCTCCTGAGAGAGTCTCCTTAGGTTTCAGGGTAGAACTAATTCATATAAGTGTCTTTTGATACCTTTCTGGTGAGTTAGTAATTGGGGAATTATGTCCCCTACAGAATTTATTAGGGATTTCAATAATTTTTCCAGTCTTAACAAATCTACCCTGATGATCTCTAATTCTACTCATGAAAAAAAAGGTTTAAACTAAAGAAAACCTATTCTACTGCTATTGTTGGATTTGGGAGCGCCTGTTATAACAGATGTGCAGGTTCTTTCCTCTCGTCTTATCGCTCCCCCACTACCAACCTATTGCTAAGCTTCATAAAAATTTCTACTCTACCTTACAGAACAACTCCCCGGCAACGGCACCAAAAGTGTTGGATGTTATAATGCATCAATTAATTCACCTAATCTTTAATTATCGATTGGGGTTGGTAGGCTTAGACTTGACACAAAATATATGGGAAGGTAGAGGGTTTCATATAAATATTTTAACAAACAAAAGATGGAAATATCTTTCAAAATGAAAAACTGAGTCAAACTCCTACGAATGCAATTATTAAGGTACTTAAACTCAGACGAAATAATAAACTAAACAATTGATCATTTATTTTATAACTTTAAACTGAAAAGATACAATAAACAACTGAATATTCCGAATGGAAAACTAGAGTGCAAGGAAGACTTAACTTATAAGCAAGTAGAAAACTTATTAAAAGAAGTAAGTAGAAAACTTAAAAAAATAAATATCTTTAGGTCCTGTCCTACAAGTTCTTTCAACAATAACACAGTATAAAAGAAACAACCTAAAAACATACTAAGGATAACACATATAACACTAAATTTTCATACAAATGGATGAATCAATCCAAAAGGCATAAACACAAAACAATAGTAAAACAAAATTAGAAACAAACTTAAGAAACAAAACTTAAAAATTACTTAAACCATATTAGAGGTAAAAGAAGATAAGGAAAAATAATAAAACTTTAATACATAACCTAAAACACTCTAATTTTAATTCCAATGTTAAATAAAACTATTGTCTAACTATCTCAGTCAAAACATAATTGAAACATTAACAAAACAGAACTAAAAACAATCTCAAAATGCATTAAGAACACTAAAAACGAAACTAAGGGTTGAATGACAGACTGAACTGTGGGTCTGAAAGGGGTGGTTGAATAGCAGACTGGACAGGCGGTCTGAATGAAAGGCTGCACAGTTAAAATAATAAAAACTAACCTAAATGAGCTAATCTTCAGCTGAATTCATGCAGATGTAAATCTAATGCATTAAGGCACTTAGTAAACTTTACTTATTAAGCAAATTTAACAAGGAAATAGAATTAAACAAATTCATAAACATAAACCTAAAGAAACCATTGCATGTTAATAAACAGACTGAAATTAAATTGCATAAACTTATAATTTATAACAGAAAGGAAATAACCAGAACTGAATTGAAAAGAAATCTATTCTACCTTCTTGTAAATAAACTGGACAATAAACTGGAAATGAAATGACTGAAAACAAAGCTGAAAACAAGCTATTCCCGCAATCTAGTTATTTAATTCTGGAAATAAAAATGCATTACAAGAAAATGAACTGATAAAACAAACTGTAAATTAAACTAGCTAAAACAGAAAATAAGGAAAGAAATAAACAAGAAAAGAAACCTTGGTTGATGAAGGGCCCTCTCAGCAATCAGGGGTGATGCCTGGCTAACTTTTACTCAAACACAATATTCAACAGCAACACATATAGCTCTTTATTCAGACGATGGAATAGAAATACAAATGTACTCAAGAACAAACTGATAAATTCTTCCTAACTCTCTGACTTTCTAGCTCTAGCTCCTGAGCTCTCACACAGAGGCTGATTTATATAATGGTTTACAGAGATGAGCAATTCAACCCTTTAGTGGTTGACTTCTCTCTAAATTTAGTCGATCTTAAAGGCACATAACAGATTAGAGACCAATGTGCAGGAATCTCCCTTCTTCAACGCAGTCCTGGTCTTCTTCATTGGATAGCATATGCACAGAAGCTCCTCTTTAGCATGAACGGTCTTCAGATGTGGCACACAGGTCCTTCTTCAGCACAACAGTGAACTGGTGGTGAACAGAGGAGAATGCACAGCGAATCTTCTAGAGCATAGGTTAAATGCATCACCCTAACGGATGGATTGTTGATGTGGTGGCAATCGAAGGAAACTGCAACTAGCGGATCATTTAGAACATGAGCTCCATCACCCAAACGTGTGGACAATAGGTCGTTTGCAATTTTTTTCACGTTTTAATGCCTAAAATTACTTCTCAACAATGCGCAGTCTGATGGGCGTTCTGGACAAAGAGCTGAATGGAAAGCTCGGTCATGAGCTAAATACGTTGAGCATTAATCTAGGGAGAACGAAGTGTCTGTTTCTTGCCGCGCTTCAGACTACCGTCTACAGCAACATGCTTCAACATCTGGCAGGCTACCAACAAGTTTCACAAAACGGGTTGAATGACAAGCTGCACATGTTGTCGCAAGGCAGGCTAAATGCATTTTGTTTATTAAGTTGGCCCAAAAAGATTATAAAATCTGCAAACAGTTATACAAATAAATTAATACATCAAATGCACTTTAATAATGTCATTTTTAATTAATAAAACAATAAAAATGATAATAATAAAATGATTTTATATAAACCTTAAATACACTCATACCTGGGGCTGAATAATGATTTGCGTGACATAAAATACACAAAAGATAATAAATCATGTGTTTAAATGAGTAATTTAACTGCCAAAAATGATAACAACTCTAGGATCAACATTCCCCCAAACCAAAGAAATGCCAAGTCCCACTGAGCAAAAAGAAAGAAAAACAATTTAGGAAGAAGGTGAACTAGCAACTGCCTTCAACTTGGCAGATGAAGAAGATAATCTATGCTTCACTCTTTTAACCTATAACTTAGAAATAACATGTCTTTCATATCAAACATTTTTATGAAGGTTAAAAATGACTTTATTGAATTTGTTAACATTCTTAATTTAACAGTTCTGAGGTTCAAAATATTTTTTTCATTTATAAGGTTGGAAATTAATTCAACCATGTCCAAAGTAAAACTTTGGATAGGTTGAACAAGTAACACAAAAACATAAATCGCATTTTGAATAACAAAAAGATTGATCATTTTCATGCATGATTGGGTAAAAGGATAGGATTATTAATAGTGAAATGATATAGAAGTAAAAACTATTTGCCCAAAAACAAAATTTGGTTAGCAAATTTTAATCATAAGTGTTATAATATCACCATTTTTACACAGATCGCTATTTGATATTTCATTTGGACCTTAATCCGATCCTTCATATGGTCTTCCATATTGAATTTTGTTGTAAAAATATGCTTTAGGCTATAACCAAATTCCACTGTTTACATTCCTGAAAATACTTATCATTTGTTAGAGATAAATACCTTTATCATAAATAATTAAAAGTAAAACAATCTAATTTTCCTAATCCTTCCTGCCCCAAACCAAAGATATGGCATGTCCTCAAGACATAGAAGAGAGAAGAAGTGATTGTTCCAAAAAAATAGAGATGAAAGAGTTCTATCATGTTGTTTATTATTTATAAGAAAACTAACTAGTAAATGGAAATGATTCAGAGATCTATATTCATGAAAGAAATATAACAGTGCTTAGAAATACCACTTGAATGAGAATAATATAATTAAAAGAATACCATAGGAAAAACTTAGCCATCCATGCCTCATTTTAAAGATATCATGTCATCATAAAATATTTTAAGTGTATCCCATAGTGTGTGAGATTTAAAGCTATAGGTCCCATTTCTAGGATAATGACATCCTAGTTATATGCGGAATTAGACGGTCAGGGCAAATTCCAACTTACAGTCATTCTCAAATGACATTATAAATAATTGTCCATGACAAAAAAAAAAAATTATGAAGAAGAAGAAGAATTTTCTTTATATTAATATTATTTTACGAATTATGTGCATAGTGGTGTATTAACCAGATCTCTTTTACTAGATATTTCCCCGCTACCAGCAGGCCTATTCAGTACCCCGACAGGTTTATGTTGGTACCATTCAAGCATAGCCCCGCTACCAGCGAGCCTGTTCAGTACCCCCGACGGGTTTACTTGCATTTATTGAGCTTCCTGTTGTAAAGTTTTACTTAGCATGGACCCACTTCCAGCATGTCTGTTTAGTACCCGGCGGGTTTTCCTTGTATAATGATATTAAATATATGGAAGTCGATTGGTACTGGAGCGTGTTAAGTCCTACTAAACACATAATTCAAGTTTTTTAAAATAAACTTATAAATAATCTTATAATGGCCTCACCATAAATTATGTCTAAAAGAGATTAACTTAAAGTTGTTCTTTAACCTAACAGTCCTTCTTCTCTAAAAAGTAATGTTCCCCACAGACAAAAATTCCACTTACATTCAAGTTAGCACCAAAATACTCGAGAGACAAGTTTTGATAACAAGTATAGGATGAACTAGTAATCCAGGTGTGAGAGATAAGGTTGTGAAAAATATGATAATGAAAAGTGGGTCTTATCGAATAAATCAGAAATATACATGTTTGAATCAAAATACCAAAAAATAGATGAATCATAGAAGAACTGGTTAAGTATGCAAAGGATTTTTGTAAAAAAAATTGAATTATCAGTATAAGCTACAAATTTCAAAAGTACCCTAAGAAAGGTTAAATTACCTTATAAATGTTTAAGCGTACTTCCCTTTTTCCAAATAAAATTCCATTAGCTGCTCATAGAGATAATATACTTGCAATCAAACTACAAATCCACTTGTTAGATGATTCAATTTATTCATAAAGACATAAAAAAAAAGAGTCTTGTGTAAACAAGCTATAAAAAATGACTGTTATATATTCAAAGAAACAAGCACATATTTACATATATACATGTGATAATAACCCAAAATATTTTTTAAAGATCAGGAGGAGGAGGAACAACTTCCCCTTCAACTAATTCCATTTCATTTTACTGCAAAACATTATGTATAAAATATTGTTTAGATGTCGGTTGATGATAAAGTTTGATTCTATGTCCATTTACTACAAAGGAAACTTCTGAGCCATCAATTGTTTTAATTTTTACTGACCCATTCTCAAAAGTTGTAACTACTTCATATGGGCCCATCCAACGGGTAGTTAATTTCCCTTTAAAATTTTAAAACCGTGACTCGAATAGTAATGCCCAATCTCCAGTATTAAATTGATTTTTTTTAATAAATTTATCATGCCATTTCTTTCGTTGATTCTGTATTAGCATGGTTCTTTGGAGTGCATCTTGTCTAATTTCATCTAACTCATTAATTTGTAATATGCGTTTTTTATGTTCTTCATCGAAATGCATCCCTAATTGTCTTGCCATATGAAAGGTTTTAACTTGAAATTCAATAAAAGGACTTATTTACCATACACTAACTCATAGGGGGTTTGTCTAGTAGTGTTTCTCCATGTTATCCTATAGGCCCATAAAGCCTCGAGGAATCTATCCGCCCAATCCTTATGATGTAAGTGAATGGTTTTGGTTAAAATGGCTTCTAATACTTTATTAGTTGATTCTACATGACCATTATCCTGAGGGTGATAAGGTGAAGACTTGCAGTGTTGAATACCATATTTCGTAGTTAGTTCTTTCATTAATTTATAATTAAATTGAGTACCTTGATCTGTGACAATTTCTCTAGATACACCAAACCAGGTGAATATTTCTTCATATATGAATTCTACCACTGATTTCTCTGTGGCCCTAAACAAATCTTTGGCTTCTACCCATTTGGTGACATAGTCCATACAGACTAGGATATATTTCTTTTTATGAGACATGGGAGAAATTAGTCCTACAAAATCAAGAGCCCATTTCTCAAAGGGTTCAATCATGACTTGGGGTTGTACAATCATTTGATCAAATGACGTAGGTCTACCCATTCTTTGACAACTATCACATCCCTTTACATATTTGGTAGCATCTTTAAAAATGCTTGGCCGATAATAACGAGAATGTAAGACTTTGTATGTCATCCTCTTATTAGAAAAATGTCCTCCACATGGTCCATCATGGCATGCATGGAGGATGTCTATCATTTCATCCTCTCGCATTCATCGTCGAATAATAAGATCTAGACCAGTGCAAAAGAGATCGTTATCAACCCAATAATAATTGGAACTCTGAACTATAATACGATGCTTCTCATGTGGGGAAAAATGGTTTGGTATTTTCCCAATTGCTAAATAATTGGCAATATCTGTGAACCAAGGGGTTTGAACAGATGTAGCAAATAGATGTTCATCAGGAAAAGTGTCGTCAACTGGTTTAGTACCGTCTTCATGGTGTATATGGGAAAGGAAATCTGCTACTAGATTTTCTTTACCAGGTCGGTCAATAACGGTAATGCTAAATTATTGCAATAAAAGAATCCATCGATTCACTATACCATTGGTAATTGTTTTATTCATGAGAAATCTAATGGTGGAGTGAACGGTATGCACAAAAACTTCATAACTTGTAATATAATGATGAAACTTATTAATAGAATAAACTACTGCCAAGAATTCTTTTTCAGTAATAGTATAATTAAGTTCGGCGGGAGTCAAATTCTTACTAATAAAATAAATGGCATAAGGTGCTTGTCCCTCTTTTTGGCTGAGGACTCCTCCTATGGCCGTATGAGAGGCATCGATAGATATGTGAAAAGGAAGGGACCAATCGGGACCCCTAAGTATTGGTGCCACCGATAGTTTAGATTTTAGGATTTCAAAAGCATTATGAGAAGATTCTATCCACTAGAATTCTGCGTCCTTTGTAAGCAACTTAAACATTGGTGCAGCTATTTTAGTGAAATTTTCAATAAAACGGTGGTAATAGCCTGCATGACCAAGAAAACTTCTTACCTATTTCTGAGTTTTAGGAGAGGGAAGGCCAACAATTACTTCGATCTTCGTAGGGTCTACCTTAATTCCCTTGGAGGAAACATGGTGTCCCAACACTATACCTTCAGTCAGTAACATTTTATATTTTTCATGACTAAGGTATAAATTCATTTCTTGACATCGGATCAAGACCTTTTCGAGGTTGTTAAGGGCTTCTTGAAAAGTATTACCATAGGCCATAAATTCATCCATGTACATCTCCAAACAGTCATGTATAATATCGGAAGAGATGCCTAAGACTGCTCGCTGGAAAGTGGTAGGTGCATTACATAAGCCAAATGGAAAAAATCGATAAGCGTATGTTCCCCAAGGGCATGGAAAATTGGTCGTGTCTTGATCTTTAGGTGCTATTAAAATCTGGTTGTAACCACTATACCCGTCAAGAAAGGAAAAATATTGGTTACCTCACAGAGTATATAATACTTGATCAATAAAAGGTAAAGGAAAGTAGTCTTTAAGTGTAGCTTTGTTTAGCTCTCTAAAATCAACACAAATGTGCCATTTCCTTGTGACTTTCTTTGGGACTACTACTAAACAAGATACCCATTTACTATCGGAGATAGGATAAATGAAACTAGCGGTGAGGATTTTTTTTAATTCTTCTTTTACTATATCCTTTAGAGCAGGATTCATCCTCCTCTGTGGCTGCCTTATAGGTGAAATGTTTGGATCCATATAAATGTGGGGAAAACAAGTGTAAGGGTGTATACCCTTCATATCGGTGTATTCCCATGCAAATTCTCCAGCTTGTTTCTTAAGAACTTTAAGCAGTTGTGCTCATTGGTTTTCACTTAATCCTGCATTTATATGTAGAAATTTTTCAAGACCAACCTCACAAGGTATGGTATATGGTCTTGTATGCTCTTCAATCATGAAGACACGAGGTGTTTCTGTAAACATTGAGAGAGACATATTCTCTTGAAACTCATCTCCAAAAATCTGATCGAATTGAGCAAAAGACTTAGGGAAATCTATAAAGGTTGTTGAAGAAAAAAAATGGTTTAATACATTCTCAGTGGTCTGCTCTTGAAGTGCCAAGGAGAAATCACTAGAAAGGGAGAGATCATCAAAGTATTCATCCCCAAAAGAACAATTTAACCACCATGAATTTCCAGTTATTATTTTTGTTGGGGGGTATAAAATAAGTCTTTGTGTGGAGTCTGTGGACAACCCATTGGAAATAGTCATCTCTCCATCCCTACATCCTATAAAATCATTTGTGGTAGCTAACCATGGTCTTCCTGAAATAATAGGATTCCCTTTAGAAGGATCCTTTGATTCTACAATCATAAAGTTGACAGGGTATTCCCATGAGGCTACTGATACAACAACATCATCCAAGTCTCCAATAGGTTTTACCGTAGTACGGTCTGCTAGTTATAGGATGGAGGGAGTTGGTCGAAGAAATTGTCCTAACTGTAAAACCTCTAAAACTATTGTGGTCATCATGTTAATAGAGGATCCTAAATCGATTAATGTATTTTCTATGGCAGTGTTGTTTATAATTACAGTCACTACTGGGGCTCCTGGATTTGTATATTTTTCAATTCGGGACTGGCCTATCATACATTCAGACATCTCTCCTATAACATGAATTATAAGAGGGTCCTTTTGCTTCTTTCCTGGGCGTTTAATACATAACTCCTTTATTACCTTACTATATATTGGTATATATTTGATAGCTTGTAATAGAGGGATCTTAATACAGATATTCTTTAATTCATTCAAAATGTTGTACTCCAGATGAACTACAAGTTTTTCTATTACTAGTCTTTCTGGAAATGGAGGAATTCTTTGCTCCCAAATAGTTTCTTGTGGAGGATGGGTGCATACTGGAACCTTTCAAATGTTCACATCCTCCAAAATAGCATCATTCACGGGTTGATTTGAATCTTCTTCTTCTTCATTTGGTTCCTAAATGATGACTGATGACTTGGGTTTACCATTCACAACTCTTACAAACCGTAACTTAATCTCATGTACAGGTACATTTGAAATAAGGTATGATGGAAGAGGTTGCAACTCAATGTTGTTAAGAGCTTGAGTTGTTTTATTATTAGGGTTAGGTATCGATTGCACAATTAATAATGTCAATAGAGGAGGATTTGTATTTTGGAAGTGATGAGGTTGTTGTGTGATGAAGGGAACTGGAGGTACAAATCCAGGCGACATTTGATGGAAACTTGTTTGATTCTAAGGATAAGGATGATTAGGTGTAGGGATAGGTTGTGGTTGAGGATATGGTTATCCTCTCCATCCTGGTGACCGATATTGTTGTTGTGGAAATTGAGGAGGATGGTACTAAGGTGGCCAATTCTGCCAACTTGAATTCTTCCATTGTTGAGTTGGTTGATATGGAGGATAATAGAGTGGAGGTTGTGGTGGAAGGTTCAGATATGTTTATTGGTCTCTATGTTTCCAAGGAGGCCTACTAGATTTTTTAGCTACATCCCCATGTTTATAGATGCCTTGCAACACACGCAAGGATGGGCAGTTATCTGTTGGATGCTCTTCTGTATAGATGTGACATACGGATATGTTTTTTAATGGACATTCCCTTTGGGGATGTTTATTTCTACATCTTGGACAAAAGATACTCATTGTTGCTCATTCTTCATCCTGCCTCTTCTTAGCTTGTAAAGAATCTAGTTGAGAACCCATTGCTTTTAAGATATCAGTTTTGAAATTCTCCAACAGGTTTCCTAACTCTACTCTTGTAACTCCACCTGAACTAGGAACATTTCCTCTTACATTTCTACTAAAAGGCTCTCGAAAACATTTCGCAAATTTCCCCCTACTCCTAGAATAATTTTTACACATCTCACTAATTTTTGAAAAAAAATTATGAGAAATATTGCCAGCTTCCATGAGATTAATACTTTCTAACAAGTCCTCAGAGATCCCCTTAAGGAAAAGTGTACATAATGCATCTTCTCGGAGGTCATTATATTTAGATTTATGTAATGTATAAGTGAACATTTCAAGATAATCTTCCATGCTCTCATCTTCAAGTTGTTGTATCTTGAATATATCATGTCAAGAGTCCTTGAGTTTGCAATACTCTTGATATTTTCCTAAGAATGAATTTTTCATATCATCCCAAGTCCTGATAGTGAATTCTCCTAATCCCATGAACCATCTTAAGGCAGAATCTTTTAGTGTAGCAGGAAAGAGTTTTAGTTTGTGAGCATCTTGTAGATAATTATAGCTCATATAAAGGATATCGAACTCAAATAGGAATGTGTCCTGGTCCTCAATAATTTTTCCATAAAAATTAGGTAAGGAGGAAGGAGGGATGTTTTTCATAGTTGCATCCTGCATTGTATCTAAAATAGGGAACCTGAAGGTAGCCTCAGCTCGATTTTTCCCTTCTCCTTCTTCATTAATAACTTCATCATGATCTTCGTTTTCTCCCTGTCTCTCCATATAAGCTAGATTCTTAATGTAGATATACCTAGGAGGCTCCTTTCGAGGTGATAATGGGGCGTCCCAACGTTATTTTTCGGGAGAGATATTCCTCTGATCAACCGTGTTTTTATTAAATCCTAGAGGGATAGTAGGTTCTACTGTAGAATTTCAATTTGTGAAATGACTGGATCCACTAAGTCAACTTGGGCAGGATCAACAAAGTCAACGAAATTCGGATCTCCTACTAGTGAAAAAGTTATATTAATTGGATTCGAATCAAGTGGAGGGCTGGAGGTCTCTAATGGCTGGTCCACTTGAATTTCCTCAGGAATGAGGTCCTTAGGACCCCCTGCCAAGGTTCCTTCTCCTTCTATGGCTTCCCCAGTAAGATCTCCTGAGACAGTCTCCTTAGGTTTTAGGGTAGAACTAATTCCTATAGGCGTCTTTTCATACATTTCTGGTAAGTTAGTAATTGGGGAATTACATCCCCTACAGTAGTTAGTAGGGATTTCAATAAGTTTTCCAGTCTTAACAAATCTACCCTGAGGATCTCCAATTATACTGATGAAAAAAAAGTTTTAAACTAAATAAAACCTTTGCTACTACTATTGTTGGATTTGGGGGCGCCTGTTATAACAGATGCGCAGGTTCATACATCTTGTCTTACCGCTCCCCCGCTACCAACCTATTGCTAAGCTTCATAAAAAGTTCTACTCTACCTTACAAAACAAATCCCCGGCAACGACACCAAAAGTATTGGTTGTTATAATGTCTAAATTAATTCACCTAATATTTAATTATCGACCGGGGTTGGTAGGCTTAGAGTTGACAATAAATATATGCGAAGGTAGAGTGTTTCGTGTAAATATTTTAACAAACAAAATATCGAAAGATCTTTCAAAATGAAAAACTGAGTGAAACTCCTAAGAATGCAATTATTAAGGTAATTAAACTCAGACGAAATAATAAACTAAACAATTGATAATTTATTTTATAACTTTAAACTGAAAAAGATACAATAAACAACTGAATATTTCAAATGGAAAACTAGAGTGCAAGGAAGACTTAACTTATAAGCAAGTAGAAAAATTAATAAAGAAAACTTATTCAAAGAAGCAAGTAGAAAACTTAATAAAAGAAATATCTTTAGGTTCTGTCCTACAAGTTCTTTCAACAATAACATAGTATAAAAGAAACAACCTAAAAACATACTAAGGATAACACATATAACACTAAATTTTCATACAAATGGATGAATCAATCCAAAAGGCATAAACACAAAACAACAGTAAAACAAAATTAGAAACAAACTTAAGAAACAAAACTTAAAATAAATTAAAGCATATTAGAGGTAAAAGAAGATAAGGAAAAATAATAAAACTTTAATACATAACCTAAAACACTCTAATTTTCATTCCAATGTTAAATAAAACTATTATCTAATTGTCTTAGTCAAAACATAATCCAAACATTAACAAAACAGAACTAAAAACAATCTCAAAACGCATTCAAAACACTAAAAACGAAACTAAGGGCTGAATGACAGAATGAACTGTGGGTCTAAAAGGGGTGGTTGAATAACAAACTGGACAAGATGTCTGAATGACAGTCTGCACAGTTAAAATAATAAAAACTAACCTAAATGAGCTAATCTTCAGCTGAATTCATGCAGATGTAAATCTAATGCATTAAGGCAATTAGTAAACTTTACTTATTAAGCAAATTTAACAGCGAAATAGACTTAAACAAATTCATAAACATAAACATAAGGAAACCTTTGCATGTTAATAAACAGACTAAAATTAAATTGCATAAACTTATAATTTATAACAGAAAGGAAATAAATAGAACTGTATCTAAAAGAAATCTATTATATATGCTTGTAAATAAACTGGACAATAAACTTGAAATGAAATGACTGAAAACAAAGCTGAAAGAAAACTATGTGCACAATCTAGTTATTTAATTCTGGAAATAAAAATGCATTACAGGAAAATGAACTGATAAAACAAATTGTAAATTAAACTAGCTAAAATAGAAAATAAGGAAAGAAATAAACAAGAAGAGAAACCTCTGGTTGATGAGGGGCCCTCTTAGCAATCAGGGGTGATGCCTGGCTAACTTCTACTCAAACGCAATCTTCAACAGCAACACATACAGCTCTTTATTCAAACAATGGAACAGAAATACAAATGTACTCAAGAACAAACTGATAAATTATTCCTAACTCTCTGACTTTCTAGCTCTATCTCCTGAGCTCTCACACAGAGGCTGATTTATATAATGGTTTACAGAGATGAGCAAGTTGACCCTTTAGTGCTCGGATTCTCTCTAAATTTAGTCGATCTTAAAGGTGCATAACAAATTAGAGGCCAGCGTGCAAGCATCTCCCTTCTTCAGTGTGGTTCCGATCTTCTTCACTAGACAACGTATGCACACAGGCTTCTCTTAAGTGTGAACGGTCTTCAGATGTGGTGCACGGGTCCTTCTTCAACACAACAGAGAAGTGGTGGCGAACAGAGGAGAATGCACAGCGAATCTTCTAGAGCGTAGGCTAAATGCGTCAACCCAACTCGTGGATTGTTGATGTGGTGGCAAGCGAAGGAAACTGCAACTAGCGGATCATCTAGAACATGAGCTCCATCACCCAGACGCATGGACAACAGGTCATTTGCAGGTTGTTTCACATTTTGATGCCTGAAATTACTTCTTAGCAGTGCGCAATCTGATGGGCGATCTGGACGGAGAGCTTAACAGAAAGTTGGGCCGTGAGCTGGATACGTTGAGCGTTGATCTAGGGTGAACTAAGTGTCTGTTTGCTCGCACACTTCAGGACTACTATCTATAGCAACACATTTCAACATCTGGTAGGCTACCAACGAGTTTCGCGCAATGAGCTTAATGACAAGATGGACGTGCTGTGCGCAAAGCAGGCTAAATGTGTTTTGTTTATTAATTTGGCCCAAAAAGATTATAAAATCTGCAAACAATTATACAAATCAATTAATACATCAAATGCTCTTTAATAACATTGTCATTTTTAATTAATAAAACCATAAAAATGATTTTATATAAACCTTAAATACACTCATACCTGAGGCTGAATAATGATCTGCGTGACATAAAATACACAAAAGATAATAAAACATGTGTTTAAATGAGTAATTTAACTGCAAAAAATGATAACAAATCTAGGATCAACATTCCCCCAAATCGGAGAAATGCCAGGTCCCACTGAGCAAAAAGAAAGAAAAACAATGTAGGAAGAAGGCGAACTAGCAGTTGCCTTCAACTTGGCAGATGAAGAAGGTAATCTAGACTTCACTCTTTTAACATGTAACTTAGAAACAACATGTCTTTCATATCAAACATTTGTATGAAGGTTAAAAATGACTTTATTGAATTTGTTAACATTCTTAATTTAACAGTTCTCGGGTTCAAAATAATTTTGTCATTTATAAGGTTTGAAATTAATTCAACCATGTCCAAAGTAAAACTTTGGACATGTTAAACATGTAACACAAAAACATAAATCGCATTTTGAATAACAAAAAGATTGATCATTTTCATGCATGATTAGGTAAACGGATAGGATTATTAATAGTGGAATGATATGGAAGTAAAAACTATTTTCCCAAAAACAAAATTTGGTTAGCAAATTTTAATCATAAGTTCTATAATATCACCATTTTTACTCAGATCGCTATTTGATATTTCATTTGGACCTTCATTCAATCCTTCATATGGTCTTCCATATTGAATTTTACTGTAAAAATATGCTTCAGGCTATAACCAAATTCCACTATTTACATTCCTGAAAATACTTATCATTTGTTAGAGATAAATAGATTTATCATAAATAATGAAAAGTAAAACAATCTAATTTTCCTAATCTTTCCTCCCCCAAACCAAAGATATGGCATGTCCTCAAGCCATAAAAGAGAGAAGAAGTGATTGTTCCAAAAAACTAGAGATGAAAGAGTTATATCATGTTGTTTATTATTTATAATCAAAATAACTAGTAAATGGAAATGATTCAGAGATGTATATTCATGAAAGAAATATAACAGTGCTTAGAATTATACCACTTGAATGAGAATAATATAATTAAAAGAATACCATAGGAAACACTTAGCCATCCATGCCTCATTTTAAATATATCCTATCATCATAAAATATTTTAAGTGTATCCCATAGTGTGTGAGATTTAAAGCTATGGGTCCCATTTCTAGGATAATGACATCCTAGGTATATACGGAATTAAACGACCAGGGAAAATTCCAACTTACAACCATTCTCAAATGACGTTATAAATAATTGGCCATGACATAAGTTTTTTTGAAGAAGAAGAAAAAGAATTTTCTTTATATTAATATTATTTTACAAATTATGTTCATAGTGGTGTATTAACCAGATCTCTTTTACCAAATATTGCCCCACTGCCAGCATGCTTGTTCAGTACAACAGCGGGTTTATCTTGGTACCATGCAAGCATAGCCCTACTGCCAATGAGCCTATTCAGTACCCCAATGGGTTTACTTGCATTTATCGAGCTTCATGTTCTAAAGTTTTACTTAGCATGGACTCGCTACTAGAAGGCCTGTTCAGTACCCCGGCGGGTTTGCTTTGTATAATGATATTAAATATATGGAAGCCAATTGGTACTGGAGCGTGTTAAGTCCTGCGAAACAGATAATTCAAGTTTTGTAAAATAAAGTTATAAATAATCTTATAATGGCCTCACCATAAATTATGTCAAAAGAGAGAATAACTTAAAGTTTTTCTTTAACCTAATAGTCCTTCTTCTCTAAAAAGTAATGTTCCCCACAAACAAAAATTCCACTTACATTCGAGTTAGCACCAAAATACTCGAGAAACAAGTTTTGATAACAAGTATAGGATGAACTAGTACTACAAGTGTGAGAGATAAAGTTGTGAAAAATATGATAATGAAAGTGGGTCTTATCGAACAACTGTTTAAAAGAATAAATAAGAAATATACATGTATGAATCAAAATACCAAAAACTAGATGAATCATAGAAGAATTGGTTAAGTATGCAAAGGATTTTTGTAAAAAAATTTGAATTATCATTATGAGTTGCAAAATTCAAAAGTACCCTAAGAACGGTTTAAATACCTTATAAATGTTTAAGCATACTTCCCTTTTTCCAAGTAATATTTCGTTAACTGCTCATAGAGATAATATACTTGCAATCAAACTACAAAACCACTTGTTAGATGATTCAATTTATTCATAAAGACATAAAAGAAAAAGATTCTTGTGTAAACAACCTATTACAAACGACTCTTATTTATTCAAAGAAACAAGCACATATTTACATATATACAAGTGATAATAACCCAAAATATTTTTCAAAGATCAAGAGGAGGAGGAACAACTTCCCCTTCAACTAATTCCATTTCATTTTGCTGCAAAACATTATGTATAAAATCTTGTTTAGATGTTGGTTGATGATAAATTCTGAGCCTATGTCCATTTACTACAGACGAAACTCCTGAGCCATCAATTGTTTTAATTTTTATTGACCCATTTTCAAAAGCTGTGACAACTTCATATGGGCCCATCGAACGGGTAGTTAATTTCCCTTTAAAAAAAATTAACCGTGAGTCGAATAGTAATGCCCAATCTCCAGTATTAAATTGATTTTTTTTAATAAATTTATCATGCCATGTCTTTCGTTGATTCTGTATTAGCATGGTTCATTGGAGTGCATCTTGTCTAATTTCATCTAACTCATTAATATACAATATGTGTTGTTTGTGTGCTTCATCGAAATTCATGCCTAATTGTGCTTCCATACAAAAGGTTTTAACTTGAAATTCAATAGGTAAAAGGACTTGTTTACCATACACTAACTCATAGGGGGTATGTCCGGTAGTGTTTCTCCATGTTATCCTATAGGCCCATAAAGCCTCGGGGAATCTATCCGCCCAATCCTTATGATGTAAGTGAATGATTTTTGTTAAAATGGCTTCTAATACTTCATTAGTTGATTCTACCTAACCATTATCTTGAGGGTGATAAGGTGAAGACTTGCAGTGTTGAATAGCATATTTCGTAGTAAGTTCTTTCATTAATTTAGAAGTAAGTTGAGTACCTTGATCTGTGATAATTTGTATAGATACAACAAACCGGGTGAATATTTCTTCATATATGAATTCTACCACTGATTTCTTTGTGGCCCTAAACAAAGCTTTGGCTTCTACCCATTTGGTGACATAGCCCGTATAGACTAGGATATATTTTTTTTTACGAGACATGGGAGAAATTGGTCCTACAAAATCAAGAGCCCATTTCTCAAAGGGTTCAATCATGACTTGGGGTTGTAGTGGAATTTGATCAGATGACGTAGGTCTACCCATTCTTTGTCAACTATCACATCCTTTGACATATTTGGAAGCATCTTCAAAAATGATTGGCCAATAATAACCAGAATGTAAGACTTTGTATGTCGTCCTCTTATCAGAAAAATGTCCTCCACATGGTCCATCATGGCATGCATTGAGGATGTCTGTCATTTCATCCTCTCGCATGCATCACCAAATAATAAGATCTGGACCAGTGTGGAAGAGATCGTTATCAACCCAAGAATAATTGGAACTCTGAACTATAATACAACGCTTCTCATGTGGGGACAAATGGTTTGGTATTTTCCTAGTTGCTAAATAATTGGCAATATCTGTGAACCAAGGGGTTTAAACATATACAGCAAATAGATGTTCATCAAGAAAAGTGTCGTCAACTGGTTTAGTACCGTCTTCATGTTGTATATGGGAAAGGAAATATGCTACTAGATTTTCTTTACCAGGTTTGTCAATGACGCTAATGTTAAATTCTTGCAATAAAAGAAGCCACCGGGTCACTCTACCATTGGTAATTGGTTTATTCATGAGAAATATAATGGTAGACTTATTGGTATGCACAAAAACTTCATAACCTGTAATATAATGACGAAACTTATTAATAGAATAAACTACTGCCAAGAATTATTTTTCAGTAACAGTATAATTAAGTTATGCGGGAGTCAAATTCTTACTAATAAAATAAATGGCATAAGGTGCTTGTCCCTCTTTTTGGCCAAGCACTCCTCCTATGGCCGTATCAGAGGCATCAATAGATGTGTGAAAAGGAAGGGACCAATCGAGACCCCTAAGTATTGGTGCCACCGATAGTTTAGCTTTTAGGATTTCAAAAGCATTTTGACAAGATTTTGTCCACTGGAATTATGCGTCCTTTGTAAGCAACTTAAACATTAGTGCAACTGTTTTAGTAAAATTTTCAATAAAAAGGCGGTAATAGCCTACATGATGAAGAAAACTTCTTACCTCTTTCTGAGTTTTAGGAGAGGGAAGGCCAACAATTACTTCGATCTTCACAGGGTCTACCTTAATTCCTTAGGAGGAAACATGGTGTCCCAACACTATAACTTATGTCAATAACATTTTACATTTTTCGTGACTAAGGGATAAATTCATTTCTTGACATCGGATCAAGACCTTCTCGATGTTGTCAAGGGATTCTTGAAGTATTACCATAGGTCGTAAAGTCATCCATGTACACCTCCACATAGTCATGTATAATATCGGAAAAGATGCCTAAGACTGCTCGTTGGAAAGTTGCAGCTGCATTACATAAGCCAAATGGAAAAACTCGATAAGCATATGTTCCCCAAGGGCATGTAAAAGTGGTCTTGTCTTGATCTTCAGGTGCTATTAAAATGTGGTTGTAACCACTATACCCATCAAGAAAGGAAAAATATTGTTTACCTGACAGAGTATCTAATACTTGATCAATAAAAAGTAAAGGAAAGTAGTCTTTTAAGTGTAGCTTTGTTTAGCTCTCAAAAATCAACACAAATGTGCCATTTCCCTATGACTTTATTTGGGATTACTACTAAAGGAGATACCCAATTACTATTGGATATAGGATAAATGAAACTAGGAGTGAGGAGTTTTTGTAATTCTTCTTTTACTATATCATTTAGAGCATGATTCAAACTCCTCTGTGGCTACCTTACAGGTGAAATGTTTTGATCCATATAAATGTGGTGAATACAAGTGTCAGGGTGTATACCCTTCATATCGGTGTATTCCCATGCAAATGCTCCAGCTTGTTTCTTAAGAACTTTAAGCAGCTGTGCTCGTTGGTTTTCACTTAATCCTGCGTTTATATGTAGAAATTTTTCAGGACCAACCTCACAAGGTATGGTATATGGTCCTATATGCTCTTCAATCGTGAATATGCAAGGATTTTCTGTAAACATTGAGAGACATATTCTCTTGAAACTCATCTCCAAAAATCTAATCAAATTGAGCAAAAGACTGAGGGAAATATGTACAGGTTGTTGAAGAAACAAACTGGTTTAATACATTCTCAGTGATTTTCTCTTGAAGTGCCAAGGAGAAATCACTAGGAAGGGAGAGATCATCAAATTCTTCATCCCCAAAAGAACAATTTAACCACCATGAATTTTCAGTTATTGGTTGTGTCGAGGGGTATAAAATAAGTATTTGAGTGGACAACCCATTGGAAATAGTCATCTCTCCATCCCTACATCCTATAAAAGCATTTACAGTAGCTAACCATGGTCTTCCCAAAATAATAGGATGCCCTTTAGAAGGATCCTTTGATTATATGATCATAAACTCGACAGGGTATTCCCATGAGGCTACTGATACAACAATATCATCCAAGACTCCAGCAGGTTTTACCGTAGTACGGTCTGCTAGTTCTAGGATGGAAGGAGTAGATCGAAGAAATTGTCCTCATTGTAAAACCTATAAAAATGTTGTGTTTATCATGTTAATAGTGGATCCTAAATTGATTAATGTATTTTCTATGGGGGTATTGTTTATAATTACAGTCACTACTGGGGCTCTTGGATTTGTATATTTTTCAATCTGGGACTGGCCTATCATACATTTAGACATCTCTCCTATAACATGAATTGTAAGAGGGTCATTTTCCTTCTTTCCTAGGTGTGTAATACATATCCCCTTTATTACCTTACTATAGATTGGTATATCTTTGATAGCTTGTAATAGAGGGATCTTAATACATATATTCTTTAATTCATTCAAAATGTTGTACTATGGATGAACTAAAGGTTTTCCTATTACTAGTCTTTCTGGAAATGGAGGAATTCTTTGCTCCTGAATAGTTTCTCCATATAAGTTGGATTCTTAACGTAGATATACCTAGGAGGCTCCTTTCGAGGTGATAATGGGGCATCCCAATGTTCTTTTTTGGGAGAGATCTTCCTCTGATCAACTATGTTTTTATTAAATCCTAGAGCAATAATATTTTCTACTGTAGAAGTTTCTATTTGCGAAATGACTAGATCGACTGAGGTTCCAAAGAGAGGTTTTACATGGGCAGTATCAACAAAGTCAATGAAATTATGATCTCCTACTAGTGAAAAGGTTGTATTAATTGGATTCGAAACTAGTGGAGGGATGGAGGTTTCTAATGGCTAATCCACTTGAATGACGTCCTTAGGATCCCCTTCCAAGGTTCCTTCTCCTTCTATGGCTTTCCCAGTAAGATCTCCTGAGAGAGTCTCCTTAGGTTTCAGGGTAGAACAACTTCCTATAGGCATATTTTGATATCTTTCTGGTGAGTTAGTAATTGGGGAATTACATCCCCTACGGTAGTTATTAGGGATTTCAATAATTTTTTTGGTCTTAACAAATCCACCCTGAGGACCTCTAATTCTACTCATGAAAAAAAAAGGTTTAAACTCAAGAAAACCTATGCTACTGCTATTGCTGGATTTGGGGGCGCCTGTTATAACAGATGCGCAGGTTCTTACCTCTCATCTTACCTCTCCCCACTACCAACCTATTGCTAAACTTCATAAAACGTTATACTCTACATTACAGAACAACTCCCCGGCAACGGCGCCAAAAGTGTTGGCTATTATAATGTCTAAATTAATTGATCAAATATTTAATTATCGACCGGGGTTGGTACGCTTAGAGTTGACAAAAAATATATGCAAAGGTAGATCGTGTCATGTAAATATTTTAACAAACAAAAGATCGAAAGATCTTTCAAAATGAAAAATTGAGTCAAACTCCTAAGAATGCAATTACTAAGGTAAATAAACTGAGATGAAATAATAAACTAAACAATTGATAATTTATTTTATAAATTTAAACCGAAAAAGATACAATAAACAACTGAATATTTCAAATGGAAAACTAGAGTGCAAGGAAGACTTAACTTATAAGCAAGTAGAAAACTTAATAAAAGAAATATCTTTAGGTTCTGTCCTACAAGTTCTTTCAACAATAACACAGTATAAAAGAAACAACCTAAAAACATACTAAGGATAACATATATAACACTAAATTTGCATACAAACGGATGAATCAATCCAAAAGGCATAAACACAAAACAACAGTAAAACAAAATTAGAAACAAAATTAAGAAACAAAACTTTAAAATAACTTAAACCATATTAGAGGTAAAAGAAGATAAGGAAAAATGAAACACTCTAATTTTAATTCCAATGTTAAATAAAACTATTATCTAACTATCTCAGTCAAAACATAATTCAAACATTAACAAAATAGAACTAAAAACAATCTCAAAACGCATTCAAAACACTAAAAATGAAACTAAAGGCTGAATGACAGACTGAACTGTGGGTCTTAAAGGAGTGGTTGAATAACAGACTGGACAGGCTGTCCGAATGATAGTCTGCACAGTTAAAATAATAAAAACTAACCTAAATGAGCTAATATTCAGCTGAATTTATGCATATGTAAATCTAATGCATAAAGGCAATTAATAAACTTTACTTATTAAGCAAATTTAACAGCGAAATAGACTTAAACAAATTCATAAACATAAACATAAAGAAACCATTGCATGTTAATAAACAGACTGAAATTAAATTGCATAAACTTATAATTTATAACAGAAAGAAAATAAACAGAACTGAATTTAAAAGCAATCTATTATATTTGCTTGTAAATAAACTGGACAATAAACTGGAAATGAAATGACTGAAAACAAAGCTGAAAGCAAACTATGCGTGCAATCTAGTTATTTAATTCTGGAAATAAAAATGCATTACAGGAAAATGAACTGATAAAACAAACTGTAATTAAACTAGCTAAAATAGAAAATAAGGAAAGAGATAAACAAGAAAAGAAACCTCTGGTTGATGAGGGGCCCTCTCAGCAATCAAGGGTGATGCCTGGATAACTTCTACTCAAACGCAATCTTCAACATTAACACATACGGCTCTTTATTTAGATGATGGAACACAAATACAAATGTACTCAAGAACAAACTGATAAATTCTACCTAACTCTCTTCCTTTCTAGCTCTAGCTACTGAGATCTCACATGGAGGCTGATTTATATAATGGTTTACATAGATGAGCAATTTGACCCTTTAGTGGTCGGCTACTCTCTAAATTTAGTCGATCTTAAAGGCACATAATGGATTAGAGGCCAATGCACAGGCGTCTCCCTTATTTAGCGTGGTTATGGTCTTCTTCAGTGGACAACGTATGCACACAGGCTCCTCTTTAGCATGAACGGTCTTCAGATGTGGTGCATGGGTCCTTCTTCAGCATAGTAGTGAACTGGTGACGAAAATAGGAGAATACACAGCGAATATTCTAGAGCGTAGGTTAAATGCATCAACCCAACGTGTGGATTGTTGATGCGGTGGGAAGAGAAGGAAACTGCAACTGGTGAATCATCTAGAACATGAGCTCCATCACCCAGATGCATGGACAACAGGTCATTTGCAGGGTGTTTCATGTTTTAATGCCTAAAATTACTTCTCAGCAGCACGCAGTCTGATGGGCGATCTGGACGGAGAGCTGAACGGAAAGATGGGCCATGAGCTGGATATTTTGAGCATTGATCTAGGGTGAACTAAGTGTCTATTTGCTGGCATGCTTCAATACTACCATCTATAGCAACATGTTTCAACATATGGCAGGCTACCAACGAGTTTCGTGCAATGGGATGAATGACAAGCTGGACGTGTTGTGCACAAGGCAGGATGAATGTGTTTTGTTTATTAATTTGGCCCAAAAAGATTATAAAATATGCAAACAATTATACAAATCAATTAATACATCAAATTCACTTTAATAATATCATTTTTAATTAATAAAACCATAAAAATGATAATAATAAAATGATTTTATATAAACCTTAAATACACTCATACATGAGGCTCAATAATGATCTGCGTGACATAAAATACACAAAAGATAATAAAACATGTGTTTAAATCAGTAATTTAACTTCCAAAAATGATATCAAATCTAGGATCAATAGTTTCTTTGCTTTGGCTGGTAACCAAAGACAAGGAAAAAACCTTTAAAATTGATAAAAATACATAGTTGGCTACATTGGATGTTTGATTTTACCTAAGATATTTATTTTATCTTGCTTAGAGTAGGGAAAAAAGCTCCTTAAAGTGAGCATTTAATTTACACATTTGTTTTATGTACTTTGGAATCAAACTCTCTTTCATCAATTAGTTTTATGTTCCTTTCAATAAAGCAACGTTTGGATCATTGGTTATTTTCATAAAATGTGTGCTATTAAGGTTCTCTTGTCAAGTTGAGATATTTTTACAAGTTATATAATCCAAATATTTTGGTGTTCTCGTATCCTCTCCTTTCCTGAAGACCAAATCGAGCACATGTCCCACAGTTGGAGCCAGATGTAATCCACCAAGTTGCAATTAGGGGATTTTTCAAGTGAGCCACCAAGGATCGAAACAAATCAAGTGTTCTTATGCAATTGCTCGGAAGTTCCATGGTTTCATCAGGAGTAGTTGTGGTCCCTTTTTTCGCATGTACACACCCCTTTGGGGGGATTGTAATAAATGACATAGCATGATGGTTTATTTTTTAAAAGGATTGTATTTCTTAGGAATTTTTCATCAAGTTCATCATCCTTGAGTGCTTTTTCCATCGTTGATTATGTGACGCTTTTTTAAGTGACATATAATTTTCAAGTTTTTCACTCAAAATCCTCTAAAACTGGAATGGTGAAATTGGTGGTTGTATCTAAAAGATTATTAAAGACTAGGGTCTATGTATTATACCATTATAGTCATATTCCCAAAGTTTCATGGAAATGTGCCAAGTCTTTCATAGGATTTTTTAATTTTTAGATTTTTAATAAAATCATCGATAAGGTATTTTTTATTGTAAAACTTAAAAAGGTCATAAAATTGGTCCTAGGGATCCAATTTGGTCATAGAGATGCTCGTTTTTGGACCCAGATCCCCTAATTAACCCCTAAACCCACTTCTCCTAATTTTTAAGTGATTATTTATCACTTAAGTGAAATTCTCTCCGGAGTGAATATTGACTTCATCATCTATACATTTAAGGAATTACTAATAGTCTACACAAATTCTAATACCATGATAATAATCTCTTATAGTGTATTGTGGAAATATAATGGGGGTCTGTGGTTTTTCGTTTCTGTGGCGGAATGAGAAGGCCCTGAGGTAAGTCCCTCGGGGGCAATAAAGGTCACTGTCAGGTAAATGAGGGTAATTTTCCCAGTTTTTTACTGTTTTCCCTGGGTTTTTTCCTAACTGTCGGGATGGAGTGAGGATTTAGCAGTGAGGAGGTCGAGTGTGATTAGCTTCTAGATTATTCAGAGGACCCATGGCAGGGGTTCCAAATTTTCTCAGCTCTGAAACCCTCAGTGATCGCATCTCCGGCAACTATCCAAGTTGGATTGGAACAACTATCAGACGAAACCGAAGCTAGTTTTTCTGAGATTCCTATGCAATAGTTTCCCAGAGTCAAAGATGGAGCTGTAGGATTTCATGTGGTCAGGTAGTTAGCCACCTCACTTGGAGGATCACCATTTACCCTTTTTCCAACGAACCCACCATCACAGGTTGTGGATGCTTTAATCACACACAGTGAACCCTTTTCGTACACGATCCTGGACTCGGGGGTTGTTATAGCACAAGAACATCACGGTGACCTTGATCTGCTAGAAGCAAGTTGCTCGGGAACCCTATCTGCTTTCAACAACCACTACCCATCCTTCCATTCGGATCTTACACCCAGCCTGAAAGGTTTCATCTCTTCTTTTTTATAGACGGGGAACTTCAGTGGTTCTTCACTAGATTCTGGCTCAGGATACAATGGGGGGGGATTCATAAGAAGATTTGGCTGGAGGTTTTATAGAAGTCGGGTGGATCAGAAATAGAAAAAGGAAGAACCGGTGTCTAAACCCTTATGGAGGGACTGTTAATTTAGTATGTGGGGTTGATCTCTCCATTGCTGAAGCAAAAGACATGGTGGAAGTTTCCCTTGTAGGAAAAATCAGAGGATGAAACCCTACCCAGAAGGAAATAGGAACTTGGGTCAGAAGAAACTGGGGAGATTTTCTGAGCTATGAACCTGAACTCACCCCACTAGCCAAAGGCTGGTTTGGTTTCCAATTCAATTCAAAAGATGATACTGAGAAAATTCTAGGGCAAGTATGGAATTTTGGGGCGACCCCTTTCAAGCTCCAAAGATGGACCCCACTATTTGATGTGAACACTGAGAGGTTGGACACAATACATGTATGGGTTCAACTTCTAGGGATTCCATGGTAGTTCTGGAGCTAAACCTCTTTAAGCGACATAGGAAGAGCCTTGTGAACCTTCATAGAGGCATATCTCTCTTTCATGCAGACAAAGCACAGAACGGTGGCAAGAATTATGGTGTCCTTAAACATTTGAACCAGTCTCAGGGACCACATAAACTTGATCTGGGGTCCAAA
This sequence comes from Pseudotsuga menziesii, assembly GCA_001517045.1. Classification (NCBI taxonomy): domain Eukaryota; kingdom Viridiplantae; phylum Streptophyta; class Pinopsida; order Pinales; family Pinaceae; genus Pseudotsuga; species Pseudotsuga menziesii. The sequence continues at coordinate 405,036 of LPNX010216904.1, read as the reverse complement.
AATAAGGAAACAATTGTTGGATTATGAGGGGCTTCCTTTCAGATGTCATAGGTGTCACAATACAGGTCATATGGAAAAACAATGCCCTCAAACAATGCCACCAACTCACAATAGGAAGAGATGTATCCATATGGAATCAAGGGCTCCATAGGAAGAAGAGGAAGTCATGGAAATTGAAGGCATGGGATGGAAACCAGCAGTGGATCCCCCATGCCAACCTTTAGGACTCTCTGAGGAACAAGATGCAGTGACCGCACCACATGAATACATTGCCCCAACTCAGGAGTCTCCACAACTCTCCACTGGTATGGTCCCTCTTTCTTGTTTGAATGATCAATTTGATGATTTACATTTATTGAAAAAAATGTTCTCGGCCCCTTGTGGCTCTGTTTTCCCACTCCCAGACCCCCCTGTCACCCCTACCCACACACACTCTCCTCTCCCTCACCTTCAGGTGTGCAAACCAGCTCCTCTCCACTTCTTTCTCCCACCACTTCCTCAATTAATTTTCATCTTTGCTCAAGCGACATCCCTACATTGTCGGTTACATCAGATCCCCTCCTGGGGTTGGGAACAAATACCTCTTTTCCTTCAAAAGGAAGAGGGCGAGGAAGGCCATCACATCTCTCAGAATCCCAGTAGAAAGCTCTCAGAGATCAGGTGAATGGCAAGCAAAAAACCCTCTTTGGGGCACTTAGAGCAGTGCAAGCCCTGGAAGGGGTTACAAAATGAAGATCCTCTCCCTAACTTCCAGGGGTCTGGAAAGTACCTGGAAAAAAAATTTCCCACAAAAGGATGTTTTTGGTCCACAAACCAGATGTAATCCTACTACAAGAGACGCTAGAATCAGATATGGAAGTGACTAGGCTACTCACCACAATTTCTTCTTTTTACACCTTTATAGCACAGAGTGTTAGGGGACACTCTGGGGGACTAGCAATAGGATGGAATTAGTCCACTTTGCATTGCATAAACTCATGGGGAGCCCTCCAAGGACTAGGAGTTCAGCTAAATTGGGTGGAGGCTGACATAACACTGAATTTATTGAACATTTATGGACCTTATAACAATAGAGTGGATTTCTGGGAAACTTTGGAAAATTTCAGTTTCGTTCTAAAGGAAAACCTTATTGTTGGAGGGGATCTAAATTTCACTCTAGGAGCACATGAAATTTGGGGCCCAAAAGAAAGAGTGGACACACTGGCCGCTTTCTTCAAAAACCTCCTTCACAATCTAAAACTAGTGGATTTAGACCACCATAAGCTAAAACCCACTTGGACAAACAGAAGGATGGGGGAGGGTTGGATTGCAAAATGGCCTGATAGGTTCTTGGTGGCATAAAACCTGCTAGGGAAGGATTTGATGTTCAAACAATGGGTAGATTCAGGAACAGACTCATACCATTTACCCATTTTTTGGGAAATTCAAAAACCCAAGGAAACCATCCAGCCCATTCAAACTCTGCTCTGCCTGGATGAAAAATGAAGAGGTGCTCTAGATCATTCAAAATAATTGGAAACCTTTTAAAGCAGCTGAAGGTGTGCATGTTGTTTTACATTTTGCACAAAATTTGTTCCTCATAAAAAAAATTCTCAAATATTGGGCCAAGAACATAAAATAATTGGACGATCAGGTAATCACCCAGATTAAGGCAGATATGGAAGCACTCCAGAATTCTAATGGGGGGGGCTTCCTTTCCCATGAAGATAAGGTGAGATTGCACACTTTGGAAGCAAATAGAAACAAGATTCTCAAGGAGAGAGAGGAGGTATTGAGGCTAAAGAGAAGAGTTGTCTAGATGGAGTGTGGAGACAACAATACTAAATTCTTCCAAGCTTTTGCAAAAAGGAAGAAAACAACAAAACACCATTTGGGAAATAAGGAAAGAAAATAATGAAATGGCCTACTCTTTTGAAGACCTAGTTGATTTAGGGAAGTCTCATTTTGAGAATATGTTCAAAGCAAATCAGCAAGCAACTATAGCTAAGATAATTCAAGTCTCACAGTTCTTTTCGAAAAGCATCACAGAGGAAGACAACTCGGATCTGATAGAGGAAGTGATGGAAGAAGAACTTAAAGTGACCCTGCATAGTTTTCAAAAGGACAAAATCCCAGGACCTGATGGATGGACAGTGGAATTATTTATGTCTGATTTTGATATCATTGTGTCTGACCTTCTCGAACTGGTGGAAAAATCAAGGATAAATGGACTACTTCATCCTCCCCTACACTCAACTTTCCTGGCCCTAACTCCAAAAAGGGATAAACCAAAAAGCTTAGAGGACTACACATTTCCCTCTGCAACATTACTTACAAAGTAGTAACAAAGATAATTGCTCAGAGACTCAACAAGGTCCTTTCAAATATTATCTCAAAGGAGCAATTCGGCTTTCTGGAGGACAGACAGATACATGAGGCTATAGGAGTAGCACAGGAAGAAATTCATAGTGCAAAAATAAAAAAGACTAAGGGATCAATATTAAAAATTAATCTATGAAAGGCCTTCAATAAAGTCAGTTGTATTTATCTTAGACTCTTGCTAACACATCTAGGCTTCAATTATGCTTTCATAAAATGGGTTTTTGCATGTATTACTACAGCCTCTTTTGTTGTCCTCATCAATGGTGTAGCTTCTCCTTTCTTTGACTCAGAAAGAGGACTTTGTCAAGGCTTCCCACTATCCCCTCTCCTCTTTTTGCTGGTTGTAGAAGGGTTGAGCCGAGCTCTGTTGGATGCAAAAAAAAGGTCAGATTGAGGGACTAAGGTTGGCTGCAAACCTAAATCTCACACATCTCCTCTTTGTAGATGGCATTCTCATTTTCTGCAATGGATCCCTTGGGGAGGCATAAAATCTCTCAGAAATCTTGCTTCTTTTCTGTAAGGCAACTGGAATGTAGATAAACTCCAGAAATTCCACACTCACTACTTTCAACCTTGCATATGATGTCACAAGAGTGATGGTGGAACTCTTTCCCTTTCTGCACTACACTTTGGATGAAGGGATAAAATATTTAGGGTTCATACTTAAACCAAATTGCTACAAAAAGGAGGACTGGAATTGGATTTTAGCAAAGCTTGAACATAGATTTAATATATGGTGCAATATGTGGCTATCAAGAGCGGGAAGGCTTATATTGATTAAACCGGTCCTCGAATCCATCCCAATCTATTGGATGCCACTGGCCTGGATCCCAAAAGAGATACTAGAAAAAGGCAGAAGAATCTCCTCAAACTTTCTTTGGACTGGGAAAAAGGAGCACAAAATCCTCCCATGGGTAAAATGGAATCAAATTGCCAGGCCAAAAGATATAGGAGCATGGGGGATTAAAAACTCCTTATTGTTTCCAAAAGCACTAGTAGCAAAGGCAGGGAGGATACTCATAACAACACAAAGCCTCTGGACTGAAGTTATTACCCATAAATACATTGAAACTCTCCCGCTGATAGACTGGATCAGAGACTCAGTTTTCTCAATCGCCCCAAATAGTTCAATTATTTGGAAGGCTATCTACAATGACTTCTCCCTCATTCATAGTGGGATGGCATGGAAAATTGGAAACAAAACAAAAGTCCGAATAGGGGAAAACCCTTGGACAGGGCGTCAACAAAACCACCTTCTTCCATAACAACTTGTCCTACATCTATAGCAAAAAGGCCTCTTCCACCTCAACCAAGTGGCATATCCAGCCACAACAAATATCTCACATCAAGGTTGGTTGTGGGATCGGGCTCTTGAAACTCTAGAACATTGGGTCTAGGATTGGAACAGATACATTTCAACTCTCCGTTCTTCCCATATATGGCTCACAAACAATTTAGATGAATTGATTTGGGAGTATGCGAAACATGGACAGTATGCTCCAAAAACAGGATACCAACAAATCTGCTCAACCCAATTTCTAGAGGATCCAAAGAGGTGGAAACCAAGAATTTGGAAACTAAAATGTCCCTTGAAGGCTATAATTTTCATGTGGTGTACACTAGCAAAAAGGATCCCAACCTGGGACAAGCTTCAAAAAAGATCATTTGTTAGGCTAGGCTGGTGCCCTCTTTGTAAGGATGGAGAATAAAATCCAAAACACCTCTTCCTTTCCTGCCCTTTCTCCATCTAGGTCTGGAAACACTCAAAAGCCATGACACCTCAAAATCATAGCTGGGAAGGTCCCTCAATAGAAGAAGCCTGGAGAACTTGGTCCACAAATACTCAGCTTTCCCGAGTAAAATCTCTTCCTCTCCTTCATATCTGGGGAATATGGTAGCAAGGAACAATGCGGTTTTCCAAGAAAAGGCTTTTTCCCCTGTGTTGGTCACAAAACAGGGCCTAGAAATCTTATCCTATTTTACTCAATACCAAGACCAGCCAACTCCAAGGATCATCTCTGAAGAGTTTATTAATCAAACTTTCCCTTGGTCCTACTTCGATGGAGCATCACAAGAAAATAAATGCGAGGGTGGGGAAACTCTATTCATGAGTCATTCCCATTACTTTAAAATTCAAATGGGCTTGGGAACCGGAACAAATAAATTTGCAAAATTAATGGCCCTGAAGCTTCTTCTTTGTTTTGTTGTTGAAAGAGGTTGTAAAATAATTCAGATCTTTGGAGTCTCTCTGATAGTGATAACCTGGATAAACAAAGTGCAAAAATGTCGGAACATAACACTTGCAGCTCTTTATGAATAAGTTCACATACTTACTACAACTTTCGATGTCATCACCTATCATCATGTTTTCAGGGAAAGAAACAACGAAGCGGACAGACTCTCAAAAGAAGGGCTTAATATGGAGATTGGTACATGGAAGTTTCTAGAATAGAGAGAAACAGAGGCATATGAATTTTACCATAGCCCCTTCAATGAGCCTCAACCCAGGGTAGGAGTCACATAATGTTCTATTTCCTTTCCAAAAAATGATTTTGACTCCAGCTGGCATATGTTTTCTCTTTATTGCTTACATACTTTCTGGATCTCCTTAGTATGATCCTCTTTCATCAGAAGATACATACTTCCTATCTCAGCAAAAAGGAATCGAGTTCGAAGCCACACTCAAAAGCTTATGGTACACAGTTTATAGTTTCAGGCTACAATACTCATGCATCACTCATAGGACAGCTTACAGTTTTGCTCAAAAGAGTTAGTTTTGTTTCAACAGAACAAAGCATACAGATGTTTATTTTGTGTTTTTTCTTATATGGCTGTAATGAAACAGCGATATGAACATACGTTTTCTGTATGTAAACTTTTCTTTCTTAATACAACAACTTTTTTTCCAATGGAAAAAAAAGTGAAATTCTCTCTGAAAAAGGCAAAAGTGAATAAAAATTAGAAAAAGGGAAAATATGGAGAAAAAATGCATCCCTAAATCAGTGGGAACTTGTCCCATACATGTTCTAGGTTAACTAAGTATGATGTTGGGGCAATTTGAGACCAAATCAAGATCAAATCGTCTTGATTCCAATCAAATCTATGAGGGGTCGAATTTCTCCTTAGAGGGGCACATTTATCCATGAAAAAACTCACCTCTTATTGTATACGTGTCACAGAAAGAGGGGGGTGACCTACCTTGTGAGAGATGGCACCTACCCCCTCTATTTCACCCTAGTTTGCCTCCAATCATCTCAAAAATCTCCAACACTTGAAAAAATCGCCCCCTTGGGGTTTGCTCTCATTTTTCCTATTTAAGCGAAGCTTTCATCCTCATTTAGAAGGATGTAGGAACCTCTAGCACTTGTTGTAATGCTGATGTTATTTGGATTAATAAAGTTGATTACTTTGGAGGTCTACCTTGTGCAATTAGATGAATGCTTGTGTTATGAGGTGATATTGCAAAACATTGATTTCATTTGTTGAAATTGTTTATGGATCTAGATTAGAGGGTTTTTCTATAACACATAGAGTAAGCATTTACTGTTGTTAACTTGATTGCTTGTGATTTTATTTTGAGATATATGAGAGTAGACAACTATACTCGGTTTTATTGAGGCTCTTTTAATTTCTTTTCATCAAACACACTAGACCTAATCCATTTTTTGTGCAAGGATTTTCTCATAGTTGTGTAGGTCATAGATTCGAAGGAGGATTTGAACTAAGTTGTCTCTTCTCTTCTCTTCAGTGTTTTTTAAAGTTATTTCCATTTTTTGCAGGATCTTTAAAATTCTTCACAAAAGGATCAAGCAAGAGCTTGAAGTTTTCTTCCCATCTTCTCAAATTAAACTTTCTCTCTTATTCGGTTACTTTGTTCTAGAAATGATAAATAAGTGGATATTCTTCTTTGAAAGTTTATTCCTCAAATACATGTGTTTTAGCATGTTAGAGTATCTATATCTAAAAACATTGTTGTTTAGGTATCAACACTTGTAATTTTTTCCAAATTTTTTCTAAGTACCAAAACTTAATTTTTTTTTTGTGCATACCACCGTCATCTAATCATATTATCTTGCTGGTTTTTAACAAGTCGAAGGAAAAAGAGAGGGAGGTGCTGCCGAAAAATCAAGATTTGGCCCATCCGGAGCACCCGTGATCCATCTACCATCCCCCTCCTTTGTTCCTTTTCTTCCTATTGTAGGTACAACAGATCCCATGTTATCCAAAACATGGGAGCCCCAATTACCCATACAAAGATAATTGTTATGAATTCCTTAAGTCGTTTTGGGGTCCCCATAACGTTTATCATGGTTTCTTTGATTTAACTTATTATAATTTTTGGGATTTATGCATGATTTGTGTGCTTTTGGAAAGTTGCGGAAGACTGTCTTTTACAAAAATCGTTTCATCCCGCAACCCGCAAATTGCAGATTGCGGGAGCTTGAAGTTTATTATTTGTGAGTTTTCCATCCTGTAACCCGCATCTCGCAATTTGTGGAATGCGGAATGCAGGAGCATTTTTGTAAGTATAGTGTGTCAGCCCGCAACCCACAAATTGCGGGTTACGGATTACAGGAGTAATTTGATTTATTTATTTTGTGTGTGATCTCGCAACCCACAAATTGCGGGATGCGGATTGTGGAAGAGATTGAATAAAACTTTGGTACTTTTGTCATCCTGCATCCCACATCCCGTAATTGCGGAATGCGGATTGCGGTATAGTTAATTAAATTTAAATCTCACGTTATGATCCCGCATCCCACAAGGTTTAATCTCAATCGTCCATTTATTTTAATCCTACGGTCCTAATTTGACCCCCAAAAAATCTATATATAGGTTGGTTGTTTACGATTTCTTTACCATTTTACTGTTGCGAATTACTGTGCTGCATGAATTTTCTTTGCTTTTTCACCAAGCAACGTTGTCACAGTCTAGTTTGATTATAGGTTAGTGTCTTAGTCATTTCTTCATTCAAATTTATTACTATAGTTTAGCTTGAATTAGCTTTGATATCTCACTTCGCGTTGTTTTTAAACAGAGTCTTCTCCAATTTCCAAGAATGGCAAGAATTACCCGCTGCAAAAGCCTTCAAAAGGATATGTTAACCAAGGACCCAAACTTTTGTATTTTCTCAGACACCAATGGCAGAATCACTGATACTTACCATATTGAATGGCCTAGGTTTTACGCAATTTTTTACAATGAAGACTTTTCTGATATCCAAAACAACCAATTGGCCTACCAAAGAATTAGGGATTCTAGACTTCACTCCATTGCTGCTAGACCTGCTATCCCCCACTATAATGACGCGGTCAAATGGATCGTGTAACACACGAACCCCAAATATTATTCCTTCAATGATAGTGCAGGGTCACAACTAGCCAATTTTCGTCTTGAGGTATTTACTAGGGCTTATGGCCTTAAACCGGCTAAACAACCCCTCAACGCAGAATTTGCTCAATCCTCTAAGACCAGGTTCAATTTCAATGAAATTTTAAAATCTTGGATGCACGAACTTGGTAAATTCTCACAAAGGGTCATCGACCTTTACCATGTCACCTGGTTTAAAGAACCCTATTCCTTATTGGCATCCATGTTATGCAGATTGTATGGCCTTCCAAATTGTTCTATGTTCAAGGCTGAATGGGCTCCATTAGCTCATCATGTTTTAGCAACCGATGATTCTTTCCCGTGGGCATCCATCTTGTCACTAGAACTCAAAACCTCTATCCAAGACTACCAAAAGGCCACTACCAAAAAGAATCCTAATTTCTTCTTTTTGGCCTTCATTTTTTATGTATTTTGTACTAAGTTCCAATATCCCAATTTGGGATGGAACTAGACTTTACCAACTCCCCCAGTGCCCATTTATTATTCAGAATTGTGGGATATTAACTATGCATCTAGGTTCTATGATATATATGAACACTTTCTCGGCAACATCTAATTTGCAATCTTCAAAATGGAAGCTCCCGCATTTTCAGCTAAAGCCAAAAATTTCATTGCTACAATGGGTGATTGGTACATTGGTGAGTCTTTTTCGTACATCAGGATTTGGGGTGGCAACACTGTTCACATGCAACCCAGGATTGTCCTTGACAGGTTGGTCCTAGAAGAAGTGGCTTTCCAGACTGTCACTGATGGGGTTTATAAGAAACTCGTTGGCCCTAAAAAAAAAGGTTGGCCCAAATTCCCTTTGAACCTTGGATCATTGGTTATCCCAACTTCAACCTGGGCTGCAGTACTGGGTGAACAGATAGTTTACTTGAAGCTCGAATTTGTTAGCAAGAGAAGACATGATCCCAAGGGATTCCTCGATGATAACTTTAAGCAACACCATATCAAAATTGCTTATGCGCATGAGGAAATTTCCGATGATTCCATTTACCAAGGTGTCAATACATTTTCTGAAGTCTTAACTAAAGATAAAAGCAAAGATGAGAAAATTCACATATTACAGCATCAAAAGGAACTTAAAGACGGGATTCAAAGTTACAGAGAAATGCAAATGGACCTCTTGGAGAAATTGAGAAAGGACAGAGAAGAAAAGCAAGCCCAGGCAAAAAAAGTTCCATCAGTCGCAACCCATTTAGATGGGGACAAAGGAAAAGGTCTAATGGGAGACCTTCCAAAGGCAACAGTTGCTCAACAGTTGAAATCATTGATGCATACCTGAAAACATTCAAAACAAAAGCTAGCAATGATGACCTCTGTACTAGACACTCAGGTAGCTACAGCTACTCAGAATGTTTTTGATATCCAGGTGGCTATTGTAGTCACTCGACCAAATGATGATCAAGAAATGGCTGTCAAAAATCCATTTAAAAGACTGAAGGTGCAGGTTTCTTCCTCTCCAACTCCTACTATAAATTTGGTTGATTCTGACTTAGAAGAAGAAGTAATAGCCTCCATGCCTGTCACTCTAGAGGTGGATCAATATTTGCAATCATTCATAGATTTACTCAATGGTGATGGCAAGAAATTTTTTATCCATGTCCCTACAAATTCACAATATACTTATGTTTTTAGCTCCTCGTCTTCAGCATTGCTCCTTTCATCCATTCAGACTTTGTCTACTTTTCCTGCTGGAGCAGCCCTATCACCTGTGACTATCTCAGCTATATGAGGCTTTGACCTCCACATCTGTATCTATCACATATGCTTCTGTGCAAACCCCCATGATGTAACCTACCACTACAGAAGCACCATTTTTTAAGATTCCTCTACACCTACCCTCAATTACTCTATCATCATCATCTAGTCCTGAAAATATCTTGATGCCTTCTTCACCACTCTCAGCTGTCAACATCCATTTCCCATCCTCTGAAACTTCAACCACACTCTTCTCCCCAACCTCTGAGGTAGTCATTGTTCAAAACATTTTTCCTTCCACCACTCACATTACTATACCCATGCCCCCTCCTATCATCACTTAGACATCCTCTTTAGTGTCCACAGTGATTTGGAATTCTGCATCCATTGAGCCAAGAGATGAGTTTGATGAAGACATTGTCATCTCTCTTGGGGATTATTATTATAGCAAGACTGATAAAGCAGTGGTTAAAAGGGGAAAAATAGGACTAAGGATCAAAGCGGTATGGATGTATCTATCACTGATCAAATTGTCTGGACTCAGCAGTTTGGTGACACACAGGTAGATGCAGTAGATACAGTTGTTTCTTTGGGTGCATTCACAGGTGCCAACCTCCATGTTGTTAACACCTTGAACAGGGAGTTTGACAGGAGAAAAGAAGAGATAAGAAAGCTGAAGGAAGAGCTTGAAAATACTAGAAGGAAACATGAGGCTTGTGTTTCTGATCTTATGAAGACATCTGAGGACAGGTATAATGAGCTATAGGTCAAAAGTGCTTCTCTTCAGGTTGAGCTACAAAACGAGAAGACTGCAAATGCGACCTTTACACAGAAGATAGCCTCACTTGAAAATCAATGCGAATATGCAACTGGAAGTGCAGCTTCCTCTTTGTTCTCTAGGTTTTCACAAGAAAAATTTAAATAATTGGCTATCAGAACAAATCAGGAGCATTATGAGTTAATAACTAACTTGTTCCAAACTTTGAATGATATTTATGAAACTCATATTGCTTTTGGTCAGATGTATGTTGTCCTTGAATATTAGGTAGAAAAGAGAGAGCAAACATCCAAAGCTTATGATGCTATTGTAGATTGGCAAAGATATATGAAGGACAAGCCAGAAAACATTATCATCCTCAACAGTTTTCAGCTAAAGAAGGTCAGAACAATATTGTGTTCTTGGCTTGACCTAATGAGATGGTTGAAGATACTATTAAGAAAGCACAGGCCGTGTGTGGAAGAGGGTGGTATGATGTTGATGGTATCATGGAGACATTGCGTTTTCCCATAGTAAATCTCATTGAAAACGTTTTTCTACCAAGACTGATGATCGAGCAGGTTGAACACCGGTGAGATGAAGCAAAGGAGAAAATCCAGGGACTCGATCATATCACCAATGAAGACGTGGATCAGTTAATCAGACAAACTTTGGCTATTGAGAGAAAGATCCACATTTACAACCGCATCTGGCACAAGTTAGCTAAAAACGAAATGGAGAATTATAAATGTGATGCTCAACTTGGGTTCGAATCAGCTAACTATCCAAACATTGAGGAATTGTTAGGGATTTGGAATAGATGGCAGGATTTCCTTGGATATTAGTTTTATTTAGATTTTCTGATCCCAATTTGATGGGAATCTACTCCTTGTAATAATTATTTAAAGGGTGGGTTTCACATGTAATAGGGATTTTTTGGAAGGGAAAATTCTGGACAAGTACTAGAGATACCTCTGTTTACTTGAGGTTTTGTAATTTTTTGCAAACTTTATTTAATACAGTAATGATATCCTTTCATATCTCTTGTTTTTTTTTTATTAAGTTTCCTTAACAAATTATGATTTTTCCTGTTTTAGATGGATCAATATTATTGTTAGTCCTTTGAAATCAATGAGTGCATTTACTCACAGCCTTGATTTCTCTTTGTTAGTGATTTATGTATTGATAAAGTTTTAAAGAGTTTATTCTGTTAAAATGTTTATCTATTTTTGCAAATGATTACACAGTAAATTAGACAACATATATGTTAATTTTTTTAATTGGCATACTTAAATGCAGGTTGACCTTGAATGTGTTAATTTTAAGTTGTTGTCAATTAATTTTCATTAATTGATTGTGAGTTAAATGATAATTTGTTTACATTCCTGTTAATCTGATTAAATGCTTATCTGTCTTAAATCTCAATTTGATTTGTGAACAAACCAAATACCTCTCTTAGAGTGGTGTATATCTAGATTAGACTTCTTGTTACAGTTAGATTACATTTTCCTTTTATTTCCTTCATCAATCAAGTTTTCCTTCATAGGAAGACAGATCCTTCCAATATCTAAACTCATTAACTCAAAGAGTGCCAGCGGAGGCCAAATATCCATGGGTGTTAACCACACCAAATAGCTCAAGGATAGGGTAATACTTGCATAGGATTTCCTGAAGCCTTTGGTTAGGTTTTCATCCTTTGTTGTGAGCCTTGGACCCTTTTCAGCCACATACACACCCGAGGCCTCAACACTTCCCTATGCAAGTTTGTAAGTTTTTTTGACCCATTCTTCAAGGGTCAAAAGGCATATTTTTTCTTTTAAGCATTGTAATAAAATTTAATAAAGAGCAAGTGGGATTATGGCTCCCACAACCGACCCCTTCCCCCATTTGGGTGAAGCTTGTATCTGCCCATTGTGTGATTATTCACTTTTTGCAAGTCTTTAGATTAGGTTTATTTTTAGTTTGATTATAGCGCAATAAAAAAAAATTATTTAAGAACTAATTCAGCATTGCTTTACCGAATTACCCAAGAGAATCCATTCGATTGGGGAAAAGATACTATTTTCCATAGCAATTAGTGTACTTTTATTATAATTTCTTTTCCTTTGAGGCATCATTTTTTCATTTTTGTTTTGAAAAGTAATGCTAACCCAGCATTGATATACCGAATTACCCAAAGAGCTTTCTCAATGGGGAAAAGTTATTCCTTGTCATAGTAATTAGTCTCACTGCTTTTTCTTATATTACAATACCAAATTGGAATCAACAATTTGCCATTTGGGTGTATGCTCTTTCCCATCGCAGCTTCTCCCTAAGATTTCAGATAATCAAAAGAAGGAATGTGCACTAATTGATTCCTCTCATTTAATTTATCAAACTCACATTAATAAAAGTTACAACCCTTCAAACATTACGAAAATTCGACGTAACGAACCTGAGGAACAGTGGGAAAATACTTTAGGGAAAGCGGGAACAACTAGAAAGTGACCATGGCGTCCTGTTAGGCTACATCCTTGTTGGTGTAGTGTTGAACACCCTCCCACGACTCCATCTAGCCCACATTTTTTTTTGCGGAGCCACTTTTCTTAGAATCCGGACATATTCCCAGTACCTCACGGTATATTAGGAACCCCCTTCCCCCCTTAACTTAATTCATCCTTCATAACTTTAAAACTGACCAAGAACAAATTGCAAAAAAATTACATTACATCAGCAGCAACTATTTGGCTCCCATTTGGCTCTGGTTCATTTACAAATCTTATTTTCTTTAAATTCAGTCCAAATTGTGAATGTTGTAATATCTCATGTTGTTGAATTAAGATTTATTTTTGCAATTTATCTTATTCTAGTCTTTTCATTCAATAAAATCCTAACAAAATATCTAATCTGTAAACCATTAAAATAAAAAGAACCTTAGTAAATATTTTAAGGAACTACCCCCCTTAGCTCCGTTAGGAGTGGCCTAAACGAAGGAGTCAGGAACAGGTGACATCACCTGACTCGTGACTTGCCCCCAAGGATGCACTTAGCAGCTTGAATATTTCTTTGTGCTAAATTTCCAGAGGTGTGTGAAAGGCAGAAACACAACCTATGTTGATCCAGATGGAGATCGATGGCCACCCACCTATTCCACTGGCTCAAAAAAATTGTCCATTGTGCCAGTTTCCTAGTTATTTTTCTGCAGTTTTTCGAGTCCTAAACCTTCGGGGCCGTTTTGAGGCCTTAAAAAACGTTTTTTGGAGATTCAGGGCCAAGTGGTTGCCATCGACATTTATTTGGCCGACCAAAAGTTGTAAATCTTAGACAGACCTTTCCAGCGAGCTATCGAACGCCCAAATCGGAGATCGTATGCAAAAGTTATGACCCCGGAAAGTTGACTGTTCAACTTACCACCTTGGGGAAGATAAGCTCCCACACCAAAAAATTATTCCTCTTCACAATTGTGTCTAAAGGAGAACATAAGATCACAGAGACCTCCACACCCTCTGCACAGGGTGTCTCTGCTCATCAGACACAAGAAGAAGACAGAGCCATTGTTTCCTCATCTATCCGACTACCTCTACGATGCAAGGCCATGCATTCAAGGTGCTCATCCAGAAACAAATCATCCAGACAACAATTATAGCCCTCTCAAGATGCCAAAGAAAAGCAGCCTCTTCACTTCAACAAATATCGCACCAGGAGATCAACTCAACACACAGTTCAAGATATGATATGGGATTCGACGCAATGGAGACCATTGCTTCCTAAGGAGGGAGGATTGATCCAGATGGAGATCAATGGCCACCCACCTATTCCACTGGCTCAAAACAATTGTCCATTGTGGCAGTTTCCTAGTTATTGTTCTGCAGTTTTTTCGAGTCCTAAACTTTCGGGGCCGTTTTGAGGCCTTAAACGACATTTTTTGGAGCTTCGGGGCCAAATGGTTGCCATCGGCATTCATTTGGCTGACAAAAAGTTGTAAAGCTTAGATAGACCTTTCCAACGAGCTATCGAACGCCCAAATCAGAGATCGTATGCAAAGGTTATGACCCCGGGAAGTTGACTGTTCAACTTACCACCTTGGGGCCGCAAACTTTATGACGGTTCATCTTCTAGGGTTACGTTTTGGACTTTGGGGGTTCTCACCTCATTATTATTATAAATAGGCCCCTTTGGCCTCATTTTGTATTAAGCTTGGCACGAATGAGCGTAGCAGCCATATCTCTTCTCAGAGATAGCTACCACCATTCTAGCAACTGTATTACAGTATGTTCTATTTCCGCCATTTAATAGAATATGTGCTTACTGTATATTTGTTATATTTGCAAAATCTTTGTTATTATGATTATGTATATGTTCTTTCATTTCGTTCATGCATAAATCCGGATCAGTGGTATCAAAGCAATCTGCTCTTTGATTGTTTCTCGATGCATGTCCCCGACGAGGTCCAAGTATAGAGAGTTTGGTCTCGAACTAGTTTCACTTAATCATTCTTGTCGTCCCAAACGACCTCCCATGGCGAAAGAAAAGAGAGACGACGGAGCAAGAGATCCTATCAAGTCGCTACTCGAGGAAGCCCTCGACCGACAGAGGAACGAGATGATGGATAGTTTCACCCAAATCCTTCGGTGAATGCCAGCAACTGCAAGTGCATCTTCAATGAGCAGTCGGTTCAGGGATGCAACTCCCTTTAAGGTACAAGTTAACTTTGATATTCCTTTATTTGAAGGTAATATTGATGCAGATGCCCTGGATAATTGGTTGAATGTTCTAGAAGGGTATTTCTCTGTCCACAATTTTTTCGACAGAGAAAATATCACCTTTGCACTCCTTAAGGCAGTCCCCCATGTCCAAAATTGGTGGGGTACTTATTGTGAGAAAAACTCATCAGACGAGTCTGAAATGTTTGAAACAATTCCCACTTGGGCCTCTTTCATAGATGTCGTCAGGGAACAGTATTACCCTATGGGAAACTATGATGACCAGTACACAAAATGGACCATTTTGCGTCAAGAAAGGGACCAGACGGTGTCGGAGTACACCAACAAATTTCATACCTTGCCTACAAAGCTGAGTATCAAGGACTCCAATCGACACCTGATTCTAAAATATCGCAGTGGTCTACATCGGTACATCTGAACTGAGATGGACTTCCTCGACATCTCTTCACTTGGATCGGCCTATCAGTATGCTGTCAAAATCAAGGAGAAATTTCGACAGAAGAACAAGCGAGACTCCGGACCTACGAATCCACTGCAGAAGCAAGGCAAGGGAAACCCTGGCCCGCAGAACATAGCAAAAGAAAACGACAACCAGTCCCCACCATAAGCAAAGAAGGAAGATCGAAAGACAAAGAAGGACACTGGTAAGTGGTGCGAATTTCATAAAAGCCCTTGGCACAACACTGATGAATGTCGCTCAAAGCAGTCATTAGTGGCCGAGATCAAATCTTCAGAATCAGATCTTGATTCTGATTCTGAACCCTATGCCACAGCCGCACACAATGGGAGGCAAATCATTGATGCAGACCCCACTGCCACTTTTGCTACCGCACAGATTCAACTAGAGGATCCTGAAGAGTCAGAGGCAGAGGAGTGCCTATTCCACTCGCAGATGTGGGTGAAGGGGATGCCTCTACATTTTGTTGTTGACAACGGCAGCCAAAAGAACCTGATCTCCGCAGAAGTCATCAAGAGATTGGAGCTTCCAACAACACCACACCCGTAACCTTACAGCATCGGTTGGCTAAGCCAAGGATGAGGTATCCGCATTACTCAACAATGCCTCCTGCCATATGGCATCAAGCCTTTCAAAGATGAGGTACTATGTGATGTTGCCCCACTTGAAGTCTGTGATGTTCTTTAAGGACAACCATATATGTGGAAGCGTCATGCTGTATATGAGTCACGGCCTCGCAGTGTCATTGTCACTTTGGGAGGACAACTCTACCGGATCCCAGAGACAGTTGCACCTGCTACAGTCTCACAGGGTAGGAAGATAAGCTCCCATGCTAGAAAATTATTCCTCTTCACAATTGCGTCTGAAGGAGAACATAAGATCAGAGAGACCTCCACACCCTCTGCACAGGGTGTCTTTGCTCATCAGACACAAGAAGAAGACAGAGCAATTGTTTCCTCATCTATCCGAGTACCTCTACGATGAAAGGCCACGCATTCAAGGTGCTCATCCAGAAACAAATCATCCAAACAACAATTACAGCCCTCTCAGGATGCCAAAGAAAAGCAGCCTCTTCACTTCAACAAATATCGCTCCAGGAGATCAACTCAACACACAGTTCAAGATATGATACAGGATTCGACACAATGGAGACCATTGCTTCCTAGGGAGGGAGTATTGATCCAGATGGAGATCTATGGGCACCCACCTATTCCACTGGCTCAAAACAATTGTCCATTGTGGCAGTTTCCTAGTTATTTTTCTACAGTTTTTCGAGTCCTAAACTTTCGGGGCCGTTTTGAGGCCTTAAACAACGTTTTTTGGAGATTCGGGGCCAAATGGTTTCCATCAGCATGCATTTGGCCGACCAAAAGTTGTAAATCTTAGCCAGACTTTTCCAACGAGCTATTGAACGCCCAAATCAGAGATCGTATGCAAAAGTTTATGACCCCGAAAAGTTGATTGTTCAACTTACCACCTTGGGGCCGCAAACTTTATGACGGTTCATCTTCTAGGGTTATGTTTTGGACTTTTGGGGTTCTCACCTCATTATTATTATAAATAGGCCCCTTTGGCCTCATTTTTTATTAAGCTTGGCACGAATGAGCGTAGCAGCCACATCTCTTCTCAGAGATAGCTACCACCATTCTAGCAATTGTATTACAGTCTGTTCTATTTTCGCCATTTAATAGAATATGTGCTTACTGTATCTTTGTTATCTTTGCAAAATGTCTGTTATTATGATTCTGTATATGTTTTTTCATTTCATTCATGCATAAATCCGGATCAGTGGTATCAGAGCAATCTTCTCTTTGATTGTTTCTCGATGCATGTCCTCAACGAGGTCCGAGTATAGAGAGTTTGGTCTCGAACTAGTTTCACTTGATCATTCTCGCCATCCCAAACGAACTCCCATGGCGAAAGAAAAGAGAGACGACGGAGCAGGATATCCTATCAAGTTTCTACTCGAGGAAGCCCTCGACCGACAGAGGAACGAGATGATGGATAGTTTCGCCCAAATCCTTCGGCAAATGCCAGCAACAGTAAGTGCATCTTCAATGAGCAATCGGTTCAGGGATGCAACTCCCTTTAAAGTAGAATTTAACTTTGATATTCCTTTATTTGAAGGCAATATTGATGCAGATGCCCTGGATAATTGGTTGAATGTTCTATAAGGGTATTTCTCTGTCCACAATTTTTTCCACAGAGAAAATATCACCTTTGTGATCCTTAAGGCAATCCCCCATGTCCAAAATTGGTGGGGTACTTATTGTGAGCAAAACTCATCAAACGAGTCTGAAATGTTTGAAACAATTCCCACTTGGGCCTCTTTCATAGATGTCGTCAGGGAACAGTATTACCCTATGGGAAACTATATGACCAGTACACAAAATGGACCATTTTGCATCAAGAAAGGGACCAGATGGTGTCTGAGTACACCAACAAATTTCATACCTTGCATATAAAGCTGAGTATCAAGGACTCCGAGCGACACCTGATTCTGAAATATCGCAGTGGTCTACATCGATACATCCGAACTGAGATGGACTTCCTCGACATCTCTTCACTTGGATCCGCCTATCGGTATGCTGTCAAAATCGAGGAGAAATTTTGACAGAAGAACAAGCGAGACTCTGGACCTGTGAATCCACCGCAGAAGCAAGGCAAGGGAAACCCTGGCCCACAGAACACAGCAAAAGAAAACAACAACCAGTCCCCGCCACAAGCAAAGAAGGGAGATCGAAAGACAAAGAAGGACACTGGTAAGTGGTGCGAATTTCATAAAATCCCTTGGCACAACACTCATGAATGTCGCTCAAAGCAATCATTAGTGGCCGAGATCAAATCTTCAGAATCAGATCCTGATTCTGATTCTGAACCCAATGCCACAGCCGCACACAATGGGAGGCAGATCATTGATGCAGACCTCACTGCCACTATTGCTACCACACAGATTCAACTATAGGATCCTGAAGAGTCAGAGGCAGAGGAGCGCCTATTCCACTCGCAGATGTGGGTGAAGAGGATGCCTCTACATTTTGTTGTTGACAACAGCAGCCAAAAGAACCTGATCTCGGCAGAAGTCGTCAAGAGATTGGAGCTTCCAACAACACCACACCCGCAACCTTACAGCATCGGTTGGCTAAGCCAAGGATGAGGTATCCGCATTACTCAACAATGCCTCCTGCCATATGGCATCAAGCCTTTCAAAGATGAGGTACTGTGTGATGTTGCCCCACTTGAAGTTTGTGATGTTCTTTTAGGACAACCATATATGTGGAAGCGTCATGCTGTATATGAGTCACGGCCTCGCAGTGTCATTGTCACTTTGGGAGGACAACTCTACCGGATCCCAGAGACAGTTGCACCTGCTATAGTCTCACAGGGTAGGAAGATAAGCTCCCACACTAGAAAATTATTCCTCTTCACAATTGCATCTGAAGGAGAACATAAGATCACAGAGACCTCCACACCCTCTGCATAGGGTGTCTCTGCTCATCAGACACAAGAAGAAGACAGAGCCATTGTTTCCTCATCTATCCGAGTACCTCTACGATGCAAGGCCACGCATTCAAGGTGCTCATCCAGAAACAAATCATCCAGACAACAATTACAGCCCTCTCAGGATGCCAAAGAAAAGCAGCCTCTTCACTTCAACAAATATCGCACCAGGAGATCAACTCAACACATAGTTGGAGATATGATACGGGATTCGACGTAATGGAGACCATTGCTTCCTAAGGAGGGAGGATTGATCCAGATGGAGATCGATGGCCACCCACCTATTCCACTGGCTCAAAACAATTGTCCATTGTGGCAGTTTCCTAGTTATTTTTCTGCAGTTTTTCAAGTCCTAAACTTTCGGGGCCGTTTTGAGGCCTTAAATGACGTTTTTTGGAGATTCGGGGCCAAATGGTTACCATTGGCATGCATTTGGCCGACCAAAAGTTGTAAATCTTAGACAGACCTTTCCAACGAGCTATCGAACGCCCAAATCGGAGATCGTATGCAAAAGTTATGACCCCGGGAAGTTGACTATTCAACTTACCACCTTGGGGCCGCAAACTTTATGACGGTTCATCTTCTAGGGTTACGTTTTGGACTTTTGGGGTTCTCACCTCATTATTATTATAAATAGGCCCCTTTGGCCTCATTTTGTATTAAGCTTGGCACGAATGAGCGTAGCAGCCACATCTCTTCTCAAAGATAGCTACCACCATTCTAGCAATTGTATTACAATCTGTTCTATTTCTGCCATTTAATAGAATATGTGCTTACTGTATCTTTGTTATCTTTGAAAAATATATGTTATTATGATTCTGTATATGTTCTTTCATTTCGTTCATGCATAAATCCGGATTATATGTCTAGTCAACCTACATGGGGTTATACTTATCCAGGAAATAAACCTGTAATGGTAAATCAAAATTATCAACCAATTTCCTCGGGAAATATTTACCCGAATCCTTTATCTTGGAAGTATGAACACCTCGTGGGGAAACCTAATTGGATGAATGTCACTACACCTTAGGGACCACTTGTTGGGCCACCTAGTGGCCCATCCGGAGGTCCACCATCTAGAAGACCACCACCCAAATGAACACCACTCGGAGGTCCACCACCATGAGGTCAACCACCTAGACGTCCACCACCTGGATGACCACTAGGAGGATCACCTAGGAACCAAGCACTATATAACGAACCCCTTATAGGAGGATCATTGCCACCTATTTATCAATAATATTACGGTCCTACTGGTACACAAATTCCTTATCAATATTACCAGTATCCACAACCGAATCAACAATTACCATTTATGGCTACACTTGATCTGCTAGATCTACCGTGATTGATAAACGATCATATTCACCATGATCCTTAATGACCAACCATTCCTTTAAAGATACCATTCGATATATACCCAAATTTTATGGTAAGCCCGGTGAAGATCCTAAAAACCACGTGATGACTTATCAGTTGTTGTGCTCATCTAATTCTCTAATGGATGGTTCTATCCGTTTGAGACTTTTTCAAAGAACTCTTACCGAAACTGTCACTAAATGACATATAGAATTACCTCAGCATTTCTTTTTGGATTTCAACACTCTATCAAAGTCTTTTTTTAACACAGTTTCAGTTACCGATTAGATATGAAACACCTAAAGATATTTAACCTCACTTCGTCAGAACACTTCCACCCATATATATGAGTGGAGACGGTGACATAGGTTGATTAAGGCTCCCATTGTCAACCAATTACTTGTTATGATTGGTTTACTAAGTCATTACTTCCACCCATTGCTAGATATGTCTCCATGGGAGGTGATGTTACCGAAGAGAAAGCTATTATCCATGCTCAGTACCTAGACTTGGTTTATTCCCAGTCAGTCACTTTGTACGATTTGATTATGAATTCTCATCGTCCTACTTGGGACCCTTCAAGGCCTTCGAAGGAACCACCTATCAATGGCATAATCGGTGCTATTTAAACACGATTTGCAAATAAATCCACGAAAAAACAAAACCAACCTGCTTCACCTGCTAGTCAGAATGTTGTCAATCCCAAGACTGCTTCGGATCCTGTTGTTTCTATCAAAGTGAACACGATTCAATACTCAGAATATTTGGGAATAAAGAATAAAGGAATAAACAAATCCAAGAAATATATGAATCAACAAGAAGACAATAAAACACAAACTATGGATGTCAAATCAAAAAATAAGAGAAAGGCTAAATTTCCCTACCTAATATGTGGAGGTGATCATTTCACTAAAAAAATTCATCATCGTGAGGAGGTTAGCAAATTTTTGAAAAACACTTCCACCTTGGAAATTTTAATTGATGCTTTCCCTACCCAACAACAATTGATTGACCATCAATCCTTGCATGGGTATTCCTCATATTCCATTGATGAAGTTAAAATGATGTCCAATAAATCAGTTCATATTATGACTAGATATCAGAGCTATGACCATCCTCCATAGAAAAAGGGTGATAACACTCCAGTTGATAAAACTACAACTTTCATTCCTCCTCCTACCAATGGCCTTCAAATTTAAAAACCTATTCTTGGCATAGTCCTTGGGCCACCCAAGAGTACCATTCGTAAATCAATATTTAATCCTAGCGCATGTGCCTCCCAGTGCTACAATGTAGTGGAAGATTTGGCCCAAGCACCGTGTGCTATGTCTACCCTCGAAGTACTCCAAACGTGTCCTGTACAGAGGAAGAATTTGTTGCCAGTTCTTGGATTTATGGATCCTGAGAATAGTAATGGTATCACTTTTAAATTGGGGGGTTTTAAGTCGAGGCTTTCCCATCAGTTATATTTTCAATTATCCATGAAAGTTATTGGCAAAAAGGTCCATCATACCATTTTGGACGAAGGTTCCTCGACTTCAGTCATGTCTTTGTCTTGTTCGAGAGACATAGGTTCCCTTGAAATTAATCGATCACCTACAACATCAAAATTGTTTGATGGTCGTGGTTTTCAACCCTATGTATTACCATCCTCCTTATTGCTATAACTAGAGGGGAATCAGTGTCTATCCATGTTGAGGTTGTCAATTGTTTGGTCGCAAAAAACATGACATTTTATTCATCTTTCATATACCATTTGTCACATTTATTCATATTTTATCCTTCCATAAAACCATTAATTTCCACCACTTTGATAATACATATGGGTTTATATTACCATTTTCCAAATTACTTGTTTTGAGTATTTTTAAGAGAATTCTTGATTAAATATTAGAAATTAATATATTTTTCATATATATCTCAAATATTTGTGTGAGCTTTGTAATGTAGGGATATTTGAATTTTTCAACCTAGGAGTATTCAAAAGCTTCCTGAATGTTTTCTCCATCTTTTCAAGATTTGAAAGAGATAATTCAAGCTAATTTCAAGGAGAGGATTATGGAAATATGGAGAGAATATCTCATCCAATATTTGTTGGAGGATTTGAAGGGATAAGTTGAGATAAAAGTGGATTGTAATTATGAGTTGTTTATCTTGTTATTCAAAGAATTCATGTATAAATAAGCGGGTTCTCTCCTCATTTGAGTAGAGGCATCTCTAGTGTTGTGGAAGTAGAGAAATAGTTTGTCTTTTGAGAGTTATTCATGCAGTGGATTTTGATTAGTATGTAATGTATATGATGCTTTAATGAAAATTTGTTTACTCTATCTCATGTTAATTTGGATTTATTTCTTATGAATTGTTAATATAGATTTTCTATGAGCTCACATCTATTTGGCATTTGTCTTTTAGTACATGCTTTCATAGATTAGTTTGTACATCTTCTTGTTATCTGATTAAATTTACTTCAATAGGATTCCATGTGCTTTCGTAAACAGGTTTACTTTCACGCTTGCTTGAATTTACTTTATGTCATTTTTGTTATTTCTTATATTTAAATTCAACGACAATAGTATAATTGTTTCTTTTAAAGCATTAACATATGTTAGATATACTCTAATCCTGCATATATTTTGCATACACCTCTAAGTTTACGAACTCCTGGATTTATAATTTATGTCGAAATTATTATCATATATTTCGCTCTACATTTTGGCGTCGTTGTCGAGGAGGTGCTAAAAGGGGATCATAGTTTAGATAGATAGATATGTCGTTTTTTTAATTACACAGCAAGGGGGAGGGGAAACGATAAGATTCAAGGACGAATTCACTACAGAATTTCCGTGGTGTAATAGCAAGACACATCCACTTTGGTGGGTCACCCCAAAGCCTTGTTGTTTCTACAAGTGTGTTTATTTTTCTACAAAAGTGTTTACTTTTCCTGCAAGAGTATTCTTTCATTTTCTGTAAATGCGAGTTTGTTTTTATGCAAGTTTTCCCTTTTCATTTACATTTTTGTAGTGTAAAGTTTGTCTTGTAAATTAGTTTATGCTTTCTTACTAATTTTGTAATTGTTCATCTTTGGTTTTGTATTGGTTTTACCCTTGTCATGTTCATCCTATGTTTGGGTTGTTTCAATTTCATTTTAAATATATTTTTGCATTTTACAAATATTTTAGTTTTAGACTCAAGCTCCTAGTAGATTATAAAATGATTATTCATGCAATAAAATAATTCCAATGTTAGGGTTGAGTATTTCATATCCTATGTTTTAATGCAACCTGGTAGCGCATTTCATCATTCATGCACATGAACGCTACCATATTGCCAAGTTTAAGCCTTGCGCAGGTTTCAAATCCCTATCAAACAATGATGCTTTACTCATTTTCTGGGTTTTGCAATAAACCTGTAACTGATAGTATTCAGATTAAAGAGCAGTCTCTCTTTGTCTTTGGTTGTCCACTTGCAAATTATGGGATCAATCCACTCAGTTGGCATACAATAAGGGTTCAGAAAGATACTCCTTATGCAGAATCATCTCAATTAGGTGCTTTTAATGGAAGATCCATGTTAGAAGCTTCAATTTCGAGTAATCCCGGTTCAGCTAGCGTACCGTCACCAGACATGGCTACTTGCAAAGAATAACAATAGGGAGTGATTTCAAGCCTTCAGGGACTACCAAAAGAAAATATGTTATGATTTCAATGTCAACAAGTTCAAAATTGTGCTCATCTTCAACCAGTAAGATGAGCATCGTTGTTTAAGGACATTTGAGGGCTAAACATGAAAGAAATTGGGAAAGAAATGAAGCAACTGTCACTTCTTCCATGAGCTTTACGGCCTTCTATCAATCTAATGACTGCAAATATGCCAGCTACATTGAACAATTGTCTATCACTAATACTGCCTCCATTCAACATGGAAGCATAACTGCAAAACCAAGTTGCATTACGAAAAAAGGATTGTCAAGGGATAATCAAGGTCATAAATATATTATCAATATCACTCAAATGGATTTATCTCTACCTGCATATGTTGTTGGTCTCTACTCTGCATATTTGAGTGTGGTTGTGCGTGACTCTATTTTTCCCAGGTCTAGTATTTGCAACAATTCTATTGAAAATTAGCCATATGAAAATGGTAAAATTCAAGAGGATGAATTTCCTCAATTGGAGATTGATATCGATATAACTCCATAGGATTTTTCATCATGTTTATATTCTTCTAGATGTGACAGACCAGTCAATGGTTCTTGCGGTCATCCCATACAAACAAATTATAGAGTTTCTAGTTTAGAGGAATATTCATCCTCCTCAGAAGAGTGAACATTATCTTCTCTGAACTTGAATTTTTCTTACATTTCTAGAGCATCTGAAAGTACCTCTAAGTCTGCCAATGTTTTGTTTTCTTCAGATGATATAAATAAAGCATTGTCTATAACTAAACCAAGTCCAGATGCAGGATGTTCAGTCAATACAAATCAAAACTTGAAGTATCAACAAAGCAGAATAATTCCACTCTCTGGTGTAAATTGCTTTTGAAGAATCAAATACTCCAAGTTGTGCCACAGTTACTTGTTCAAGCTTAGCCATCATACCAATGGGGCTTGTTCTTGATGTTTTGAAGCATCTAAAGGCTGACCTTGGTGGTGATTTTGATAGTCACTCTAGAAATATGGTGTATGCAAAGTGGATCCAAGAGTCAGGATTGCATGGTTCTAGTCTATCCTATCAATAGCTTGTAAATATCCTGCACGAAGCATTGCAAATTGCGGAAGCAGATAAAATTGTTTTAATTGGGAAATTTATGAATCCGAAGTTGGTTGTGACATTGACCAAGCTTCGAACTGCATGTATTAAGCTTCTTGCACAGCCATGGTATGGGAAGATTTTAAAACTCCAGAGTTATGATCTCAAATAATTGTAATGTTCTTCAAGTCTCTCACTTGTTGGACTCTTGAAATTTGTGGTTATTACTAAATCATTGTCTCTTCCAGGTTATCCAATAATAGAAACTGCCCAAAGAGCACTTACATACTAGTCTTAGGCCAATTTTACTTAATTTGGCTAATACTAAGAACCTCACCATGCTTCTTCTACAAGGTTTAGCTCGATTACTTGAGTTTCTATCTAATTGGTTCAATGTAATATTAGGTGGAAAGCTACCAAAGCATCTGAAGAAGTGGTTGGAGCCAGAAAATATTGTGCAGAATCAGAAGGCCTGGAAGGCTGGCAAGGAACCAAAAATTGTTGCAGCAATTGTAGAACTTTTCCATCTTCTGCCACCTACAGCAGGAAAATTCTTGGATGATTTTGTTGTACTAACAATGGAATTGGAAGTAGCCCTACCTCAAGGGAAAGTGTCTAGCAATTTGAATATCCCATATCGTCTTCCACTGACTGAGTTTTTTTTTAAATCGTTATGCATCAGAAGCAGAGGATTATAACAGAGTTCATGTAATGGATGCAGAACATGTTTGACTTCTCAAAAGATCTGAAGCGTAGGATGGACTCACTATTCTGATAGAAGTAGCTCGCCAAATCTGAGATCTAGATAATCATGCAGCTGTCAAACAAACTTTAGTGACACATTTTTTATGATAGATACAAAGATCTATTTTTAAGAATTAGTTTCTATATTTTGAAGACTCATTTTTGTATATAAATTCTGGAGCAGATTCGAAGCCTAGAAAGATGGATCTTAAACTGATTTTAGTTTTATAATGTGTAATTATAAAAGTAGGAAGGATAGGAAGAGAGGAGAGACACATGAGGGTCGACATATGCTGGTAAGAACTTCTTTAGTGAATGAATGACTTATTATCTATTTGGAGCTAGGTTTAAACTGTATATTGTGTTGATATTATGTGGTTTTGTTTGAACCCTTGTCTGCATGTTTATTTATATAGATGTCTTCTATATAGATGCTTGTGTTGGCAAGTGGATGTTACTGCTAAATGATGTTTGAAATATATTTTTGAACACCTAGATTTTATGTACCTGTTTTTTATATTCTTAACTTCTATATTGTTATCCATAAAACAACAAAAACAATTATTGATTTTTTAGGTGCCTGAACACTACTACCTAGTAGTCTAGTTAGCAGACTTTAGGATAAACAATATATTTATAAATAAATAAAATTAAAATTAAAAATTAAAAAAATAATAATAATGTTTCTTTGTTTTTGTTTTTTAAATTAGTTTTCTAGTTTTAATTTTAGTTTTTCAAAAAAACTAGAAATTAAACATAAACAAAATAAACATATATATATTCGAAGACACTAGTTCAAGGAACATGATAATGGGTATTCCCGAGTAATACCTGGTTTGTTGCAGGTTCAAGGTGGGCGAAAAATAAATTGTTTTATTTGTTATTTTAGGTTTTTTTTTTATGTTATTATTATTATTATTATTCTATATATACATATTAATGAAATAAAACAATACAATTTAAACCAATAAACATTAATATGTATATATAGAATAATAATAATAATAATAACATAAAATAAAAAATAAAAAAACCTAAAATAACAAATAAAACAATTTATTTTTCGCCCACCTTGAACCTGCAACAAACCAGGTATTACTCGGGAATACCCATTATCATGTTCCTTGAACTAGTGTCTTCGAATATGAGCGCACCCTGGAGGCTGGCACCAACATTTCCAGGCCACATGTGAGGTAACTTTGGCTTTTGTTGATGTATAAGATTATTTCTTGCTCAAACTGTTCCATGGGGAGCTTCTGACTTCCCAACTATAGATAAACCCCTGAAATCTGAACCCACGTCACCATCCATTCGCTTAGTGGAGATTATCAGGTAGGAGACGTAGCCTCTCCATTTCCACTTAGACCTCACAACTGATAAGCAGAACAAGCTTCAGGAGCAAAGGCCGGGTAATAAAAAAGAATGGATTCACGCTTAGGGAGCCAATCTGATTAAGCATCATAGTATCTTCGCGGCTCTCTCAACCATGTCAAACTAGCTTTACAAGAAGTGGTTCAAGGGATCACAACACCTTTTTCTTCTGTAGTACACCTTCCCAGATTCTCTGGGCAACACGCACGCCCTTCATTTCCTTCGCAACGCCCATGCAGATTTCCGTCCAGATGCTCTTCGTCTGCCTCCAACGTTCCTATTTTTCATTGGGTTGGTGGCAGTTGACCTTTCAACAAGCAAACCCTGTAACGCGAAAATCATTAACCTATTTGGTTCCTTATCGAGGGTTCCGCACCCACGTCACCTACGATAGCCCTGGGTATGATGGGTTCTTCCGCAGGCCTAACAACAAGAATTGTTGCAGTAGCTAATACTTAAGTTTCTAGAGGCGGAGGTGCCATCATTACGTTCCATTTTTTGCACAATGTGATGCCTCCAATACCTATCCCTTATGGTGGTTTTAATTATTGAATTCCATCCGCAGATCTCATGGGTTTTTCCTACGATTCCTGTGGAGGGTTGACGTAAAAAATGGAACTAATGCCTAAGTCAGAATGAAGATCCTTCAAAAGAATATACGCCATCAAGTAAACATGACCTGTCTGCATTAATCTCGTTTCAAAAGAATATACGCCATCAAGTAAACATGACCTGTCTGCATTAATCTCGTTTCATTTATTAAGGACGTTATGAAATCGGTATAGAGAATGAAGACATATTGAAAACAATAATAATTATTTCCCCGCCGAGAACAAACGCATCAACATTTGGCTAGATGGAATATCGGCTACTACTAACGTGGCTTGATGGAATATCGACTACTAAGGACGCGTTTATTCACAAAGAAGGTTCTCTGTAATATGTGTAAAGGTGATAGATATATTTTCCAATAGTTGTGTTGCCAACCCCTGTAGATTAACACTATGAATAGCTTGTTCTCTCCTCATTCATTTAGGGTGGTGTATTGAGATGATAGAGAGAACGTGAACGTGGCCTATTATCGTTGTCTGTTGTCAATTGGGATTGGGTGCACCCAACCCACGTGTACTACTTCACCCATAAATCTTCATACAGACACTCGAACACGTACTTTTCTTTAAATCTGTCGCCATTGTAACTTACAAAAGCGTAAGAAGTAGATCTTCGGTTATTATAAGACAAGATTCTGCTCCAGTAAGAGGTACTATATCTCTCCCACTCAAGATCCAATTGAATCACTGGTCGGTTGATTCTCTTATGTTTTGGCAGCATTTTCTTAGTTCGTACAGTTGATGTTGGAAAACAAGCAGAGGTAAATGATAGAGAATGCCAGGTTATGACGGTTTTTATTTGGACGCCTTTTTTCAAGCCTTCATCTAGCCAGGCTAGCCATTTTGGTTTTGGGTCAGGTGCTCTCCCCCCTTTATTTTTCATTTCTTCGGTAGACCCGGTCGATTTGATGTAAGTTAAGTGCTCTGATCTTGCTTGTTATTGATTGATCTTGCTTGTCATTGATTGAGAAACCTTAATTAGTGTAACGTGGTCACTGCACTTCCTCCATAGTTGGAGGGTGAGGTAGGTCAGTTATATAACATATAGAATATCTGTCATAATTGATTCAAAGAGAAATAGATCGCTACTAGTTCCTATCATCAAATGGAATTCATATTACATATGTAATAATGGGCCCCTGGTGGTGAGGGATAACTCATTTATGTCCTCTACCTCTGATAGATAAATTTTATATAGAGTTTTTGGGTCAATGCGAACGACCTAGTTGGATCGTTTCAAACTGCCTCTTCCCCTATGTTTATGTTGGGGTAACAAAGTTTCTCGTATGGATTTTGAATGAAAGTTATATCCATATTATTGTAATTATACATTGATCTATTCATTTCGAAATGAAAGTGAAGTTGTCACCACAAATGACGCAACTTGGAAATTCAAGTATTAACCAGGTAAAGGTGAAATAATTTCTGTGTGCAAAGTATAGCATACCGCTTTCAATAAAGCATGATGTTAGGAACCGACCGATGATAGCAAGCGGGTTAGATCCATCGGTTACTTCTCTCTACCCCACGAATGGAAATAGCACACAACGAAACTCCTCTTTACCGCGCATTACCCTCCTGAAGCGAGGAAGGATCCCAACCCCACTTCACTCAAATGGTATGGGTTAACCCTTTAGCTACCCAACCTCCCAAGGGACGCAAACGAGCCTTACACAGGGGAGCCTACCCAAAACTTGACACTAAAACGTTCAGAAAAGCATCCTCCCTAACCGCGTCCTACTCCTATAGATCTTCCTATTGAACTAAGTGTAGCCCAAGATTATCATTGTAGTTTTTGTTGCTACTGCTGAATTATATCTGATTTTGAGCCCTGCTTGAAAGCATGAAGGATAAATGTGCACTTGCTCTCAGAATACGACACCATACAATCTGCACAGTCTAGCTTCTACAGAGAGGAAAGTTGATGATATAACAATAATGTTGTTCAAGTGGACGCCCTATTTGGTTATTATTTATTGGGTTGCTAACTCAAAGGGAGAGTTCTCGGCTTTGACTAAGGTCTTTTATACATTTGAACACCTCGTCCACCTAAAACTATCATTTTAAAATAAGAAAATCCCCAAATTAGGAAGTTTTTTTAAATCTGTTGGAAACAAACTTGTTTTCTTTTATGATTCTGTGATTGGGATCTATCCCATTGGCATGCATATTCTTAGTTTGGATTGAATGTAACCTCGTTCGTGCTGTTGTAATTTGTAATTGACATGGCAGCTACGTCCAGGACCTCCCCCCAATTGGTGCATTGCTTCAACATTTTCAAATATGTCTTGTTGGTGCTTTGAAAAATTTTTGCAGCATAGGGTTAGTGTAAATAAATAATAAGGGATTTCTTTTAAGTTGTTTTTTTTTTCTTTTCAATTATAAAACAATAAAAAAAAGTTTAAAAACATTATTATAATAAATAGTTGGCTTTATTATAATAACAACATAAAAATTAAAAAAAATATTAAAAACATATAAATAACAAGTGGAATAAGCAACAAAGTCTCCAAGTACCTGTTCTTCATAATTGATGTAATTTTGAAATGTTTTTTTTTCTAACTTTGATTTTTTTAAATAATCCCTCTAAAATCATAACAAATCAAAATTAAGATAAATGCTATTATATAAGAAAACAAATGGAAGAAAAAAAACTATTAGAAAAGAAAGAAAGTATTGATAATAAGCTACATAATAAAATAGTAATAGTAGTATAACTATATAGGATCTATTTAAAATCTGAGATAAAACATTGCAATCTTAATATCTTCAGAGTTTTAAAATAGCACTTCAAATCTAACCTAAGAGTTGGTGTAGGGTTAAGAAGGGAGGTCAAAGTATCCTTGCACTTAGATCCATTCTATGCATAATTAAATAAATCCATAATATTTAAATTTGGACTTAAATTATGTAAGGGCTTTTTCTTATAGATAAAGCTTTTATCAATATTTTGTTATTAATATTGTTTGTGTGGTAAATACTCTACATTTCTAAATCCAAATAATCATTAATATTCTCAATATTTTATGTTTTAACTTATCATTTTAAGTGAAATCATTTATAAAAGAAAATGTATTAAATATATTTATCATTTTAAGTGAAATCATTTAAATGTGAAAAAAATTAAACTCTTAAAATGTTTAAATTAGTTTGAAAAAACGATATTTCTATCATGTTTTAGTGAGAGTTTGACAAATGTCACCTCTGGTACAAATGACTCATTCGGAATTCGGATTTTTAGAAAAAGCAACTTGTCATCCAGTTTTCCCGAATAGCGAAAAACAAGTGAGACTTTTGCGGCAAACTACATAAGACCTTTTCAGAAAAGAAAACCCAAATTATAAGTTCGGAATTAGGGAATCCGAGAACAAGTGGAACGGCAAAAAAAAAAGTCATTTAACGAAACGCCGAACACCAAGAAGATAATTCGGAAAAAGAAAGATAGTGAAAAATAAAAACTTTTCCGAAATGCGAAATGCCGAATAATGCTACTTGATGACCAAAGGAATAATTCTTTTATTTTTCAAACCATTAAATTTAATACAAAATTTAGAAACTATTTTTGTCTCATAATATTTTAACAATGCATTTTCAAATTTGTGGGATAAATAATAGATTCATTGAAAACTTAAAAAAAAAGAAACTCGATAAACACCATCGCATATCACCAATACTATTGACGGTCCAAAATTAGAATTATATTATTTTATTGGTAAATAGGAACATTAGAAAAAAGAGTTTCCAACGATATGATTCAAGCCTAAAAGTTATTGTTGCAAGTGGAATCACACTGATACGGACAATCAATATACTTCTCAACACTTCTATTGAAAAACCAATCTCTAGATGTTTCTGCAATGGTCTGCATAGAGTGAAAAAAATGTGCATAAGTAATTCAATTTGAAGACTTAGTTGTATGAATAATTTTACTTTGAAAATAACTAATTTAAAACACTGTTTCAAAAGTAATAGAAGGAACGAACCTTTGAATTTAATTTTGGACCTACCCAACTTTTGAACTTGGTAACTATGAGTTTAAGCAAACCATATCTAGGTTTTGAACCAAAGGCTTCAGCAATATTCATCACAAAAGTTTTTAATAGTTTGCATCGGATGTTACAGTATTTGTCACCAAAGGCTTTTGATGTTTATGTGGTCCAATAAACCTTTAAGTGCACTTCTGTTGGATGCTATAATGTGTGTGCCTTACATTTGTGCATGACGGAATACATTTTTACTTTGTCTGACTCTACATTTGGGAAACTCTAATGTTCTTGTACATTGTATGATTTGATCCTCACTGTTTTTGCAGATTGTCGTTGGTGGCAGAAATAAATACTTAATTAATGGTCACCTTGCACAGCCGTCACGTGTCCAGAACCTTTTCCATTCTGTCCAGCTCAATGTAAAAAATCCACATTTTCTCATTATGCAAGGGCGTATTACTAAAGTTCTCAACATGAAGCCTCCCGAGATCTTGTCAATGCTTGAGGAGGCAGCAGGGACAAGAATGTATGAAATGAAAAAGGAAGCTACTCTGAAAACTCTTGAAAAGAAGCAAACCAAAGTGAATGAGATAGATAATGTGTTGGCTCAAGAGATTCTACCTGCTCTAGAGAAGTTGAGGAAAGAGCGGGCTCAGTATATGCAATGGGCCAATGGCAATGCTGAACTTGATCGACATAAGAGGTTTTGTATTGCTTATGAATTTGTACAAGCAGAGAAATTGAAGGAGGATGCTATGGGTGGGGTTGAGCAAATGAAATCAAATATTCTAGAACTTAAGAGAAATATGGAACAATTGCAAATGGAAATAGATGAGAAGGAAAAATCAATTTCAGATTTAACTGCAGAAAAGGAAAAGCAAATGGGTGGAGAAATAAAAGTTCTATCTGAAAAGGTATACAAACTCTCTAATGTGCTTGTCAAAGAAACTTCTTCACTCACTAATCAGAAAGAAACTCTCAAGGCTGAGCAGAAAGCTGCCACAAAGGTAAAAGAAAAAATACTCCTTTTATCTTTGATTGATGATGGGCTCAATTTTCACATTCAGTCAGTTTGAACTCACCAAGAGGACCTGCTTTTTTTTGTTATTATCATTCTTTTGAAAGGAACAAGTGAAAAAGATGTATTAGCTGCAAAGCATGCATATAAAACTAGAGATACTTATCCATAAAAATCCGACAATTTATTTTTTTTGTCTAACTATAACACCTTTTCAAACTCACCACCTACTATAAAAGTCGCCAGTCAACTATTGTATATTCTACTTATAGGATCCCAAATTGTTTGACTTTTATCCGTCTTCAATGGTCATAA
Source organism: Pseudotsuga menziesii (assembly GCA_001517045.1). Taxonomy (NCBI): domain Eukaryota; kingdom Viridiplantae; phylum Streptophyta; class Pinopsida; order Pinales; family Pinaceae; genus Pseudotsuga; species Pseudotsuga menziesii. The sequence continues at coordinate 372,013 of LPNX010216904.1, read as the reverse complement.
GTAATCATTTTGAGTATCTTTTAATTTGAGTACTGAATACTACCTTTCTATTTTTTATTTTTGAGAAAGTTACATTCTCTGATTCCTCCTATTTTCTTTACAAACTACTTGAGGGAAATAGCTCCTCGTCCGTTCAGGTTTATTCTATCTTTTGATTTTCTTGTTGATATGCTATACATGTTTTCTCTCTCTTCTTTCTTGTTAATTTGTTCCACACTTATCTGCCCTTCTATTTGCTCAGATTTTGTCAGGCAAAGAATGATGCAATGTTGTCAATGTGTTTGTTTTTCTTCTTTGATATAACTGCATAAAAATATTCAAGACATTGAAAACAATATCAAAGAAAGAGATGCTGCTGTTCAAAGAGCTGATGATGGAGCAGCTGATCTAAAGAAGAAAGTGGAGGATCTTACAAAGAGCATAGAAGATTATGAAAAGGAATACCAGGTATATAGTATATCAGAGAACTTTACCAGTAAGTGAGGTTGTTTATATGTTAAAATTTTAAATATCCAGTTTTTATAGTGAAAAGTATTTAATGTTCATCTATTAGAAAATAATCAATGTGCTTTTGTGTTGTTTTGCAACTCACCAGAACTAAGATTAAATATTGAATTAAACTATTTACATTGTTATAAGAAATGTCTATGAGCACTCTTAGGAAGAAATATAGTGTTTCTATTAAAATTAGCGGAACTTCTCTATTAGCTGATTAAGCACTTTTTATTTAGGTTAGCGCGCAACGAAAATAGCTTTAGATTAAAATGTTAAATGCCATACGACTCTTCGACGTGACCTAAAGTCCCAACGAAAAATCACAAAAAGTGCAAATTGTACCTTCCTTTTCCACACATTTGTCAACACGTGGGGCTCAACGGAATTTCGAAATATGCATCAGACTTTGGATCTGCCATTCCTCGCTATGATCTGGACCGTTGATTACTGGACTTTGCAACCTCTGCTTTCATCCTGGTCGTTAATCCCTCATCTAATATGTCCCATGCATTGTCTGTTCATCAAACTCCGCTCTATTCCCAATCGTTGATTCAACTGTTACACATATATGCGAAGCTTACAAACCATACATGTGCACTAGGGCTTCTCCACTGAAATGATCATGATAATTAGATTACGATGCTCCATGGAATCGATGCTCACCTGATGAGTCAAATGTATCATATCTACCCGATCTACGATAACAGAAAACTGATCTGAACATACACACTGAACAGAATGTTGCTGAGAATCAGGAAAACGTACATGTTCGGCTTTGTCCGTCCCCTGTGCCAAAAGATCTTCCATTACAGCTTGCCATATCCTTTGTTCTCTCAAATGGAGTTTGGTACCCTGAAACAGCAGACAGAATGCATTAGAAGGTGGCAGCCTGATCCCAAATGTTGAAATGAGAATACCTTGAATTGAAGTTTATCTAGTTACCATAGCGTTCTGCCACATAGTACTCTTCAATTTTTGGTCGATGTTTCTCAATTCATCCTCGCTTCCCCACAGCAACATGCTCAGGAAAATAATCATGTCAATAGATCACAATTATTACCATTGAATCTGGAGTTGAGGTGGAGGTCACATTGTTGATACGTGATAAAAGAAATTACGCAAAATATATTGATTTGCCATACAAGATTAATATATAGTGGGATGTAGTAAATTAAAATATTTTTAGTGCTACTCTAAATTTATTTCAGAGATAAATAGATTTTCATCCCACAGTATTTATGCAAGTAAATCATTAGGTTTTCATTTGCTCCTTGTAGTAGGGTTACTAATTCAGTGGCTAATTTCAGAAAAGCTTGCATCTTTTATTATTCTCTAGTGCATCATCCAATCTATCTTCCTTCCTCCATTTTACGTTGATGGATGATACAGATGGCCCCTAACTACATTTTTGGGCATTTGGCCACTTCATAACGGGATCAAAAAACTGGGTTTTACTAGGTTCTAAGGCACCCATCGACCTTTTAGGGATATTGTATCTTGAAGATTGATTTGGTTGCAAATTTTATACACAATATTCGTTTTAAAGCCATGGTGGTCGATACCTAATTTTAATAATGAATGCATAACTATATAATTTATCTCGAATTTTCTATTGTCAATAGGTCATTATAGAGAATATAAAATTTTGTTTCGATACACGAATATAAACTAGAAATGTAGAAGCAGGACACAATAGGTTGGCTTGTCAACACTGTCTGGTCGAGTTATAGGTACAGTCTGTCTCATTTTTCATCCCCTCCTCCACTTTCTTCATGATAAACAACAAGTAGTTTGGTAATATTTTTATGTGTTTCCCATGCTTCAGCAATGGCTTTGGGTGAAGAATAAAACTGCAGTACATTAGAAAGATCATTGATGCCATTCACGATGGCCCTCTTTGAATGCCTAGTACACTGGAAAGATCGTTGATGCCATTCAGGCTGGTCCTCTTTGAATGCCCAGTAAAAAATGTTGTCCAAAATATTGCCCTTTAATTTGCATAATATTTTTTGCAGAGTTTTTTTTTGTTAGGGATCAAATTTTACATAATCTACTCTACATATTAGATGTTTGAACATATGCTAAATATGCTCAATCGAGACTCATTTTTAAAGGAAATTTTAGAATTAGGAAAAAAAAATGGAATATTGAAGTTACCCATTCATGGACATGTCGGCAAGTTGAAGTTACAGATGAAATTTTCTCGTTTTCTCTTGCAGACATGGATGAAACGTGCTCTATCCCAAAAATCTCATGCATAACCTTCCAAGCTGTAGTTATGAGCTTCATTGCAAGGCCTAGGTTCATGTGTGTGCGCAACACGGCCAAAGAACAACCATATGTCATCGAGATTGTAAATCCTATATTTCAAGGATTAGTCATGTGACAACCCTTTTAGTGTAAATTGTTAGCTGGCAACACTGATAGATGAGTGAATTTAATGAGCTAAGCATTGATCAGTGCCAGGTTTCTTAACCTTTGCCAGAGAAAGCCACGAATGACCCTCCATGCAAAAACATGAGATTCCATTCCTCTTGATATAGTATACTATACATCAATACCTCCCCTATAATAAATTTATGGTGCGTAGTCTATAGGAAAAAAATATGTTGAGTTTTGTTTCCAGTATTGCATGGTTGAAAACTTGCATGGCTCTTATTTTACGTACTATTATTCGCTCTTATGAGATACTTTAATTTGAAATACATGTTTTTTATTATTCCTATATAAAAACTAGGAGTCATGTTTATTATTAGCTCTTGCAAGAATACATTAATTTAAAATACATGTTTTTATTTATTCGTACATAAAAACGAGGAATATCATAAGAATTCAAGTATCTTGTTATCTTTCACACAGCTCTCATATATTCATAAGAGAAACAAAATGAGTTTGTCTGGCTTTTTAGAAAATGCTTATATGCAAAATTAAACTATAGAAACCATAGTCCTATCATTATGAGCATAGTGCTAAATCTATTATGTCAGATTTAATTCATCTGGAAAAGTTCACAGTCTGGTTCATACATTCTTAAGTAAATAAAATGAAAATTCTATTTGACAGAGATCAAACATCGGTCGTCTATATAGCTTAAGTGACAGCTGAGCTTAATTTTAAAGATAAGTTCAGTTATAACATATTATTCAAATTCTTTAACAGGACATGTAGTTTGATAGAGGCCACGTCTTAAGTGTTTTCTGCACCTGTTCTTCCTATGATATAAAGGAAGGCGTATGTATATATGTATTAAACCTAATCTACCCCAGTTAGACTTAGCCTCCAGGGCAAGTTTCTCAAAGAAGAACTAAGAGCATGAGTAAACCTGAACTGGTCTAAAGCCCTAAGTCAGTGGGCGCATACCTCTGTTATTCGCCAAGGGAAGTTTAATTATGCGCCGAGCAGAGTTGATTGTACGCCAAGTCTGTAACCACTGAATATTAACGAGTAGACAATAAGTTGTGGTGGCAGATATCCAATAGTAAGAAAGAAAAAAAGGCCATTAGATAACAATTGATTTTAATAACGAAGGTTTAAACAAACTTATAAGCAAGCATGAAATTTTATGGCAATGGTTATAAACCCTAGCTTACCAGGTTTCATATGACTTGGTTTGTTGCAAAGTAGAAAGCTTTCGTCCCATGGGAATCCTCATTTCCTGCTCGGAGATAACTAGTGCCATTTCACGGTGGAAGACTGAACCCCCTGGGTAGAAGGGTATTTGGGTATAAAGCTAGGCCATTTATTCTCATTATCATAACCAAGCACCTTGGCAGTTTTCTAGGCAAATGTTGGCATTATCTTCGTTATCAAACTGTGATTAAAATAAGGGCAACATTGTCATTGTTTTTCATATATTATTGTATGAATGTTAGGATATTAGGTACACGTGGAATTTTCATATGCATGTGGACTTATGTCCATCCAACATCCAGAAGACCAAGCAAGAGACTGGTGGCACTTCCATATGCATGCGGTTACCTCCACCCAGAAGACTAGACAAAGACCCGTGGCATTTCCATATGCATGTGGGCTTACATCCATCTGGAAGACTAGGAAAGAGACTGGTGGCATTTCCATTTCTTAGCAATACCTGTTGAGGGAATGTGAACTTGTAAATGGTCACCCCAAAGAGTGGCTGCAATACACAAAAAACATACTTCTGTCTATTAGAGTTCTGGACATAACTTGCATCGTTGTTACCTGAATACATGTGAAGAACTCCGTGGACATTATTGCAACCATTTTTCAGATGTTTTCGACTGCCGCTATCCATTGCCATTATTCTGAGTACTTCACTTGAATTGCACTGCTTCTGAGTACCAAACTGATCGGAATGCCAATCACAGAGGAGTTTCATGGCACGATAAACACTTTCTGTTTGTGTTGTGTTCAGTGCTGTTAATTATTCTATGCACCTTATATCCTCAATGCCCCCCCCCCCCACTGATATCGTGGCGATTAAGATAAGAATCTTGCCTCATAAGGTTGTTTCGTTGAAGATTAGTAGTTTGTTCTTATTTTAATACCCTTGGGATTCGAAGCTAGAATTCTTGAGCTGCTCTGCACAAATTTCCTTCAAGGGTCTAGCTTTGTTTTGTTTTGTTTGGGGGATAGCCCAGATAGGAATGCCCTGAGAATTGATCTGAACTGGGTTAGTTTAATAGTTGTAAAGTGTTTCTGTGAGAAAGGAAAAGATGATTAATGGGAAGGATCTGTATAGTGTGTTGAGTGCATTGGTTCCTCTGTATGTGGCTATGATATTGGCCTATGGTTCTGTAAAATGGTGGAAGATTTTTACTCCAGATCAATGCTCTGGAATAAACTGTTTTGTGGCTATTTTCGTTGTTCCGTTGTTGTCTTTTCATTTTATTTCTGGGAACAATCCTTACACCATGAATTACAGATTCATAGCTGCAGATTCTCTGCAGAAGATTATTATTTTGTCAGTTCTTGGTATATGGACTTTGTTTGGGAAAAGTGGGAGCTTGGAATGGATGATCACGCTATTTTCACTTTCCACTCTGCCGAATACGCTTGTGATGGGGATTCCTCTGTTGAAGGCCATGTATGGAGAGTTCTCTGGAAGTTTAATGGTGCAGGTTGTGGTTTTGCAGAGTGTTATCTGGTACACTCTCATGCTTTTCATGTTTGAGTACAGAGGTGCCAAAATGCTTATCATGGAGCAGTTTCCAGACACTGCTGCTTCCATTGTTTCTTTTAGGGTTGATTCAGATTTCATGTATTTAGACGGAAGAGAGCCATTACAGGCTGATGCAGAGGTTGGAGACGATGGAAAGCTTCATGTGACCGTGCAGAGATCGACTTTGTCTAGGTCTGTTTTGTCTTCGCATAGATCACAGGGCTTAGGTTCTCTTCCTTCTTTGACACCTAGGCCTTCAAATCTCACGGGCGCTGAGATCTATTCGCTCCATTATTCTCGGAATCCAACTCCAAGAAGCTCCAGCTTCAACCATACTGATTTTTACTCCATGCTGTCAGGGAATCCGCCACGAGCTAACTCTAATCTCAGTCCCCGCCACTCAAATTTCCAGTCCACCAATTTTTATTCTATGAATTCGTCAAGAGGGCCAACACCAAGAACTTCAAACTTCGACGAGGAAGTCTCCAAGGACGTCAACGGATCGAACCACACTCGCTTTGGGTACTCTGGTGGAATGGCTCCTTATGGTCACAGATCACAAGGAATCCTAGGCAGAAGCATAAGCGGTGGATTAATGGAGCCCACGAACTCTTCTGGCAATGGGGTGCCACCACCAAACCCATCTCTAAATCCTGGAATGGTATCACCAAATGCCAAGAAAAATACTCCTCAAGGTGATGCAGCTATTAGTCGATCATCACCACAGCAACAAAAGAAGCTCAACTATGCTGCTAAGGAGCTTCATATGTTTGTTTGGATCTCTAGCGCCTCGCCTGTATCAAAAGGAAATCAGCTTCATGTTTTCGGTGGAACCCATGAGCTTGGAGGAGTAGTCCCACCTGATAGCAATGCTAAAAGTGACCCCTGCAATGGGAAGGAAGTACGCACGGCTGATCAGCATCCTGTCAATGGAGGCAAAGGTATATTTGTTTTTCATATCAAATTTGATATTGAAAAAAAGGTAGTTACTGCAACATATTTTTTTCATAGATTGTTATATATATTGTTCCAACATTATACTATTTCACAAGTACTGGTTGGAATATTAGCACCGGTACTACTTGGAATATTAGTAGAAACACACATCTAAAACTTGAAAAGATTTTTTATGATGTCATTGTTACCAGGTGTCGACTAAAATCCAGATAACAAACTTCGAGGATGACATCATCCCTGCTTAACCAATAGCAACACAAATAAATACAATTTTAATAAATTTAAAAATTGCTATTTTTCATATTCCAAAGTTTAACTTTGTAATAGAGATTTTAATCTTTTTCATATGGACCAACTAATACAAAGTCAACGCAGCTTGACTTGTGATCGATTGCAATATACCCTACCTGTGGCAGGTATAAAAAGATAAAATATAAAAAATTTAAAAATACTAAACAACATAAAACCAAAGCAATAGATAATTTGTTTTATTTGTCTTTATTGTAAAAGAAGAAAAACAATTAAAAGTTATATATATATATATATATATATATATATATATATATATATACAAATAAAAATAAAAATAAACATATATAATATATTTTGTTTGTTTTCATTGTTTTAAAAGTGGGTTTTTATAAACAAACAAAAATTTTGAAAAAATTAAAAATTAAAAAAAAACCATAAAAAAAATAAAAATTGTAATTTTTTTTTTCAAATGGATTAGGGAATTTCTGAAAACATGAATTCATGTTTTGATACATCTTATGCTAATCTGTTTTCGCAAGTCACTTAAAAATACGTTTTGACAAAGTGGCTCGCTTAAGGTGCTTTACTCCTTTCAAGTATAAAAACACATTTCACTTTGTTTTGCATTTGATTTGCTAAGCACATGTTTTCTACAATTTATCTTTTTCGATGCACTCACAATTTGGCTGCAGGATTAGTGCAAATTGTTATAGGTTCTAAGATGATCCAATGTAGAAGTGATCCTCATAAATCACAATAAAACATGCATCATTGAAGGAGCTAAGCTTTACATCGCACATGCCATGCTATATTTCGCCACAAAGCCATATTTCAAAAAACCAATTACACTATGACATGATCACTTACCCTTCTCCTTCCAAGATTATTTGTCATCCATATTAGAGTCTACTTTTTCATTCCTTATACATCATGACTTCCCGCATGTCTACTTTTATGAGTCACACACGTTTTCCTCATTTTTCAGTTCATCGTTTTCCATATGAATAAGACTATTCAGTTTCCTTTCCATGACTACATTGCTTTGTTTTCCTTGCCATAAAAATTGTTTGACCGTGAAATATTTTATCTATAGTGCTACCACTCATTTTGTACAACTCGTGTTGACTGATGTGGGATTCCTTAAGGCCCACCTTTCAAGAAGTTTTTTCCCATCGATCTCAACACCTTATCGGTGATAGAGATTAGAGTTCTTTTTTGAGTACCTTGAGACTTACATGCCTTAATGGAAAGTTCTCTTGCTAAAAATCATGGGAATACATCAATGTCCCTTGATTGTTAGATCTTGCAAGTGGATCGACATCATCTCATCTATTCGCACTTCGCAAGATGTACTTAGGTACCTTGGAACTCATTGACATCAATGGTACGATTGCCTCACATTGGTTAACAGCATTCATCAATGGCTAGTAATCCAATGACTTATTTCCATGATTGACATCGACACATTTATTCGTATGGTAAGAATTGTACCATCGGTTTTTGTAGTAGGTGAAGACTATATAATTTTCATGACACCATCAGCAGTTTTGTGGCATACTTCCAGCCATATGAGAGTACCACGTTTCCACTTTCAGCTCTCATCTTTTACTTCATCCAACCAAGCAGCAGTTCAAGTTCATTCACTTCACAATCCGTGATCCAGTAGCAGCATGAGCCACATTCCTATTGCACAATTCATCTGCCTTTTGGGTAAGTGGAGATATGTTCTTTTCTAATATTTAATCATGCAATTCCTTGAATGCTAGTAATGAATCAATTTGGAAAATTCCTTCACCATGATTGCATTCCCTTTCTCCTTTTGATAAACATCATACATCTACATTTGTGGGGGTGGGGCGCGGCTTATTCATTCATTTACATAGTCATCATCTCATTTACCATTAACTAAAATGTATTTCCCAAACTATTATTTCCTGCAATTTGACAAAAAACATTTCTATATATATTGGCATGATTCATAATATGAAGAAAAGGATTTCTAATGTACATTGATGGTTCATCATTTCCAATTGCAGCAAAAATACAAGTAAACGAACGAGTGTTGTAAACACAAGAACCAACATTTGTTATATTCATGGTTGTCACACAAGAACACACCATGAGAAAAATTGCTACCACTCATGCATTTCAAATCATAGAATGATTTATTGTTACATACCATCATCATATAAAGCCCTGGCTACAAATCCAAAAGTTTTAAAGAGAATCAATGCATAGTTGCATGAGGACATGCAACAAGTTAAGCTGGGGGGAATATTTGGTCGCAAAAATATGACATTTTATTCATCTTTCATATACCATTTGTCACCTTTATTCATATTTTATCCTTCCATAAAACCATTAATTTCCACCACTTTGATAATATAAATGGGTTTATATTACCATTTTCCAAATTATTTGTTTTGAGTATTTTTAAGAGAATTCTTGATTAAATATTAGAAATTAATATATTTTTCATATATATCTCAAAGATTTGTATGAGCTTTGTAATGTAGGGATATTTGAATTTTTCAACCAAGCAGTATTCAAAAGCTTCCTAAATGCTTTCTCCATCTTTTCAAAATTTGAAAGAGATAATTAAAGTTAATTTCAAGGAGAGGATTATGGAAATATGGAGAGAATATCTCATCCAATATTTGTTGGAGGATTGTTATACCCAAATCCTGTCACCGACATGTAATGAGATCCTTAACACCTATGTTTTCCCTCAATCCCAAACTTGGAGTGGAAAACATGCTCTGGATGTCAATTCTACAAGAAAAATCATAGCACCACTTTTTCCCTTTAGCTGATGAGCAGTACCTTGTTCAGCACCACCTGAGTCCTGTTATAGAAAAAGCAGTGCCACCGCATATGTGCTTTTTGTTCTTGAAGCGGTTCTTACCCTTCACCACTCTATCATCAAGGAATATAAGCGGTACCCTTGGTAAAATTGGAAAAAAAGAGGATACTCAAGGCTTCTAGAAAATGAGCCTCATATCCTCCCTTACCCTTATCAACCTGGGTTGGTTGGAGTCGAGATCCCTTTTGGTAGGATCTTATGGCCACCTCACCCATAATTATCTCAACTATCCCTATCCATTGAGGCCTAAAATACAAGCTCATCTCCCATAGTTAAGGGGGAGAGAATTGAATGGTAATGTTATGCTGTTGAATTGACTATCTAGCCCAATCCATTGGAGAGCACAAGTGAGCAAGTTGGAGCTATCGGGGATGAGGTGTTTGTCTTGTGGACGATTTTTTCAACACTAAGGCAATGTTTGTAAGCTTCTTCATTGATTTCTTAATGCAAAGCTAATTTTCATCCCACATATCTGTTGTACTAATATCGCATGTATATGTTACTGGATTCCTTAGTCACTAGTATGGATGTGTAAATAATGTTCTAGTAGCTTTGATGTTCTTGTTTGTTTGACATGTTCTACAGGTACACAGGTTCATCACCAAAGCATTATTCCAGGTGTTTACAACATTTAGGGAAGGTTTTCATCCTTTGTCGTTCACTTATTTGTTCTAGATCTAAACCATTCAGACCGGAGGAACAGCTTCTGTCTGTAGAAGGTGCAATATTCCTGACAACAAAATTGGCGACTCCATTGGGGAACAAAGCAAATTTCAGTTGATCTGATCTTCCTCAGTCCTTGAACACTTGTCTGAATCCAGGCTCCAGTCTTTAACTCTCTTCAGTCAAATCTGGCATCTAACTTAGTGAAGTTTGGTTTAAAACTTTCAGATCTGAACTACTTTCACTTTATATGCTCTGTTTTATTGTCAATTCATCAGTCTTTATCTTGATTTGAACAATTTTTAATTTGAAATCTTGTTCTCTTTGTGTTCTGGATTTATTCAGGGAACTGCGCATGTGTTGTAGGCAATAAGCGGTGCCACCGCCTGAACCCTAATATCCATAAGTAGTGCCACTGCCTGACTGCAATGATCCAGAAGCGGTGTTCGTCCAGAACTGCTCTTTCAAAGACCCCTCCAGCACAGTGCCAAGTAGGCCTTGTTCTAGAACTTGAATTTTTGTGATTTTTTGCAAAAGTAGGGTTTTTCTTGCTTTCATCCTTGTACTGTTAGGCTTGTTTGTCTGAATCTGAATGCTCATGGTTGAAATTTGTGTGGTAAAATTTGTTTGATTGAAATAATTCAAAAGCTAAGTTAGGATTGTTGATTATTCATTTGCTTTCATGCTTGTTGGTTGTGATTCTTAAAGGAATTGTTGAAAGCTTAGGTTTCAGTTAGATCTCTTTTCGTTTCGTTTATAAAGACTGAAAGAAAAACCACTTGATTATCATCTTAATTTCATTTTTTCCATAGAGGACTTCTTTTTGCTTTTAAAAAGAAAATTTTTTGTTGAGATTAGGTCATTATTTTTATTGAGCATAGGGCATTGGATCTCTGATTAGCCTCATAAGCTTTCAAGTTCCTTTTGTTCTTTTGTCTCTCTTGCATTAGTACTATCTCATCAAAAGAAAAAATAGTGTAATTTTAAGTTAGATCTATCTATGTTTCAAAGAAAAATCAAAAAAATAGATTGCATATGCATGTAGAGTGCTTGTTGTTTTTCTTTTAGGAAAAGAGACACTTACCCATCTGATCGCTTTTAAAAAGAAAAATGAGTTTGGAATGTGTTTCTTGTCTTTGGATTTGATTTGTTTGAAGTAGTTGTTTGGGAATTTTTGGTTTCCAAAATGAAAATAAAATACTCTCTCTCCCTCCCGTAAGTAGGCATACCTCGAACGGTAAAGTGAAATATTTGTATCTACATATATGCATGGTTTTACTTTTTCTGTCAAAATTCCATGCATTCACCTAACCGTCCACTTTAAAATTAACGGTATTTATAGGCTTAAAATTTACATAGAAATTTGAGTGATAGGCTAGAGACATGTTCGGGCGTCGTTAAGCGTAGGAGTTATCGTTACTCGTCCGCACTACAACCCGGGACTCGCGCGGTTCTTCCACATACCGTCGGTATATCGAACGACCTTTCGCGTACCCTTGAGGTATATAAAAAGGTACTTCACATACTCGATTGTATATAGGAAAGCCCCTTGTGAACGGTTGTGCATTAAACAGCACTACTATCGATTTGAGCTCCCACATACCTTGCATATATCGGGAGACCCCACTAGGATACCTTATCTATCTAAGAAAATCCATTTGGCCATCTTGCTTAGAGCCATACACTAAAAATAGCATTCGAGGAGATTACTACACATGTACCCTTGTGGTATATTGCGAGTGGCACCTTCTTGACAATCATGGTGAGAGACTGGACTATCTGAACTCCTCCTGTCATTTAAGTTTGCTTGTTTTGCCTGTAGCTTGAGTAGGGGAAGTTTTGGTGTGTTTTTTCTAGTTTTGAAACCCTAGGTTAGATAGGAACTATATAAACTAGCTGAATTGAGACAGTCCAGAAGAGTATAGGGCTTGCCACCTGATTTTACTCCTATTTCAGGAGAAGATCCTATCGAAGCTATCGACCAAGGAGCTGCTACCAACTCCCAAGTAGGAGAAAATGTGGTTGCAGAAAGCAGAGATCCATATCCTTCGTACAGTCCTCCCTTGGCTCAACAACCTTCTAGGGGTAATATTTCTTTCCATTCTCCCATAGAAGGCCATGTTGATGATACTACCCATCCAGATTATGGTCCTAATGCTCTATTTTGGGATACCTCTATGGGACAGGCTATTGCTTCATTTGGAACCCGTCCAACCTCTTCTGAAGAAATTTCACCAAATAAAGAACCTAGACAATACTAGGCAGCTATTCTCCATGCAAGAGAACTTGAGAAGAAAATAAATAACATATTGGGTACACCACCACCTCACTCGGCAGTTTTTCCTCGTAATACGGACCCTTGGCCTACGGGATATCGCTCACTTGTTGATTCTATGAAACCCATTGAACCTATTCTAGATCGCGCTGTGACTCCGCATAATCCAGGTCAAACCACCAACCCCACCACCTCCCATATTATCTCTGTTCCAAATCCTCCCGAGTCTTCCACACCTGGGGAACAACATTCAATTCTTGTTTCATCAACACCTTTTAGTGTCGGGGGGCAACCCCCGGCATGACCTACGTTACCTGTCACCAGAATTGTAGCTAGTAATGGACAGACCTCTAGTATAGAGCAATCTACAGTCTATTCCCATCCTACCCATACGAATGTGGTTAACCCCCCATCCAGTTTAGGTCAGCCCTTGGGGGCACAACCTGTAACCAATCAAACCTCTTGGGGGTATGGTTATACAAAAAATAAAGTACCTATAGGAAATATAAATTACCAACCCACCCCTACAGGAATTCCTAATGCTATAATTCCATATCCTGGTAATACTTGCACTCCATGGGGGCAACCCAACTAGTCCTACATGCCAGCTATGGGAGGGATACCTATACATACTACGAGGGGTGCTGGAGGACCACCTTATGGAGGTCCTCCCTCTGGGGGGGCTAATGGTCCTGGTGGTCCAAGGGGGGCTGGTGGCTTCCCTCCTAATGGTCCTGGAGGGTCTGGTGGCCCTCCTCCTAGTGGTTCCAGAGGATCCGTAAGTTTACCTCCCAGGGGTCCTGGAGGGTATGGTGGTCCTCCTCCTAGTGGCCCAAGTGGTCCTGGTGGTCTCGGCAATCCTGGTGGTCCTGGAGGCCCTAGTGGTCCTCCTCCTGGATGCTCTAGTGGTCCTAACGGTCCCGATCCTAGAAATAAACCCCCTGCGGTTGGATCTTCCGGCAGTTCTTCATCACAATAGTCGTTTCAACAACCTGTCTATTAGTCTACTTATGGTCCTACTGGTACTTATATGCCCTATCAATACTACCAGTACATACAACCTAATTTCCAGTTACCTTTCCTAGCAACTTTGGACTTACCTGATTTGTCCAAGTTGATTAATGATCCCATTCGACATAACCCCTTGTGGCCTCCCATTCCGGTAAAGTTACCATTGGACATTCCAAAATTGGATGGGAAGCAGGGATATTGTCCAAAAAACCATGTCATGACATTCCATTTTTGGTGTTCTTCAAAATCCCTTATGGATGGTTCAGTTCGTTTAAGACTCTTCCAGCGAACTTTGACCAATACCACCGCGAAATGGTACATTGAACTTCCACAACATTCGTTTGTGGATTTTGGTTCTTTGGAAACTATATTTCTTACACAATTTCAGCTTCCTATCCACTATGAAATGGGTACATATCTCTTAACTTCTCTGCGTCAGAACACCTCCACCCACATATCAGATCATATCCATGAGTGGAGAAGGCAGAGAAAATTTATTAAAGCTCCTATCCCAGATCAATTGTTAGCTGATTGGTTTACTAAATCTTTGTTGCCTCCAATCGCCCGAGATGTGGCTATGGGTGGTGTCGTTACCAAAGAGAAATCCATTAGTTGAGCCCAATATCTAGACTTGGTATATTCCCAATCCATAATGTTTTATGACTTGATCCCTCAAGATCCTCGCCCAAGCACCAATCCTGCCAAGCCACTAGTAGAAACCCCTGTTGATGGGAATGTTGGTTCAATCTAGTCCCCGCTAATAGAAAAACCTACCAAGCAACCCAAAACTTCCACCCCTACTCCTTCAACTCCTAAAGTTTCCACCGAAGTAAATTCCATTTAAATTACACAAACTCCCAGCAACAATAAAGAGAAAGGTAAAGCCAAAAATAGAAAACCTAGAAACCCGCAGGAAAATCCAAAACCAACCATCAATGAGAATGATAAAGGGAAAAGAAAAGAGAAATATCCATGTCTGCTATGCGGAGGTGACCACTTCACAAAAGAGTGTCCTTGTTGTGAAGAAATCAATCAATTTCTAAAAACTAATCCCGCGCCAGCAATTCTCATGGATCCTTTTCCCTCTCAACAACAGCTGATAGACCACAGGTCTAATCAAGGAAATTCTAGTTCTTCAGAGGAAATTCGCATGATGTCCTCGGAAACTATTAATTTTCAAACTAAAAGTCAGAATTATGAAAAACCCACAGACAAGAAAGAAGATAATTCTTCTTCGGGAAAGGTTCCCTCTACTGGTTCTCCCGAGTCCTTGTCTACTGACCCCCGAACCATCGAGAAACCTAATCTCAACATGGTTTTGTGCCCGCACAAGAGTACTCTTAGGAAGGCTATTTTTAATCCTAATGTCTGAGCTGCCCAATTTTATAATGTAGTTGAAGATCTTGCTCAGGAACCATGTGCAATGTCTACCTTGGAAGTACTCCAAAGTTGTCCTACGCAACACAAAAACTTGTTAACCATGTTAGGAGCTTTAGACCCGGACAACACTAATTTGATTCATTTTAATGTCAAGAACTATAATTCCAAACTACCTCACAAACTCACTTCCCAAATCATAACAGAAGTAGTCGAAAAGAAGGTCTTTAGAACTGTCTTAGACGAAGGAGCTTCAACTTCGGTTTTGTCACTGTCTTGTTGGAAAGCTATTGGCTCTCTTGAGCTTGTAACATCACCAACGACTCTGAAAGCCTTTGATGGATGAGGTTTCCATCCCCATGGTCTCATACCAGCCCTTTCAGTCGAGCTTGGGGGAAAAACCATTTCCATTCAAGTGGAAGTAGTAGATGCCCCATTAGACTACAACCTCCTATTAGGAAGAAATTGGTTTTACGCCATGACTGTTATTGCTTCGACGGTATTTCGAACCGTCCAAGTTCCACATCTTGGGAGGATTGTAACCATTGATCAGCTCGATTTCCATACGTCAGATGTTACCACCCCTACGGCTAATAACATCCCTATGTTAGGCTAGTCCCCTCCTCCTTACCAGTCGATTGGGGTAGGCATGCTGAAGGATTCTTCCATTATGGCGGCTTTTTTGTCAAACCCTCCTAACACAGAAATGGAAACGGTAAATATGATTTCTTCGTTTGATTATGATCCAAAGGGAAAACAAATTATTGGGTCCAACTCATTGAGTCCGCATGAAGAAATGTACAATGTTATACAAACCCTTTCCGATGACCACACTAATGACCTTCATCTGGTGGCTTCGGGCCCTTACCACCTACCCTACTGGTTAGAACCCTCTCTTCCTACTCTCGATTATCTCTCCCAAACTTTTCCTTCTGATGATTCCATTATGGAGATCATGAGTACGAATGAACCTACATGGGAGGATCATCATCATAGATCCTTGTTCCTCCCCAATACCAGTTCGGTAGACCATGATTTTGCATCCCTTTTTACTACTGATATTGTCAAAACACCTCAAACTCCTATATTGTTGCATAACATGGGCTCTGAAGGAAACCTATGCAACATTACTTAAACAAATCCAATTGACATATCAGCCAAGCCTGGCACCCTTGAGCATGTTCATGTTGGGCAGAACTACTCAGCAGAAGAATCTGAAGCATATAGAGCACTTTTCAAATAAATCTGAGATGTCTTTGCCTGGTCCTACGAAGAAGTGTCAAGGATAGACCCATCCATTGTGGTTCACAAAATAAAAACCTATCCCACTACAAAACCTGTCAGGAAAAAACTGAGACAAGTCCATCCACAGAAAGTTGCAGCTATTAAAGCTGAAATAGAAAATCTTCTAAAAGCAGGGTTTATTTATCTCGTACCCCTGACGGAATGGGTATCGAACGTCGTCCCTGTCAATAAAAAGCAGGGTACCATTAGAGTCTGCATCGATTTCAGAGATTTGAACAAAGCTTGTCCCAAAGACAACTTTCCCACTCCGCATATCGACCAGATTATCGACAACTATGCCGGAAGTGTCATCTTCTCGTTTATGGATGGATTTTCTAGTTATAATCAAATTGAGATTTTACCCACTGACCAGCACAAGACAGCATTTATTTTCCCATGGGGAACCTTTGCATGCATGAAGTTACCATTCGGCCTGAAAAATGCTGGAGCCACTTTCCAGCGTGCTATGTCCTATGAATTTCATGATATAAAACATATTGTAGAATCATACCTTGACAACCTCCCAGCTCATTCACAGTGACGGGAGGACCGCCTTGGTCATCTTAGAGACATTTTCCTAAGATGCCGTCATTATAACATACGGCTCAATCCTCATAAATGTGTTTTTTGCGTCGAGACGGGACGCCTGTTAGGTTTTGTGGTTTCTAACGATGGCATCTGGATAGATCCATTGAAAATTTCCACTATTCTAGCCCTACCAGCCCCGACCAACATTCTAGAACTCCAAAGTTTGCAAGGGAAGGCAAACTTCCTCTGTCGTTTTGTTTGCAATTTTGTAGAGAAAACATACGGTTATATGTGTCTCCTTAAGAAGGACACTCCATTCTTTTGGGATGACCAAGCCCAATGGGCCTTTGATAATCTCAAACACGCTCTGACTCACTCACCCATGATACACCCCCCAGATTATTCAAAGGATTTTCTCTTATACATTGCTACCTCCACTACTACCATCGCTATGGTTTTGGTGTAGAAGAATCCCGATGGTTAGGAGCACGTGATATACTATGCTAGTAGGAACCTCATGGATTCTGAAAATCGATACTCACACATGGAGAAATTAGCATTGGCCACGGTCATTTCTGTTCAGAAATTTTGTCAACTCCATCTTGCTTCGCACAACCACCGTATTGGCAGACCAGAACCCTATGTATTACATCCTGACTCGTCAGGTGCTCGGGGGCAAGTATTCCTGATGGATATTCATCCTATAATAGTTTGATCTAGAATTTGCCAAAGCTACGTCAAAGAAATCCTCGGTCTTTGTTGAGATGATGTGTGATCTTCCCTATGCTTTGACGAAATCTGAGCCCAGTGATTCATTCCCAGATAAATTCTTGTTCCTGATAAGCACTACTGACCCATGGTATGGAGATTTGCTCATTTATCTCTAGACACAAAGATTTCATCCCACTTTATCTCATGACGATTGTCGCCGTATTCATCACCACGCAAAATACTACCTCATATTGAATGACACTTTGTATAGACGTGGTATTGATTCCGTTCTCTGACGATGCCTTACCCACGAGGAAGTTGAACAAGTTTTGAATGACTCCCACTCTGGACCATGTGGTGGTCATCTATCTGGGATGGCTACAGCCCAGAAAATCCTTCGCGTTGGCTATTTCTGGCCTTCAATCTTTAAATATTGTCACGAGGCTATTAAGAAATGCCCACCCTGCCAACATTTCTATCTGAAAAAGCGCACCCACCCTGCTCTGTTACACCTCATCATTATCGTTGGCCCTTTCGCCAAATGGGGGATTGATTACATGCATTGTAAGCCTACCTCAGTCGGGGGGCATGGTTACATCATCGTAGCCATTGATTATTTTATGAAATGGGCTGAGGCCATGCCTCCATATGTAGAGGACGGTAAGACTGTTGCTCTCTTCCTATTCAATCATGTGATAGCAAGATTCGGAGTCCCGCAGTCCATAGTTACGGATCACGGATCACATTTCCACAATCAAATGATGGAGGAACTAAGTGCCAAGCTAGGTTTTCGTCATGAAAACTCAACGCCCTATTATCCACAAGCTAATGGTCAAGTCGATGCCATTAACAAAGTTTTGAAAATGATGCTGCATCAAATGGTTGGAGACCATAAATCCAACTAGCACCATATTCTTTTCTCCACTCTTTGGGCTTATAGGAATTCGGTAAAAATAGCTATTGGTTTTACACCCTTTCAGCTTGTCTATGGACTAGAAGTTGTATTTCCTATTCAATGTCAAATTCCATCCTTGAAACTTGACGTCGAAATTCTCCCAGACACTTCCACAAAGGAAGAAAGATTTCTCTACTTGAATAACCTTGACGAAACTAGAAGAGATGTTGCATCAGCCAATGAGGCACACAAGAAACGCATCAAGGCGCAGTATGACAAGTCTATCCAACCTCGTGCCTTTAACGAAGGTGACCTATTTTTAACCTATGATCAGAGACATGACAAACTAGGGGAAGGGAAGTTTGAATCCATGTGGTACGGTCCTTTCATTATTTCCAAAGTTCTAGAGAAAGGGGCCTACGAGCTCATGGACTGTGATGGAATCCCCTTAGGACAACCTCGCAATGGGTTGTACCTAAAGAGGTACTATTCCTAGACCTTTCTTGTATAGTACCTTGTATATATGTATATTACTTGAATTTTTAGTGTGCTTAAGTATTTTCAATATGGTTTTGAGTTTAGTGTATGTATCTATTTATACCATGTTTTGGTCGTGCAAAGCAGATGGCTTTCTACAGCTTCGCTGATGGTGCTTGCCACCACACCTTGAATCTTTCCTCAGCTACTTGGGTTCTCTATTCCCTAGCTTACAATTTGGTCAGTTCAAGATCAATTTGTATTGGTCCTGCTGCCAACAATATCGTCGAGTATCAAGCAGTCATAGGTCTTCTGACTGAAGTTGCCTCCCAATATGTTCATTACTTGGTAGTTTTGATGGACTCACAACTAGAGGTTTGTCATTTAAACCATGTCTATACTATCAAGAATCCTGTGCTTATCCGTCTCTTCCAAAGGGTATGTTTATTAGAGAGGTCATTTGAAGCTATTACCTATAGGCATATCTCTAGGAAAAATAATGCAGTTGCGGACTCATTGGAAAATTACATCCTAGACTGGCATATTGCCCATTCATGACGTGAAAATCAAACATGGTTCACTGTAAAAGACACATAAAACTCATGTAAATACATTTTCCATTTGATACGCATAAACACCAAAAGTAGACGTCTATATATATATATATATATATATATATATATATATAATGTTTTACAAAAAATAGGTCATGAGACCTCATCTGAAGCGCTCAGGATTTCAGGCAAAATATCATCATACAAAAATCCTGAAGCTATATATCAGCTTTCAATAATACATCATGCGGCCTATCATCTAGTGATGATCGTGGTAACACATGACCACCCGGACTACTTGACGTAGCAGTCTACTGAAATGACTTGGTACTCCCACAGTGGGCCTCTGGTACCTTAGTGGGAGGTCGTCGATCGAGGCATTTGGTTAGTTCTCCTCTAGCTCCCCTGTCACATCATCACCTTATGGAAAAAATCAAGCTCTGGCTCACCTATCTAGTGGGGAGTTTCCCCTAGGTCGTGCTGCTTCGACATCTGCATGAAAACACTTAAGTCTCGTTACTACACATAAAAAAATATAAAACATAAAAACACAATTGCCATTTTAGGGTTTTTTGTTTCTTACCAATGTCACCCCACTATGCACCAGGTGGAAGCGGTAGATCAGGGTCACCACTGAATTCAATACCCGCGTATGTGTAATCCTCAACCATGAGGAGTTGGTCTCTCAGCCATCGAAAAAATGGGTCTCTGAACTTCACCTTACCTCTACCTACCCCTGTGCGGGCCATGATTTGAACCCACCTCAGCATGCGAGGGTCTCTCGCCCTCAACTCTGTGAATACTACCTGGGGTCTCAGTTGGGGGACCCGCTCAAAAAATAAACATGCTAGAATGGATCCGAAACCAAACTGTTTCAACTCTCCCTGCCAACACTTGGTCAAATGATCTTTGAAAATCGGTAGTAGAGACTCCCCCCAGTTGAAGACTGTGGGTGCCATAGCCTCTAGAGCATAGAGCATATGCACTCTAGATGCCTAATGAACCCCCCCCTCCACTCTCTGCATGGTAAATAAGACTGTGTGAAGGGGGCCATCCACCACTACTTTGATGGGAATTTTCTTCCCTGATGTTCTGGTCCCAGGAATACAATGGTGATTTATTAGTTCCTGGGTGGTGATGTCCCCTCCACGAGAACCAGTCAAAGAGATGGGAGCACCCCGTCTCGATAGGCCTGTCAGGAAGTAGATATCTTCTACTTCAATTGTCAATACATGAGCACCCACCTCAAAATATTGTTGCTCTTGATTCCACATACAGAGAATATGCTCCAATAAACGCTCATGTGACACCATGCTGGGTGTGCGGAAAAAAATTTGAAGACCACAGTCACTCAACGAGGCTATACATCCCGCGTTTCTTTCAGCAAATGCATCATCATTGTTATGTTTCCTCTCTTTTCAAATAACCATTTTTTACCAATGGAAACCTGCCAAAAACAATCATGAGGCCAATTAGAAACATCATCAAAATTTGGCTAATTTGCCTTATACCTATGTTTTTTATTTTCCCACCGTCGACACCGCCTGAGTCTCATTGAGGACAGGCGGTGGCACCACCTGAGTGAATTTTTTTAGGTACGGTTCTTGCGGGGTACCGCTTATCCCACAATGGATAAGAGCGGTGCCCGCATTCAAGGTTTTAGGGCTTGCTCAAATTTCCCAAAACACCCCCAAAAATAAAAAAATGAAAGCAAGAAATGAAAGAGCGAGGTTCAAGATTTTACCTGGAACTGACGACGCATAAATCCAATGGTATATGCTCCCAGAATCACCAACAAAAAATCTAACCAAGAAACTTCTCCAAAGGCTCTCCACTATTGGTAAACGGTAAAATGTTTTGTTTTTTACTATTTACTTAACTTTTATAATCATTCTAGGTTTTGGCATGTCATAGTTTTGTTTTTAAAATCATTTATTACAAGAAATCTATCAATCATGATCCTTTAATGTCGTTTATTGGAGAGTTTAACAGTTGTTTTTTAAGTCGTTGCAGGATAAAGAGCGGTAGCAGTGAAAGTTTTGGGAGTTTTTTTTTGAATTTTTCTTTCTACCATAAAACGAAAAAAGTCTTTGAAAATTTATTGCGACACTTTGGTCATGCTCTCCAAACTTAGCATCAAAGGTCCGAGTCCTTTTTTGATTCTTTTCAAACTCGTAAAATCCTTCATCATGAAAAGAGACCTAGTGGAGTCTTCTTTAAACTCTTTTCGGGCTCCTTAAATATGAAAAGATTGTCGAGCGATCTTGTCTCCTTCACGCTCGTTAAAGCACTTGAAGAGTCATTCATCTGACAATAGGTTATCACTTTTTTGGTTCAGATGAACTATTTACGAAAAAGGACCCTGTGGATTCTTCTTCCGTGGTCGTTCAGACTCTCTAAACATGAACGATACCGAGTTAACTTTCATTGGACTCGTTAAATTAAACATTGAGAGACCCTCTTTTGGGAACGAACCCCTCCTCTCTCAGGTTCGTAAAACATATGAGTTTGTACTTGTCTTCGGACGAGCTACAACAAGTTTTTGTTACCCTCTTTGAACTCGTAAAACCGAAAAGAGGCACTTATCAACCATGATGGGGAAATTAAAGGAAGGGAATCACTTTGCAAATAAATGGCAGTTTGGCATTACCTTTGAACATGGGACTTGTCTGCATATCATTTCAGTCAATTGGGTATGCAACTGATTTCCATGCCGATCCACTTTTATGAGTCATGTCACTCCTTTGATTTTTTCAAAAGAATTCATTGTCCACCGTTGCACTGTGTGCTTATCTGGTCTAGTCATGCTGCGAAGTCTTTTGTCATGCCGCCCGATGTTCAAAGGGAAGTTGAAAAATTTTACCTCTGCAGTCAAAAAAGTCTCTGTGTCAGTACTTTTGAGTCATTCTTATGGTTACCTCATTCACATATTTCCAGAACTTTGTTCTGAGTTTCATGTTGTCGATGTGGGATTCATCATGGCCCTCCTTCGACGAGACTATTCCTGTTGACATTAGCTCATCATCCAGGAAATAGTCTTAGAAACAAATTTAGTACCTTGAGATATGTATGCCTCAATGACAGACTCTCTTACTCTCGACATAGGTTCACATCATTGACCTTTGATCGATAGAATCAACTAGGTGTTCGACATCAAGACATCTATTCACACTCGGTAGATTGTACTAGGGTACCTTGGGAATCATTGACATCAATGGTGATCTCCCTCGCACTTGTTAACGGTTCACATTGTTGGCCAGTAATTAAGTGGTTTCTACCATGTTTGACTTCAGAACATTGTAATCACATGGATAGAATCGTACTTTGTGGAAAACAAGATGAAGACCCTGGGTATTTATTTAACACTCATTGCTTTACCCAGGTTGCAATGGAATTTTGTATATTAAGCATCGATCCACATTTGTATGGTCATGGCTATGCTCAAATTTGTGTCTGTATGACATAGATCTACGTTGTATGTCTGGTAGCTATGTCCAAGTTTGAGTCCTCTACCACATGGATCTATGTTGTATTATAGTAGCCATGGTTGTTTATTCCTCTCATGGATCTTCCTTGTATTGGTAGGCAGCCATGAGTTGGTTACATTTGTCTATGAGTCAAAAGTATTGATGTATTGCAAATGCCTACTCGACGACACTCTCTGATCAAGCTAACTCGTACCTCGAAGTGACAACTTGTTCTCTCAAATTTCTCGCTTATCATATCCCTCTAAGCCTCATGCTTTGGGGGGCATTATGTTATACCCAAATCATGTCACCAACATGTGATGATATCCTTAACACCTATGTTTTCCCTCGATCCCAAACTTGGAGTGGAAAACATGCTTTGGATGTCAATTCTACATGAAAAACCATGGCACCGCTTTTTCCCTTTAGCTGATGAGCAATACCTTGTTCAGCACCACCTGAGTCCTGTTATAGAAAAGTGGTGCCACTTCATATGTGCTTTGTTCTTAAAGCGGTTCTTACCCTTCACTGCTCTGTCATCAAGGAATATAAGTGGTACCCTTGGTAAAATTGGAAAAAAAGAGGATTCTCGAGGCTTCTAGAACATTAGCCTCATGTCCTCCCTTATCCCTATCAACCTAGGTTGGTTGGAGTCGAGATCCCTCTTGGTAGGATATTATGGCCACCTCACCCACAATTCTCTCAACTATCCCTATCCATTGAGCCCTATAAATACAAGCTCATCTCCCATAGTTGAGGGGGGGAGAACTAAATGGTAATGTTATGCTGTTGAATTGACTATCTAGCCCATTCCATTGGAGAGCACAAGAGAGCAAGTTGGAGCTATCGGGGATGAGGTGTTTTTCTTGTGGACGAGTTTGTCAACACTAAGGCAATGGTTGTAAGATTCTTCGTTGATTTATTAATGCAAAGCTGATTTCCGTCCCACATATCTATTGTACTAATCTCGCATGTATGTGTTACTGGATTCCTTAGTCACTAGTATGGATGTGTAAATAATGTTCTGGTAGATCTGATGTTCTTGTTTGTTTGACATGTTCTGTAGGTACACAGGTTCATAATCAAAGAATTATTCTAGGTGTTTACAACACTCAGGGAAGGTTTTCATCCTTTGTCGTTCACTTATTTGTTCTGGATCTGAACCATTCAAACCAGAGGAACAGCTTCTGTCCGCAGAAGGTGCAATATTCCTGACAACGAGGATTTAAAGGGATAAGTTGAGAGAAAAGTAGATATGTTGCAGGGATAAGTTGAGAGAAAAGTGGATTGTAATTATGAGTTGTTTATCTTTTAATTCAAAGAATTCATTTATAAATAAGAGGGTTCTCTCCTCATTTGAGTAGAGGCCTCTCTAGTGGTGTGGAAGTAGAGAAATAGTTGTCTTTTGAGAGTTATTCATGGAGTGGATTTTGATTACTATGTAATGGAGATGATGCTTTAATGCAGATTCTTTTACTCTCTCTCATGTTAATTTGGATTTCTTTCTTATGAATTGTGAATATAGATTTTTCGTGAGCTCACATCTATTTGTCATGTGTCTTTTATTACATGCTTCCATAGATTAGTTTATTAATCTTCTTGTTATCTGATTAAATATACTTTCAATAGGATTCCATGTGCTTTCGTAAACAGGTTTACTTTCACGCATGCTTGAATTTACTTTATGCCATGTTTGTTATTTCTTAGATTTAAATTCAATGACAGTAGTATAATTGTTTCTTTTAAAGCATTAACATAAGTTAGATGTACTCTAATCCTGCATATATTTTGCGTACATCTCTAAGTTTATGAACTCCCATATTAATAATTTATGTCGAAATTATTATCATATATTTCACTCGACATTGATGCTCCTCTATAATACAATCTCCTCCTATGTAAAAACGGGTTCTACGCGATGGAAGAAGTGGAATCATCTTTATTTTGCGTGGTTCAACTTCCATTGCAAGGGAATATTGATACCGTCAACCAGCTAGATTTTTGTTCCTTGGATATGAACTCTAATTCTACAAACAATGTTCCACTCCTAGCCCATTCTTCTCTGTAGTATCAGAACATTGGAGTAGGTCTACTTAAATACTCTTCGCTTATGGGATTCTTTCCATTGAAAAATCATCCTCCTACTTCGTATGTCGCATCTGTGAACATGATCTACTCCATGAGTTATGACACCTTGGATAAAGGGAAATCAATTGTTGATTTGATACTCTTAAGTCCTTCTGAAGAGATTTACTAGACTATTCAATCCACCTTTGATGACCCCAGTATTAATGATGACCTCGTGGTGGCATCAAATCCCTACCATCTACCATATTGGTTAGATTCCCCTCGCTCATATCTAAATTATCTTTTACAGCATATTCCATCGGATGAATAAGTTATTGAAGTTATGTCTTTAGATGAGATTCCTTGGAAAGATCATCACCATCGATCTTCTTTCCTTCCCCATTATCAATTGGTAGAAGATCATTTGGAGTCGTTGGTTTCATCTGATATCGTAAATACTCCTCAATCACCTATACTCATCCAAAATGTTGAGTCCAAAGGTAATTTGAGTAATATTACTAAGAACACTTCGGTCGATGTATCAGTGAAACCTAGAGTTGTTGAACACATCCACTTGGGCCAAAACTGTTCTTCTCAAAAATTGAAACTTATACGTCCCTTTTCAGAGAATTTAGAGATGTTTTTGTTTGGACATACAAAGAGATTCCAGGGACAGATCCTTCGATAATCATTCACGATATCAATACATACCCTAACACCAAGTTGATACGTCAAAAACTACATCAATTACATCCACGAAAATCAGCAGTCATTGAGGAAGTTGAAAAAATAGTTAGGGTTGGGTTCATTTATCCTGTGCCACTAATGGAATGGGTTTCTAACATTGTTCCTGTTAACAAGAAACAGGTTAAAATTAGTGTTTGTATTGATTTCTGAGACCTTAATAGGGCTTGTCCAAAATAAAATTTCCCTACACCATACATCGATCAAATCATCAATAACTATGCCGGAAGTGTCATGTTTTCATTTATGGATGGTTTTTTCAGCTACAATCAGATAGAGATACTCCCTTTCGATTGGAATAAGATAGATTTAATTTTCCCATGGGGGACCTTCGCCTATCGTAAGTTTCCTTTTTGTCTTAATAACGTTAGCGCAACATTTCAACATCACACAAACTTATGCTTTCCATGACATTAAACATATTATGGAACCATATCTTGATGATCTACCTGATCATTTGTAGCATCGAGAACATCATGTTGACCATCTGAGAAACATTTTTCTTAGATGTCGCCATTAAAATATTATGTTGAATCCACACAAATGTGTTTTTTTGTATTGAGACAAGACAATCGCTTGTATTCATTGTTTCCAAGGATGGAATATGAATAGATCCTCTGAATATTGAGCCTGCTTTTTCCCTACAACAACCTACCAATATAAGTGAGCTTCAAAGTTTGCAAGGGAAAGCAAAATTTTTGTGTAGTTTTGTATGCAAGTACGCCAAAAATACACATGGTTTCGTGTGTTTTCTTAAAAATGATACACCCTTTGTTTGGGACAACCTTGCACAACGTGCATTCGATACTCTCAAACATGTCATTACACACGCGCCTATGTTGAAACCACTTGACTATACTAAGGATTATTCCTTGTATGTGGTTGGATCTCTAACTACCATCAGCATGGTGTTGGTTCAAACTGATGATAACGACCAAGAACATGTGATTTATTACATGAGTAATAGTATTCTTGACCCTGAAACACATTACTCGCATGTTTATAAGTTAGTTATGGCTACACTCATGGCATTCCAAAAGTTTCGTCACTACATTCTACTTTCCACAACTACTGTGTACATGGATTCTAACCCTGTGTATTATATCTTGACTCGTCAAGTACTTGGGGGGGAATATTCTCACTAGATTGTCATTCTCTAGGAGTTCAAATTATAATTTTCCAAATCCATCTCAAAGAAGTCTTTCGTCTTTGTGGAACTAATATGTGATCTTCCCTGTATTACTGAGGAAATTTAGCCCTTTGATTCATTGCTCAATGAATCCTTATTCCTCATTAGTACATCTGATCCTTGGTATGGTGATTTGATTTTATATCTCCAAACTCAACGCTTTCATCTGAATGCAACCCGAGATGAACATCGTCATATTCATCATCATGCCAAGTACGATCTTATCGTTAATGATACATTGTACCATCATGGGGTCTATTCAATTTTGTGGCATTGCTTAGCTCATGATGAGGCTAAAGCAATGTTGAATGATTGCCACTCTGGGTATTGTGGTAGTCATCTTTCTGGAATAGATACTGCCCAGAAAACCCTACGCGTTGGGTACTTTTGGCCCTCAATCTTCAAAGATTGTATGAAATCCATGAAAAAAATGCCCACCCTGCCAGCTTTTCCAGTCAAAAAATCGCACCCACCAAGCTCCACTACATCCCATCATTGTTGTAGGTCCCTTTGTGAAATGGGGCATCGATTTCATGCATTGTAATCCTGCCTCAGTCGAGGGGCATGGTTACATTATCGTAGTCATCGATTATTTCACAAAATGGGCTGATTTTATGCCTACATACGCTGAAGACGGTAAAATTGTTTCTCTTTTTCTCTTTAACCACGTCATCGCTAGGTTTGAAATCCCATAATCCATCCATACTTATCACGGTTCCCATTTTCAAAACCAGATGTTGTCAGAACTAAGTGTCAAATGTCACATACCCCAATTTTGTAAAAATAATATTATCATATTTGATTTTATTTCAAAACAATATGTTAAATTTTATGCTAAGTTGTAATTGATGACTCAGCAAAGTTAAGGATGTTGAATGTAATTCTGAATATTTTAATTATAAATAAATAAAAGTGGAGACAACAGCTTAGGAGAGCTGTTAAAAGAGTGTTTACTGGTCAAGTTGGTGGAGGAGACTAGGTGGAGAGCATAAAGACAAGTGGCAGCATCCTCAAACACTTCCAATGTTATAGGTGGCAACCTCCCTACATTTGGGGTCATGATCCCCCAATAAAGTGGGATCAGAGCAGGTGGCTCAATTAATGACAACTAACCCAAAAAGACCTAGGCAATCTTAATAAAAATTCCCATTGAAGAGAGCTGAGGCAGCTCATTCCAAGAAGAGAATCAGTCAAGTGAATCTACTTCAAAGGATTTCAATGGGAAGGGAATTTGTGGAAGGTGTTTGAGGGGTAAATTGCAGATAGTGATCTAGTGCAGTTTTTCAGCTGAAGGATCTTACTGTTGAGTGCAGAGTTATTACTGAGTCATTGGACTAGTATTTTGTTGCTTGCTCCACCAGTTCTCATCCAAGGAGACCAGGAACAGGCTCGGGGATCCTGAGAAGACGTTGTTTGAGCGCTATCTAGGAGTTGGTAGGGAGGAACGGCCTCCCAACGCTGTTGTTGTCCAGCTTAAAATCAGGTTCTACAGTCTTTTATTTACTGTGTTAAAGTTTATATCTGAGACTCACTGATTAATGAATGATTACATGTTTGGTAGTGAACTGATAGACCTTGTAATCCTTTAGTTATTTGAAATATTGAATCTTTAATTGATGAAAAATAATCCTAATATCTGTTTTTCCACATCTGGGATGGACCAGACCGTACTCTAGCACAGGCAGTGTATTTTAAAATAGATGAAGGATATGATAGAAATCTGGATTGAATAAAGTTATTATGTATTTCAGAATAATGGAATAATTTATTTCTGTATATAGTTGTTTTCATGAAAGAATATTAACTTGTCTAGTTAAGTTTATTGTTTAAACCAGACTATTATAATAAGAATGCTAGCAAAGAAATAATCATAATACTTTACAGATAGCAGGTTTATATTCTTTAGCAAGTTGTTATAGTAATAGGTTATTATTCTTTTACAAAACTTTATTCTGTAAAATTATACTATTAACGTGTAACAGAGGTAAAAGAATCAATTTAGACAAAGCATACATTTATTTATGTGAAGAAGGAATAAACGTTGTTTACATAGTTTATTTTATTGTTCATATTATCTAACCATATCTACAAATGTTTATATTTCAATTAGGGTAATACTAGCATAGTTATTTTATATAAATAATTAACTACAGCAATATAGAACATTGTAACCAGGAACAATAACAAAACCTATCTATGTGTTTATTTAAATAAAATAGACTGAATGCAATGGTAATTACCATTTAATAAATATTATCTATAAATGAACTTATTCATTTAAATAATTTAAACAAAAGTTAATTATAAAAGGACGTACAGGGTCAAAACCCTCATAGTATTAACATTGTAGTTAATAAGCAACTAAGCAATAATCCAACTTAAGCTATAATCCAAGGTTCTTGTTTAGTTAGTATTCTTAACATTAAAAATTTTGCATGTTATCACAGGCCTTTAAGGACAGAGAAAAATAACTTTTAAAATATAACACTATATACATGTAACAACAATTAAGTTAAAATTATTATTGAACTAAAAACCTAAAGAATAACATAAAGAAATTATTTTATACACAGGTCACCTACAGGAAAAATCCCTTGCTCGAATATCTGAGCTTGTAAACAAATTATTATTATGGGAAGGAATAACATAATAGGTTTTAATAATACATTAATGCAAGATAAAAATTAAACAGTAGAGATTTCTATTACACAGTCGAATAAGGGTATAAACCCTAGTATACAAAATTACTTAAGAGAATAGAAATTAACAGAGTTCAAGCTCAAGAGAGATAATCTCTATGTTTTAAGACTATACAGAGTATGGCTTAACAGGCCACAAAACCTTTTAACATAATAGTATACAAAAACAAATAAAACAACATTTACAAGTCATGGCATAAGCCGAAGTACCCTGCTAACAGCAAGGGTTTAGCAAAACTAAACAAGTAGACCAAAGAACAGTAACCCATGAAGGGTAACTAGCAGACCGAACCTTCCAACCAAAAATTGTTCCTTAAGAACTGAACAAGCATGGATTACCATTGGTTAACCAGGGCGTACCGTAGCCAGGGAACCGGCCTTACTCAAATGTACAAGCTACCTAGAGAGGTGCGAACCGTTACCTGCAAGGAGGAGAACCCACGACTTTTAAAATATGCTTCATACTGTAAATTGAAATAAGGTTAAGTCTTAAAAATGGTTAAAACAATTTCATACCTGGAAGTGAAGGTTATGTAGCCACCGAGAAACAATAGCACTTCCACCAGCGAGACAAAGAACCAAAGCTTCTTTTTCCCTGTGACAGAGACAAAATAAACACATGCACAAGCCACTATTAGCAGCAGCAAGAAGAAGGTCGAGCAACGGCCAAGCAAGAAGTAGACAGCGAAGCTGGAACTATCACCACAATGCAAAGCATGAGAACAACACTCTTGAAACCCTATGACGAGGACAAAGTTGTTACAGCAGTAAGTAACTCCTTAAAACTATCCCTACAGGCAGGCCGTGGAGGAACGAACCAAAAGCCACTCTCAGGCTAGGCCGTAAGCTTTAAGACATGGCTCTCTACAAACTTATGCAGAGGTAAAACTCACAGTGCAATGAAATCCTGAGAACAAAGAATGGGAAACTAAAAGCAATTTTAACCAGGACTTGGAGCTCATTTAATACACAGTAGGGTAAGCATGGCGGCCATGGAAACAGTTGCAGAGCGGCCGAAGGCCCAAGAACCATGGAGGAGAATGACAAATAATAGGGTTACATAAACTCTTATACTTCCAACACTTGGATGAGAAGAAAACACTTGGTCACTTAGATTTTTCACCATGCAGTGGGTCGACACTATAGTCTCCTGCATACAATGATTCACATTATAATGTATGAACATTCACGTAGTATTTTATTTATTCAAATAATGATAATGTTCCATGATCTTATACATAAGTCAACCTACGGTTGCTTGGGCATAAAACTATGAACCCTCGGATCGTTGACATGTATAGCGTATAGTCATCATATAGTTTAGAACGATGATGATTTCAAATCCTATGTTTTTTAATACAAAACTTTTCACATAAACCAATCAATGGAGTGGACTAATGCCTCATTCTTTTATAGTATCAAGTTATAACATGAACTTTATAAATAATATGTTTATTCATGACAAGCTTTACGTTGACCTAGCAATCGATGCAATCTTATAAACGATAGTTTTGCTCAAAGTAATTCATGCATGAAAGCTTTAGATCATAGTTAACCTTATATCCATTTCATCATAGCATCGATATTACATTTATCAATATTGGTAAGTCTTGTGCTTATCGTAACTTTGTTTATGGAGAAATCATATGATACTTTGGGGAGATACCAAGTAAAGAGCCTTTTAATCACCTAGCAAAACTATGGTCTTTATTATAAAGTATTCCTAATAGTCTATGCAGGGCTAATCATGTTGCTACCAACTTTTATGTGTGTGACTTTATAAAATTACACATTATAGTTTTAATAGAATCATGAACTTTATATAGTCTACTTGTTTATAACCAAAATTACTGGTATCATGGATATCTTATAAATAAGATAGTTTATGTATGTTGGTGAGTATCTTAGAGAACCATAATTTCAGTGGGTGGAAAAAATTAGGATGTTGGCTATGTGTTATATGGAAATACTTTTATAAATTCTTTGCATAGCTCAGATCAACGAAATTTATTAGCTTTTGGTTATTTTACTCAAACATGGCATGTACTAATATTTTCACCATGATTTTGTTTAAAAACATAATTTTAGAACTATCTAGTGCTTAAATGAAGTATTAAATCAAGATTACTTGAAAGCATTGACCTCAGTAAAATTGTTGATAGATAGTAACTAAATTCAAGAGAAGTATTATAAAAAAAATAAGAAATTGATGTGGAAGAATTCTACTAGATTTCGAAGTCCTTAGGACCACATGTTTCACTGTAATGTTTAGAACCTTATAGGCAGTAATCTTCATTACAAAAGATGAATATCAAACAGTTGATTATAATATTATTATAAGTTGATAATGTATAATACTGATAGAATGATTATTATAGCGTTACAGGTTATGCACTCTAAAATAGAAGTAACTTACAAAAAGAACACAAGTTGTGAATCAAGGAAAATATTTACTGTTGCTACTTACATTTAAGAAAGAATTCATTTATAGTTATTTCGTTTACAAGAATAATTGAAAGAAACAAAATTACTTGTTTTACCTCATAGAAGTAGCTTGATATATAACAGCTTATTTACTAAGCTATTTATTTTGCAAATAGAAATATTGCTAGATGCTTATGGAATTAAAGACGTTATTTGACCTTTCATACCTGTAAAACCTGTAAGAACAAGTAAGCTTTATGCGTTAGCTTAAACGCTAAGTAAGCCCCCGGAATCTAAAGACAGGTCCACCTACTAGCCGCAAATTTAAAACTCATCAGCAAACTGAAAGAAGAATTATTGCACAAGTTAAACCTAACCTTGTATCAAAAAATAGAATGCAGAGTTACTTAATCAAGATTATGTATAAACTAATCTGGTAACTATTTCTTTTCTAGATAACTGTTAGTTGTTAGTAAACCGCTTTCTC
Source organism: Pseudotsuga menziesii (assembly GCA_001517045.1). Taxonomy (NCBI): domain Eukaryota; kingdom Viridiplantae; phylum Streptophyta; class Pinopsida; order Pinales; family Pinaceae; genus Pseudotsuga; species Pseudotsuga menziesii. The sequence continues at coordinate 339,454 of LPNX010216904.1, read as the reverse complement.
AGCATTTTATGTATTTTCAAAATTTTAAATTTATGTGAAAATTTGGGGTTTTGACATGTGGTATCAGAGCACAAGGTTCAAACACTAGGCCTTGATAAAGCCCAAGTAGCTTTTAGGAAACAGTAAACTGAATTATTATGCTGACGTATTTTTCTTTTAAATGTTATTCAACAAAGAATTGTTTTCTGAAGTTTAACAGACAGGTATGGAAAGGTTGGAAGAGTATGCAGAGGAGGAATCTCCAGTTACTGAAACAGGAAATCTACCAAGAGATCCTATACCAGAGGATTTAACTACCAATTCCTCTGAATTGTTACAAACTATAAAGGACCTAAAAACTGAAATGGAGTCTGTAAAGCGAGAAAATGAAAGGATTCTGAGGGATCAAGAAGAGTTGAACCAGATCCTAACTAAAAAGTTTCAAACTGAGGGTAGGGGTAGAAGAACAGAATCAGAAGATACAAGTCATCAACGTAAATCTAAAAAGATGAAACATACTAAAACTAAAAGTAGTTCATCTTCTGAAGTGTTTGGTGAACAACAAAATTACCATTCTACTAGTGACAATAGTGATGATAATTAGTACACTAAAAAGAGGAAATACAAACCTTATGAGGAGATTTCTAGGGAATTTAAAAAGATAAAACCACCAAACTTTAATGGAGAGACTAAGAAGGGGGAGGAAGCTGAATCCTGGTTATCTGGGATGAAGAAGTACTTCCAAATATGTAACTATTCTAACCAGTTAAAGGCTAGAATGGCTATTTATAACCTCTCAGGAAAGGCTGACATTTCGTGGCAGGACTTGAAAAGAGTTAAGGGAATAAAAGAGAAAAATGTAAACTGGAGTACCTTTAAGAGGAATTTCAAAAATAAATTTATGTCTGAGCAATATTATAAGGAAAGAGCAAAGGAATTTTATGAGCTGAAGTTAGGATCAATGACAATGAAAGATCTGAACAATAATATCTTAAGTCTACTTAGGTATGTACCATACCTTGTAAATGAGAAACCAAAGGTACAGCGATTCCTCAGATATTTACCTTATCATATTAAGGATAGGATTGAATATGATAACCCAAATACCTTGGAAGAAGCTATGAGAAAAGCTAACTTCTGTTTTGAGCAGAATCGAAAGAAAGAAAGCTTGGCCAACTAGAACGCTAAGAAAAATAATAATCAGTTTGAACAAAAGAAGAAGGATTTTGTGCCTAATAGAAATTCTAAGAACAACAAGGCCAGAAATTATCCTAATAACAATAACTTCCAAGGAAATAAGGACAATACACCCAACAACCAGAATAATTCTAAAGGTAAGGAATTTACAAATAATCATGGAAATTTTACCAAAAACTTTGAGCGCAAAGAGCCTATCAAGTGCTGGGAGTGTAATGGCCCACACTATGCTTCAGTCTGTCCAAACCGAAAGAAGACTGTTAGCAACATTCATACCATACAGGAGGAGATGACCATTGGGCAACTAGTAAGGACCATGCCCAGAATCAACGCAGTCTTGGAGAATCGACAAGCTGAATATAAGACTTCCATGGTGGAAGTAGAAGATATGATAAATCAGACCCCTATAACTATTTTGATTGATCCAGGAGCTAGTCTCAGTTATATTGCACCTCAAATAGTAGAAAAATGTAAATTATCTATTGAAAAAATTGAGAATTCTTGGTTAGTTCAGTTAGCCACTGGTGCTAAAAGAAAGGTAACTTGTTTTGTAAAAGAATGTGCAATAGTTATGGATCATTTTGAAACTATTGTCAAACTTAACGTTTTGCCTCTTGGTTCTTATGATTTGCTGATTGGTATGGAGTGGTTAGAACAACATAGAGTAATTCTAAATTGTTATGATAAAACTTTCATATGTTTAAATAGTGATGAAAAACCAGTAAGTGTTAAAGGAATTCCTAGAAAAGCCACCATAAGGCATATTTCTACCCTACAGCTTAAGAGAGCTATTAGAAAGGGATGTAAATCTTATGCAGTAACAATAACGGATGAGGAAAGTATAATTAAAATAGATAAGTTAAAAGTGGAAGACATACCAGTCTTAAGAGAATATGTTGATGTATTCCCAGAAGAAATTCCAGGATTACCTCCGAAAAGGGAATTGGATTTCACCATTGAGCTGGTACCGGGTGCAGTACCCAGCTCAAAGGCCCCTTATCGAATGAACATACTCGAACTTAATGAATTAAAATCTCAATTAAAAGAATTAATTGATAAAAATTATATTCGACCAAGTGTGTCTCCCTAGGGGGGCACCTGTCATCTTCGTTAAGAAGAAGGACGGAACCATGCGACTTTGCATAGATTACCATCAGTTAAATAAGATGACCATCAAAAATAGATATCTGTTTCCCCGCATAGATGATCTATTTTATCAACTACATGGAGCCATAGCGTTTTTGAAAATAGATTTAAGATCTAGATATCATCAAGTAAGGATTAAAGATGAAGACATCTTTAAGAATGCTTTCAAAACTAGATATGGTCATTACGAATTTGCCGTAATGCCATTCGGGCTTACCAATGCCCCAGTTGTTTTCATGTGTTTAATGAACAACGTTATGCATAAGTATTTAGATAAGTTTGTGGTCATATTTATCGATGACATTCTAATCTATTCAAAAACTGAAGAAGAACATAAAGAACATCTAAAAATTGTTTTGCAAGAGTTGCGAGATGATCAACTCTTCGCTAAATTTAGTAAATGCGATTTCTTCAAGGATAAGATTTAGTATTTAGGTCATGTGGTGACCAAGGAAGGAATTTTCGTAGATCCTTAAAAGATAAGGGCAATCGAAGATTGGTCGGTTCCTAAGGATGTGACGGATGTTCAATCTTTCATGGACATTATCGGTTACTACCGGAGGTTCATTGAAGGTTTTTCAAGGATAGCAAATCCGATAACTTCCTTGCAAAAGAAGGGAAAGAAGTTCGACTGGAATCAGAAATGTGAAGAAAGATTTTCAAAGTTAAAAACTTTATTAACCAGCGCACTTATTTTAAGAATAGCGGATCCTAATAAAGAATTTGTAGTGTGCACTGACGCATGTAATGATGGCTTAGGCGGTGTTCTGACTCAAAAAGGGCATGTTATTGCCTATGAGTCTAGAAAGTTAAAAGTTCATGAAAATAATTATGCAACATATGATTTGGAATTAGTAGTTGTAATACACGCTTTAAAGATGTGGCGACATCACATAATTGGAAGAAAATTCATTTTAATGACTGATAATAAAGGATTGAAGTATCTGTTAGATCAGCCTAATCTAAATGCCAGACAAGCTAGGTGGTTAGCCTTCTTAAGTGAATATGATTTTGAAATTCAGCACATAAAAGGTAAAGAAAATAAAGTTGATGATGCATTAAGTAGGAATGCAAGGCTAAATTTTGCAGTAGCTATCAGTACTTATGCTACAGATTTGGATGAACAACTTAAAGAAGGAATAGAACAAGATGAAATTTACCAAAGTTTGCAAGCTAAAACTAAAGAAAATACAACAGAAAACTTAATTAAAGGTTACAGTTTAAATGAAAATGAATTTTTACTGTATAAAGATAGAATGTATGTACCTAACATACCTAAAGTTAAGGTGTTAATTCTGGATGAAATTCATAAAACTCCATACTCAGGTCATCCAGTTTATCAAAAGACTATAACTATGTTAAGAAAAGAGTACTTTTGGCCAAATATGAAAACTGAAGTAGCAAAATATATTGCTAAGTGTTTTGAATGTCAACAGGTAAAAAATGAACATCAACACCCAGTTGGTTTGCTTCAGCCATTGCCCATTCCTAGCTAGAAATGGGAGATAATTAGTCTAGATTTTATTATTGGGCTGCCTAGAAATCAAAATCAGAACGATTCCATTATGGTAGTAGTTGATAAGTTAAGCAAAGCAGCTCACTTTATACCTGTTAAAACTACTTATAAAGTTGTAAACATAGCTAATATTTTTCTAAAACAGATTTTTCGATTGCATGGAGTACCAAAAGTCATAATCTCAGATAGAGATCCTCAGTTTAAAGGAAACTTTTGGAAGTCTTTGTTTAAAGGGTTAAACACTAAATTAAATTTTAGTACTTCTTTCCATCCTCAAACAAATGGACAAACTGAAAGGGTCACACCAAGTATTATAAGATCTATTAAGAATGTATGTGAAAGACCAGCCAGGTAAATGGGAGGATTATTTACATCTGGTAGAATTTGCTTATAAAAATAATTATCAGACATCAGCCAGATTTAGTCCTTTTGAAATTTTGTATGGATGGAAATGTAATACTCTTATCTCTTGGAGTAATCCATTGGATGTATTGGTATTAGGTCCAGAACCGTTAAAAGAAATGGAATAAATTGTAAAACAAGTGCAGGGAAATCTGAAAGTGGCACGGGATCGGTAGAAAAGTCAAGCAGACTTAAAAAGAACTCCAAAGGAGTTTCAGGTAGGTGAACATGTGTTCATCAAGGTAAGGCCCAAAAAGAGCTCTCTAAGACTGGGGAGTTGTGCAAAATTGGCACCTCATTACTGTGGACCATTTGAAATTCTGTCTAGGATTGGACAAGTAGCTTATCAATTAGCGTTACCACCCAACTTAAGAGTACATAATGTTTTTCACATTTTTGTACTAAAGAAATATGTTCATGATGGTATTCATGTTGTTAACTGGAATGATGTACAGGTGGAACCAGAAGGAGAATTTCTGGTGGAACCGAACTGTATCCTCAGGCGGAGGGACATCACACTTCGGAACCACACCATTGGACAAGTGAAGGTGCAATGGAAGCACCTTAGTCCAGAGGAAGCCACCTAGGAATTGGAAAGTAAAATGTGAGATGTATATCCAATTCTATTCCAAGGGAATTTTGAGGATGAAGAATGAATAACATCGAGGACGATGTTATATTCTAAGGGGGTGTGTATGTCACATACCCCAATTTTGCAAAAATAATATTATCATATTTTATTTTATTTCAAGACAATATGTTAAATTTTATACTAAGTTGTAATTGATGACTCAGCAGAGTCAAGGATGTTGAATGTAATTCTGAATATTTTAATTATAAATAAATAAAAGGGGAGACAATAGCTTGGGCGAGCTGTTAAAAGAGTGTTTACTGGTGAAGTTGGTGGAGGAGACTGGTTGGAGAGCATATAGACAAGTGGCAGCATCCTCAAACACTTCCAATGTTGCAGGTGGCAACCTCCCTACATTTGGGTTCATGATCCCCCAAGAAAGTGGGATCAGAGCAGGTGGCTCAATTAATGACAACTAAGCCAAAAAGACCTAGGAAATCTTAATAAAAATGTCGATTGAAGAGAGCTGAGGCTGCTCATTCCAAGAAGAGAATCATTCAGGTGAATGTACTTCAAATGATTTCAATGGGAAGGGAACTTGTGGAAGGTGTTTGAGGGGTAAACTGCAGATAGTGATCTAGTGCAGCTTTTCAACTGAAGGATCTTACTGCTGAGTGCAGAGTTATTATTGAGTCATTGGACTAGTATTTTGTTGCTTGCTCCACCAGTTCTCAGCCAAGGAGACCAGGAACAGGCTCGGGGTCCTGAGAAGACGTTGTTTGAGCGCTCTCCAGGAGTTGGTAGGGAGGAACGGTCTCCCAACATTGTTGTTGTCCAGCTTAAAATCAGGTTCAACAATCTTTTATTTACTGTGTTAAAAGTTTATATCTAAGACTGACTGATTAATGAATGATTACATGTTTGGTAGTGAACTAATAGAGCTTGTAATCCTTTATTTATTTGAAATATTGAATCTTTAATTGATGAAAAATAATCCTAACCTGTGTTTTTCCGCGTCTGTAATGAACCAGACCGTACTCTAGCACAGGTAGTGTATTTTAAAATAGATGAAGGATATGATAGAAATCTGGATTGAATAAAGTTATTATGTATTTCAGAATAATGGAATAATTTATTTATGTATATAGTTGTTTTCAGGAAAGAATATTAACTTGTCTAGTTAAGTTTATTGTTTAAACCAGCCTGTTATAATAAGAATGCTAGCAAAGAAATAATCATAATACTTTACAGATAGCAGGTTTATTTTCTTTAGCAAGTTGTTATAGTAATAGGTTCTTATTATTTTACAAAACTTTATTCTGTAAAATTATACTATTAACCTGTAACAGAGGTAAAAGAATCAATTTAGACAAAGCACACATTTATTTCTGTGAAGAAGGAATAAATGTTGTTTACATAGTTTATTTTATTGTTCATATTATCTAACCATATCTACAAATGTTTATATTTCAATTAGGGTAATACTAGCATAGTTATTTTATATAAATAATTAACTACAGCAATATAGAACATTGTAACCAGGAACAATAACAAAACCTATCTATGTGTTTATTTAAATAAAATAGACTAAATGCAATGGTAATTAGCATTTAATAAATATTATCTATAAATGAACTAATTCATTTAAATAATTTAAACAAAAGTTAATTATAAAAGGAACTACAGGGTCGAAACCCTCATAGTATTAACATTGTAGTTAATAAGCAGCTAAGGAATAATCCAACTTAAGCTATAATCCAAGGTTCTGGTTTAGTTAGTATTCTTAACATTAAAACTTTTGCATGTTATCATAGTCCTTTAAGGACAGAGAAAAATAAATTTTAAAATATAACACTATATACATGTAACAACAATTAAGTTAAAATTATTATTGAACTAAAAACCTAAAGAATAACATAAAGAAATTATTTTATACACAGGTCACCTACAGGAAAAATCCCTTGCTCGAATATCCGAGCTTGTAAACAAATTATTATTATAGGAAGGAATAACAGAATAGGTTTTAATAATACATTAATGCAAGATAAACATTAAACAGTAGAGATTTATATTACACAGTCGAATAAGGGTATAAACCCTAGTATACAAAATTACTTAAGAGCATAGAAATTAATAGAGTTCAAGCTCAAGAGATATAATCTCTATGTTTTAAGACTATACAGAGTATGGCTTAATAGGCCACAAAACCTTTTAACATAATAGTATACAAAAACAAATAAAACAACATTTACAAGTCATGGCAGAAGCCAAAGTACCCTGCTAACAGCAAGGGTTTAGCAAAACTAAACAACTAGGCCGAAGAACAGTAACCCATGAAAGGTAACTAGCAGGCCGAAACTTCCAACCGAAAATTGTTCCTTAAGAACTGAACAAGCATGGATTACCATTGGTTAACCAGGGCTTACCGTAGCCAGGGAACCGGCCTTACTCGAATGTACAAGCTGCCCAGAGAGGTGCGAACCATTTCCTCCAAGGAGGAGAACCCGCAACTTTTAAAATATGCTTCATACTTTAAACTGAAATAAGGTTAAGTCTTAAAACTGGTTAAAACAATTTCATACCTGGAAGTTAAGGTTATGTAGCCACTAAGAAATAGCACCACCACCAGCGAGACAAAGAACCAAACCTTCTTTTTCCCTGTGACAGAGACGAAATAAACGCATGCACAAGCCACTACTAGTAGCAGCAAGAAGAAGGTCGAGCAATGGCCAAGCAAGAAGTAGACGGTGAAGCTAGAACTGTCACCACAATGCGAAGCATGAGAACAACACTTTCGAAACCCTACGATGAGGACAAAGTTGTTACAGCAGTAAGTAACTCCTTAAAACTATCCCTATAGGTAGGTCGTGGAGGAACGAACCAAAATCCACTCTCTGGCTAGGCCGTAAGCTTTAAGACATGGCTCTCTACAAACTTATGCATAGGTAAAACTCACAGTGCAATGAAAGCCTGAGAACGAAGAATGGGAAAGTGAAAGCAATTTTTACCATGACTTGGAGCTCGTTTAATACACAATAGGGTAAGCATGGTGGCCATGGAAACAGTTGCAGAGTGGTTGAAGGCCCGAGAACCATGGAGGATAATGACAAAGAATAGGGTTACATAAACTCTTATACTTCCAACACTTGCCCGAGAAGAAAACACGTGGTCACTTAGATTTTTCACCATGCAGTGGGTTGACGCTATAGTCTCCTGCATACAATGATTTACAATGATTCACATTATAATGTATGAACATTCACGTAGTATTTTATTTATTCAAATAATGATAATGTTCCACGATCTTATACATAAGTCAACCTATGGTTCCTTGGGCATAAAACTATGAACCCTCGGATCATTGACATGTATAGCGTATAGTCATCATATAGTTTAGAATGATGATGATTTCAAATCCTATGTTTTTTAATACAAAACCTTTCACATAAACCAATCGATGGAGTGGACTAATGCCTCATTCTTTTACAGTATCAAGTTATAACGTGAACTTTATAAATAATATGTTTATTCCTGACAAGCTTTACGTTGACCTAGCAATCAATGCAATCTTATAAACTATAGTTTTTCTCAAAGTAATTCATGCATGAAAGCTTTAGATCATAGTTAACCTTATATCCATTTCATCATAGCATCGATATTACATTTATCAATATTGGTAAGTCTTGTGCTTATCGTAACTTTGTTTATGGATAAATCATATGATACTTTGGGGAGATACCAAGTAAAGAGCCTTTTAATCACCTAGAAAAACTATGGTCTTTATTATAAAGTATTCCTAATAGTCTATGCAGGGCTAATCATGTTGCTACCAACTTTTATGTTTGTGACTTTATAAAATTACGCATTATAGCTTTAATAGAATCATGAACTTTATAAAGTCTACTTGTTTATAACCAGAATTACTGGTAACGTGGATATCTTATAAATAAGATATTTTTTGTATGTTGGTGAGTATCTTAGAGAACCATAATTTCAGTGGGTGGCAAAAATTAGGATGTTGTCTATGTGTTATATGGAAATACTTTTATAAATTCTTTGCATAGCTCAGATCAACGAAATTTATTAGATTTTGGTTATTTTACTCAAACATGGCATGTACTAATATTTTCACCATGCTTTTGTTTAAAAACATAATTTTAGAACTATCTAGTGCTTGAATGAAGTATTAAATCAATCTTACTTGAAAGCATTGACCTCAGTAAAACTGTTGATAGATAGTAACTAAATTCAAGAGAAGTATTATAAAGAAAATAAGAAACTGATGTGGAAGAATTCCACTAGATTTCTAAGTCCTTAGGACCACATGTTTCACTGTAATGTTTAGAAACTTACAGGCAGTAATCTTCATTACAAAAGATGAATATCAAGCAGTTGGTTATAATATTATTATAAGTTGATAATGTATAATACTGATAGAACGATTATTATAGCGTTACAGGTTATGCACTCTAAAATAGAAGTAACTTACAAAAATAACACAAGTTGTGAATCAAGGAAAATATTTACTGTTGCTACTTACATTTAAGAAAGAATTCATTTACAATTATTTCGTTTACAAGAATAATTGAAAGAAACAAAATTACTTGTTTTACCTCATAGAAGTAGCTTGATATATAACAGCTTATTTACTAAGCTATTTATTTTGCAAATGGAAATATTGTTGGATGCTTATGGAATTAAAGGCGTTATTCGATCTTTCATACCTGTAAAACCTGTAAGAACAAGTAAGATTTCTGCGTTAGCTTAAATGCTAAGTAAGTCCCAGAATCCAAAGACAGTTCCACCTACTAGTCACAAATTTAAAACTCATCAGCAAACTGAAAGAAGAATTATTGCACAAGTGAAACCTAACCTTGTATCAAAAAGTAGAATGTAGAGTTACTTAATCAAGATTATGTATAAACTAACCTGGTAACTGTTTCTTTTCTAGATAATTGTTAGCTGTTAGTAAACCACTTTCTCAGCATTTTATGTATTTTCAAAATTTTAAATTTATGTGAAAATTTGGGGTTTTGACATCAAACTAGGTTTTTGTCACAACAACTCAACACCCTACTACCCATGAGCCATTTCCCAGGTTGAGGAAAACAACAAGGTATTAAAAAACATGCTTCAATGGATAGTAGGATGATCTAAGTCCAATTGGCATTTGCAATTATTTTCTGCATTATAGGCTTATAGGACCACCGTCAAAACATCCACCGGCTTTACACCCTTTCAATTGGTGTATGGTTCGGAGGCTACTCTTCCTATCGAATGCAGTATCCCTTCTCTAAATATTGTTGTGGAACTTCTACCCATTACCACTATGGAGGAAGAACGTTTCTTGTATTTGAACAAACTCGATGAAACTCGTCAAGATGAAACCTTAGCTAATGAGGTGCACAAGCGATGAATCAAATATCAATATGACTAATCCATTCAACCTGGCCTCTTCAATGAAGTTGATTTGGTATTCACATATGATCAAAAACATGACAAATTGGGAGGCGGGAAATTAGAATCCATGTGGCATGGGCCTTATGTTATGAGTCGTGTTTTAGAGAAATGAACCTGTGAACTTGTAGATTATGATGGGATACCCTTGGGTGAACCTTGAAATGGGATTTACCTTAAAAGGTACTATGACTAGGCAATCTTTCATAGATACCTTGTAAATATTGTTAATAGAGTGTGTTGTGTGTAGTTTGGACTTTTTTGAATGTAGGATTCATCTTAGGTAAGTCTTCTTATATAGTGTTATGCTTGAATGAACATATTACCACATACTCAGGATTCAAAACTGATGCCATTCGACATACCTTGAACCTAGCATCAGCGGCTTTTGTACTTTACTTCCCTACTAGTGATTTGGTAAGCTCAATTGGAACTTATTTAGGTCCTGCTATGAACACTCTTAGAGAGTATCATGCAGTGATTGGGTTATTAACTGAAACTTTATGAAATGATATGATTCAGATTAGGGTCTATCCAGATTGTGAATTAGTTGTTTCTCAATTAAACTAGATTTATACCATTCGTAACCCTTTACTTTGTCGAATGTTATGAATATTTCGGCTTCTTGAGAGGTCCTTAGAGTTTGTTTCTTATCAACATATTCCAAAACACTTGAATGTAGTGGTTTATCCATTAGCTAATTACATTTTGGACTGGTACTTAGCTCATGTTTAATGTTCATTTGAGATTGATCACATGTATAGAGATCATAAAAACACATAATAAGTAGCCATTCATGTACAAACACATCACATAGATGCATTTATGTAAATATTATATATATATAAATACAACCGATACTGAGGCAAAATCTGAAGCCATATGCTTTCAATGTACCAAAATCTGAAACTATGAGTTTTCAGTACATCAAAGTGGTCAAAATTTGAAGCTTGGAAGATTTCAGTGTAATACTACAAGTTGAAATTACTCTAAGATAATCCTCATGCTAGTGGAAACACATCATGGTACGAGATACTCTACAGAGGAATCTCACAAAAAAACCTAAGACCCCTGTAGTATGGCATTGATAACGCCTAGGTAAATCATCAATGGAGATATCTAAAACACCAACTATTAGCCTCTGCAGGTTCTCCTCAATTTCTTGCGGTTCCTCTTCTTCCTCTATGTTTTGAATGGTGATCTCCCTCATTTCCTCTCGCCTCTCAATGGGCGATGCTCCTGCTAGTCGTGATGGGCCAATATCTATAATATAGAATACAATGTCTTGGTGTCACAAAAATAACAAAAAATGAAATATAATAGAAAATGAAGAAACACGATGAGAGATGAAATCCTTCTTACCTCTGTCATCCCACTGATTATCCGAAGGTGAAGCAATATCAAGGTCACCTCTGAAGTTGGTCCCTACATATGCATATTCTTCCACCATCAAAATTTGGCCACGTAGCCATCGAAAGAAAAAATAATCGTAGCTCATTGTAGGCCCATTGCCTCCTTTATGGAAAGCCATGGCCTCCACCCATCTCAACAAATGTGGGTCTCGTGGCTCTAGCATGTTCAAAGTAACCTGAGGATGTAGTAAGGGAACCCTCTCTCGGAAGAAGTGTACTACTATATCACAGGAGTTGAATTGCTTAAGTTCCCCTCAGTGCCACTTTGTTAGTTGGACCTTGAGGCTCACTAGAATCCCCTCGCTCCAGTTGAAAATGGTTGGAGCCATATACTCCAATGCATACAAAATGTGATCCCAAGTAGTTTGGTGGGAATCCCTGCTACCCGTCACCTTCTCAATGGTAAACACAATTATCGTCAATTTCTTATCCATGATGTGTTTGATTGGAAATATTCTGCCTTGAGACCTTGTCCCAATCACACAATGCTCATCAATCAAGTCATCGATGGTCATTTCTCCCCCTCGTAGTCTGAATAGTAACATCGGACCAGGGTATTTTTTAAGGATTCTAATATTATACTTAAGTATAGTATTCTAGGTGACTGTTTTGGATGAAAAAAATATGTTTATAGATAGGTAGGAAAATATTAAATATGAAACATAAAATTAACACTTAAATGTGTAAATTTTGGTGAATATTATGATAAAAAACATATTCTATGAAAATATAGGCAATATTAGACACTAAAAATGACCAAATAGCGAATTTATTTTTTGGAAAAAACCCAAAAAATAGTCAATTGGCAAAATTTCGCCCCTAAAAATTACCATGCATCGGACCCCCTCTTCTTGAGATTCCAATCAAAAAGTAGATATCATCCACGCCTATGGTTAGGATATGGGTACCTACTTGGAAATTTTGTTGCTCGGGGTCCCACATCCTAATCAGATGGCCCAATAAGCGAATGTGGGCTCTCATTCTTGGAACTCTGAAGTATTTGAGAAGCTCGCATTCCCTCAATGCCATTATCGTGTTTGGATCATTAGTCACTTGGGAATCATCCAACTCATGTTTGCATTCCTTCCAAATCACCATGATTTGTTTTGAAACCTGTGGGGAATCCACAAAACATGCATTAGAAACACTTCATGGAGAAAAAATGTTGAAATTATGCTTTAAAACATTATTTTTGAAATTTTGGGGTCGTCAACACTCTTCCCTTGAGCGGACAGGGCGTCGACGCTCATCCCCTTTGGGAATAGAACATTGTCGACGCTCTTTCCCCTTTCAGGGAGTGTGTCGGTGCACTACTTGAAAGGGAGAAGAGCATCACCTAGGGTGAAGTCTTCCTACACATAAAACCAATCAAAATCATATAAGAATCTTGATGAAACTTAGAAATTATACTATGGAAATGAAGGGAAGGGAATAAGATATTACCTGGACCAGATGGTTTGACGAATGGTTGGCTATAACTCTTGGAATCCTCGCAACAAGATCACCTCTCAAAGCACTATTTTTCACTAAAAACTCGTATGGTAAAATGTTTTTTACTATTCACCTTTTTATACTATTTTTTGTTTTAAAAATGAAAAGTAATATTTAAATAGTTAAATATTTTTTATTTTTACCATATTTTCTAAAATTTTAAATGTGAAAATGTTCTAATGATCTTTTTTGAATATTTTGAGACTTGATTAGGTGTTTTTTTTTGCTACAATGGACTTTCTTTTTGAATTTTTCATGCTCTGTGTCAAACTGAAAAAGCTTTCGAGCGTCTTTTATACCTTATTCGTGCTCATTAAAAACTTAAATAAAAGGTATCAAGTATGCTTTTTTCTCCTTTTTCAGACTCCTAAAACCTAATACAAAAAACGAACCCCCCTAGAGCTGTCTTTAAGCTCTTTTTAGACTCTTTAAATAGGAAAATATCATCAAGCAAACTTGATTCTTACATGCTTGTCAAAGTATTTGAAAGGTCGTCTATCCAGTGATAGTTTACCCTTTTTTTTGGGAAGTTTAGAATCATTTATGAAAAAGTACACTCTAGCTCATCGTGACTAGAAGAGTTCTCCTAGGTATCAGTTTATACTTTTTCGAAGCTTTGGGACTAAATTTATGAAAAAGTCCATTTTGGAGTCTTCTTAATCATTTCAGACTCTCTAAACATGAAATGACAATCAATTTTACCTTCTTCGGACTCATAAAATAAAGTGATGAATGACCCTTTCGGGGGAATGAACCCCTCCTTTCTCAGGTTCATAAAATATGTGATGTTGGACTCATCCTATGATGAGCTATATTGAGCATTTGTTACCCTTTTCAATCTCGTTAAAAATCAAAGAGGTACTCATATGTCATGATGGGGAAATTAAGGGAATGGGAAGAAATTTTCATTTGTATTAATGGCATCTTATAATCACCCTTGAACACAGCACCTATCTTCATTTCATTCAAACAATTGGGTATTCATCTTTTCATTGATTCGATCCACTTTCATGAGTCAATTCAAAGAATGCATTGTCCCAACTTTGTGTTGTGTCTAGTATCTACCTCGTTGATTCAATGTTGCCAAGTAATTTGTTGTGGCATTAAATGTTCAAGGCAATTCTTTACCACAGTTTAACTATGTAGTCACATTTCCTTCCTTTGAGTCGTTCATGTCTGAGTTAGTCCCATCATTAGAGGAAATTTGAGGTCTAAAATAGGCCTTAAAAGAAAATGTGCTATAATATAAGAAAATTATCCAACCATAATTTCTTAATGAGTTGGAACTCAAGAACCAATAGAATATTAATAAAATGAGTCAACCAGCATGGTTGACTTGAAATTTTTGTCATAAAAAAACTACTTTTGTTGTTCGTATTTTCAACATATATCCCTATGTTTTTACTTAAATTTCGAGAGGGAGAACTCCTTAGATACGGATTTAAATTATGCATCCAAGAAGTACCCACATTGCATGCAGTGTGTGTACTCATTGTATGTGTAATTTAAATATGCATCCAATGAGTGCTCCCACAAGAAATTTGAGTAAAAACACATGGAGATATGTTGAAAATACGAACAAGAAGAGTAGTTTTTCTACTTCTTCCTCCAAAATTAATAAATATTATTTTTTTATTTAAACTATTATTTTATTATTTTCCTTAGGATGCCCATTTTAGACCTCAAATTTCCTCTAATGGGTCATTCCATTATCAAGATCAATTCAAAGTCACTTTTACTCCAAGCTTCGTGTCGATGATGGGGGAAACATCATGTACCTCCTCTGATGATTTTAGTCCCGTCGACACCAACACATCATATGGGAATTAGTCTTAGAAACCAGATAGTACGTTGAATCCTCCATGCCTCAATGGTAGGTTTCCTTTCCTTCAACAATAGGCTTTCATCATTAGCCTCTTACTGAAAGAGTATGTCAATTATTCGACTTCAATTCATTTATTCATGATCGAAGAAATGTATTAGAGTACATTGGGAATAATTGACGTTAATGGTGATTTCCCTCGCACTTCTTAATGGTATACATCAATGACTAGTAATCAAATGGATTTTACCATGTTCGACATCACGACATCTATTCGTATGGATAGAATTGTACTATTTGGGATTGGAATGAATACCCTGAGTGTTTAGATATTCACTTGAATATGTGTCTATCCTCAAGTTGTGATGGATTATTTTTTATTCATTACATGGATCCACAATGTATGTCTGGTGGCTATGCTCAAATTTGAGTCAGAATGACATAGATATACAGTGTATATTCAGCAGTTATGGCTTGATTTGAGTCTTGTGTATCATAGATCTGCAGTGTATGATTGGTAGCCATGACTTATTCATTATACATGGATTTGTAGTTTATTGGTCAGCAGCCATGATTTGAGTCAGACAGTTTATGATTTGGTATTGTGTTAAGTCCTCACTCGCCACTCTTTTTCCTTTGATTCCAAATCACATCTAGCAAAGTATTCCACCTATCACATCCCTATAGATTCATACTTTAGGGGGGATTTTGGTACACCTAAAAACTGGAACCTTTCCTAATGCCCTGAATTTCATTATCCAAAAGATCTTTTGGAGGAGTTTTTTCCCAATTCTAGGAGCCCTGACGCACCTTTTCTTTTTACATAGGGTGTCATCCAATCCTAATGCATTTTTTCCACTAATAGGAAGCGACAGTGACACTTGATATACTTGGAAAAGAAGCGTCAACCCTCCCTAATGCCTTATGGTAGTGTGCAAAGAGCGTCGGCACTCTCAAAATGGAAAAAAGAATAACTTTTGAGAACCTTCTAGAATAAATTCCTCGTAGAGGCTTATCCCAACGAATTAGCTTAGGTGGAACTCGTACCCCTAACCTATAGGGATGATCGCTCACCTTCCTACTAAAGAATCTCAACCTATTTGGTCCCCTTTGTCCTATATAAGCAAGAAAGTTCCAAAGTTGTCCAAAATTTCTCAGAATTGACAGCACAAGCTGCTCATCCTTCCTCTCTATCCCACATTGCTTGCATTACAAGACTGGGGATTTGTATTTCTAGAACTGTTGAAATGTCTCGAAGTTGCTGGGTTGGAGTGCAATGAGCTCATTATCTAGAATATGGCCTCTAAGCTCATCTTTTTTCCCAAACAAATATTCAAACTCGTCCCATACTTCCTTTCGAGTTCTGAGTCCCTCAAGGTGGAATAGCAAAACCCTAGAGATGTGTATGCACATGAAGCCAAATGATTCATCTAGATTATTTAGAAACTTGTATTTCTCAACATATTTTTGGGGCTCGACTTCTCTTCCCATTGTCATCCTAAATAGGACTTTGTTGCACAAGGAAATCTGCATATATTCCCTCCAATCAATGTAACTGAATGGTGTAAGGATTATGGGTGAGAGAGGAGCTGAATTCTCCATTTCATTGTATGTTGATCAACAAATATTCAAGGGATGCGTAGGTACCTGCAAAATCACTACAAAAGAAACTTCAATTCGCAAACATTTGTCAGTTCAAACCTTTCCACCTCGACATGTTCTCTTTTTCAGAGTCTGTCACACCTGGATAAACTTCTCTGGCCATAATCCAGAGGGAGCAATGTAATGATTCCAGGAATTATGTGGAAACATAGCTGCTTCTTGTGCAAGCATGGAGGTTTCAGAGGTTTTCTACTTGCTTGAACATAAGCTCTGATACCATGTTAAATTTCATGAACCATATATCTACAAGCCAAAGTGAGAGCTATCTTAAAAGAAGTATGCAATGGAATTATCAAATCAATGTAAACTGAACAATAGATTCATGACAGAAATTTTGCACAAATACGACAAGTATTGCTCAGATTATCATAATATTAATATTCATTAATTAATTAGTAATACAATGGTAATGCAATAAATAGAATTTGAATACTGTGGATAAGATTCGAATTCACCAACTCAAATTGATTGGTTAGTTAACTCATAGTGGAAATAATCACAGCTGGAGCTCACTAGTTAACTCTGGATAACCAAATCAATCCACAGTCAGTTAACTGATGATGGTAGGTGAGGGTAGGTGAATAATGGCACCTACACTCCCATGAATCATGCAAATTGGTGCTAATCTAAATTTTTGTGATATAAGGGATTATAGCTAAAGCATAACTAAGCATGACTGATTACCTACCACAACCAACTAAAGGTGACTATTGCTAGCACTCAGAGTGGGCTCCTATAATGTAGGGATTGGTCCCTAGGGCTCCTAAACTTATGCAGTCAGGTGTAGTGAGTGTAAAATGACCCTTAGGTGTGCCCCCCATGCACTGGTGGGTGATGATGACCTCCTAATATAGGATAACTGATTCAAATAGACTTATGTGGGTAAAGGGAGGATTAATTAATCCTAACAAGCACCACAAGAAAATGGTGTCTCAGAAAGGATGAATAAAACGATCATGGAGCGCTCAAGGTGTATGAGATTGCATGCAAGGTTTCCCTTACAATTTTGGGTTGATGTTGTGGATGCCAGTGTTTACTTAATAAGAAGAGTGCCTTCAAGTGATTTGGATGGTGGCATTCTATATGAGGCATGGACAAGTAAAAAGGTAAACTATGCATTTCTGAGAACTTTTGGTTGTGAAGCATTTGAACATATTGATAAAGAAATTAGAACAAATATTTAGGCTAAATCCAAGAAATGCACCTTTATTGGATACAGATTTGATAATTATGGTTATCACTTATGGGATTATGAAAATAACATTATCATTAGGAGTAGAGATGTAGTGTTCAATGAAAAGGTTATGTACAAATATTAGTTGCAGAGAAAGAAAGGGGAAAAAGAAAACACAGAGTACATAGTGTTTGATGAAATCAAAGAAAATGAATTTCCAAAGGTATCATAAAATCGAGAACAACAACAAGTACCTCAAACTCCTGCAAGTGTAAGGAGATCTACCAAGTTAAGTGGGCTCCTGAATTATTCTCTCCTTCATTGTATTATTTATTGATGATTTATTCTAGTGAACTAGAATTTTATGAAGAAGCAATACATGTGGAAGCTAAAAATAAGTGGGAGCAAAGCATGAATGAGGATATGGACTCAATAGTAGGAAACCAAACTTGGGATCTAGTTGAGTTTCCTACAGGTAAAAGAGCAATGTAGAATAAATGGGTTTACAAGTTGAAGGAAGAAGATGGAAGCAAGAAGCGGTACAAGGATAAACTTGTTGTAAAAGGGTTTGCACAAAAGAAAGGTATAGATTTTGATGAAATATTTTCTCCTGTTGTTAAAATGGCTTCAATTAGGACTATTTTAAGTCTAGTGGTAGTATATGATTTGCATCTTGAACAATTAGATGTAAAAACAACCTTTCTCCATGGGGATTTGGAGGACCAAATTTATATACAGCATCCAAAGGGGTATGAGGTCAAAGGGGAGGATAATTTGGTTTGCAAGTTGAAGAAGTGCTTATATGGTTTGAAACAATCTCCAAGATAGTGGTATCTGAAATTTGATAAGTTTATGACAGAACAAGGTTTTAGTATATGTCATTTTGACCATTGTGTTTATTCCAAGAGGCTAGATAATGGAAGATATATTATCTTGTTATTGTTTGTGGATGACATGCTTGTTGCAAGGTCTAACATGTAGGATATAAATGTGCTCAAAAGGAAACTATCTAAATCATTTGCAATGAAGGATTTGGGTGCTGCAAAGAAAAGACTTGGTATGAGAATAACAAGAGACAGGAAAAATCACAAATTTACATTATCTCAAGGTGAGTACATAGAAAAGGTGTTGGATAGGTTTAGAATGTAGAATGCAAAACTAGTTAGTACACCTTTTTCCAGCCATTTTAAACTAAGTAATGATATGTGTCCCAAGACACAAGAGGAGATAGAACACATGTCCAAGGTTCCCTATTCATCAACAATTAGCAACTTGATGTACGTCATGGTGTGCACAAGACCATATATTGCACATGCATAGTACAATGGATTCTCAAGTATTTGAGAGGTACCACTTCTCATGCATTATGTTTTGGAGGTTCAGACAATGTCCTACGAGGATATGTTGATGTCGATATGGCAGGTGATAAAGATAGTACGAGGAGAACTATAGGGTATGTTTTTACTGTAGGTGGAACAGTAGTAAGTTGGATTTCAAAATTGCAAAAGGTTGTTTCATTTTCTACATTGGAAACAGAGTATGTTGTTGCTACATAGGCTAGTAAAGAGATGATTTGGTTGCAAAGGTTCATGGAGGAATTGGTTAAGAATCAAGAGAATAGAAGGTTTTATAGTGACAGTCACAGTTCCATTCATCTTGCAAAGAAATCAGCCTTCCATTCTAAGACTAAACATATACAGCTTAAGTATGATTTCATAATATTTGTTCTTGAAGATGAACCATTAAAGTTGGGAAAGATACATACTAGCTAGAATCCTACATACATGTTGACAAAGGTAGTAACCAAAGAGAAACTAAACTCCTGCTCATTTTCTGTTGGGATTCAAGCATGAAGGTGAAGACGAGAAATTTTTTAGGTCCAAGGTTCATAGCATAGTCCAACAAGTGCAGCAGCAGTGGAGTTGTTGTGATCAATATCCAAGTGGGATATTGTTGATTATGGAGCCTAATCTTCCTGATTCATAGATGTTATAGTTCATTCATGTTTGTATCATACCCCCTGGCTGGAGGGTCTAGGGGCCAGCGGGCCCTCGGTGGGGGTTTGGGGGCAGCGCCCCCAAGAAAGGAGGTTCGAGGGAGAAGCCTGTAAAAGAAATTTTTGGGGATGTTTGTTGGTCAACATTTTATGGGCCCATGGTAATTCCCCTATAAAAGGAAATCATTGTAATACAGTTGTGTAATGTATGGTAGCATTGTAAAACGATCTCCGTGATTGTGTGAGAGAGTGAAGAGGAAGTGCATTGGGTTTGTTGCAGGTTGTATCCCTTCATTTTTGGTTGGAAGGTATATAATAAAAGGATTGGAAATTTTTTTGTGGAAGTAGCCCATATTGGGTGAACCACATTATGGTGTCTCTCTTATAATATATTTATGTTTTAATATTTGCATCTTGTTTATTTATATTTCCTTGTGATCCTATTTTTTTTAATAGAGAATTGCTTTCTATCCACAAATAGATTGTCAAACTAAAGTAATCAACCGCATAGTGGTACATCTACTCTGAAGTTATTGTTCTAAACATACTAAGTTTGGGATGAACAGTTGCACTATATTCAACATGCCTAGTGACTGTTCCTTACACTCTTCAACACAAATATCACAATTTGAGGCATGTTTTGGTTATTTTCCAAAGTCTCATTTAGAATATGTATATGGGAAAGACTCTATGGAAAATGGACAGGTTGATGCAAACAAGGATTTGAAGTTTATCCAGCAAATCCAGTTGATACACCAGCAAATTCTGGAACACTTGGAAAAGAGAAAAGTCAAATACAAGTCCAGGCATGACCAGCATCGCGTGGATCATCATTTCCAGTTTGGTGATCAAGTATGGCTTCATATCAACAAAGACCGACTTACAAAAGAAGGTAAAAAACTTAAACCATTGAGGTATGGACCCTTCACAAATTTATACAAAGTTGGTGATAATGCTTTTCATTTAGATTTTCCTCCATACATGAAAATGTATTCCATAGTAAATGTGGACAATTTGAAATTGTATGAGCCTCCAATGATCGTGTATCAAGAAGAGAATGTCCATGTTCCTTTTGTTGATGACTTTGCACCTAAATACCTTGATGAGTTATAGGAAGACATCATTATTGATAGAAGAGTACAGAATTCACAAAGGGGAAATGTGGAATACCTTCATGTACATCGTAAAGTAATGCATCTGAGTAAGGCTCGGTGGATTGAGACCGGAAGGGTGAGGGAGATATACCCTCACTTAATTGTTGATTGATACCAGGATTTTGGCGATCCAAAATATTTTCAATGGGGATTTTTAATCTAGAAGGATCTCCCATTTGATTGATTTTCATATTCTTCAATTTATGAAGGGAAGTTTATAGCTGCATAGTGCTCGCCAATAGCTTTCAGATGATACCAATTTTGTCAAAGTTTGGACTTCAAATGACTAAGTTACAACACTTTAAAGTTCTGGCATTGGAGCAGTCAAGTGTCAAGAATTGACGTGGTTTGGTTGGAATTTTGTTGGCAGCGTCGATTGCCGACCCCCGACATTGGACTCGGGAGAGGAAATTCGACAAGTTTATGTAGTGTTGTTGTGTTGTTCTAGCCGAATTTCGACTCCTGGATGGTGGAACACTGGAAAAGATGGGAGTCGAGGCTCAACAACATTTTGGTTGTGGATTCAACATCATCGACTGTCGACCCCCAATGTCGACCAATCAAAGTCAACAACCTTGTAGTTCAACAATGGGTGGTTGGCAGCAAGGAAATCAGTGTCAGGACATTGCAGATAAATGGTCTAGATTGATCAATGATGTATTTGATCAATAGTTGTAGTTTAATCTAGGGATTTCAACTACGGATTTGTTTTTTCCAGATTTGTAGACATTTCTAGACATGGATTCATGAATTTTATCCTTAATTCGTGCCAATTTGGTCCTGATTTTGGCCATGGATTCTTATCCTTCATGAGACTTGGGGCATCAAGATTGATTTAGTCCTAAAATTTGCACAAACTTCATGGATATTCACCAGCCTTATTTCTCTTTAACTGCTACAGACATGGTTGGCCATGAGGGAGAGGATTAATAGAACAATCAAATCAGACAGAGAAATAGAGAGAGCATTGGTCAGATTCTCATTCAGACTGTGGATGGATGGTGGTTCCCATGCTTGAGGATTCTACGTTTCACATGAATGTTTGAGGTATATCATTGGGAAAATTGTTGTTCTTGAGCACAGTCTTGTGTCTGTAAATTCTCAATTTCATTGTAACCTTTGAATTTAAAGAAATAATCAATCTATCGCACTGAAAGTGGACCCAAAGATGTAGGCATTTTGTCGAACTCCGTTATCAATTTCATTTCTTCAATTTTTTGGTTGTAATTCTCTGTTGAATCATTCTCCTTAAGATTGTGCATCCCATTAATTCAGCATTTGGCACAACTCACAATTTATTTTCTTTCTTGGTTAACTATAAAGATCCTGGCATTTCTGGATCAATCATAGATTCAACAAAGATGCACAAAACAAATTATTTACCTAGAAACCCAAACGAGAAAACCAACATTTAATGTTTGTTCAATATTTTATTTCGACGGTCTTTCGATTACAATGCATCTTTGGGCTCCTTGGCACTCTCTTTCTTGGGCTAGCCATCAGCCAAAAAAAGTCCCTTTGATAGTCTAACTAAGAGAACATATAGAAGAGATGGGGGGTAATGGGAAAACCAACAACCATGGCTTTTCATTTCACAATCCATCTTTTACTTTTTTTCTCTTAATTATTTTTACCTCTCTTTTCTTATTCACTTTTACAAAATTTTCATTATCTTTAAAGAAGTTTAACTTTATACACTGCCAAAATGCTTTACATGTATTGAATATTACAACCATTGTTTGTTCATATCCATTTTCAAATCATAGATGCTTTTTGTTAGTGGTTGGAGGTTTTAGTGAAGGTTTCTATCAGATATTTGGTACACCTATAGTAAATAAGCATCGGTGCGCTTATATGAAAGGTGCACCGGTGCACTTATACAAAAGTTGTACCAATGCACTTATGCCAATGATTCACCAATGTGCTTATACCAAAGAATATTGGTAGATACGACCGTAGGGACGTGTCTACAAGCTGTCTATCCTTAACTACAGGGAGGGTGAATCTTGCTGATAGACTATATGCAATAATGGACAATTTCCTGAAATTTCTACACTTTTTCAAAGGAGAGAGAGAGAGAGAGAGGGAAGGGAGGAGGTTACCTCTTGCAGCGTGTCGTTTGGTGAAGATCCTTTTTCTCTAGCCTTCATGGCCTTTTGGCCTCCATTGGCAGCAGCTAGCTAGTTCCTTACCTCTAGATCTTAAAAAACTTCAAAAAAACATGAAATCTATCTACTAAATGTTGCAAAAATACATGAAACAAACAAGGATTGAAACACAATATTTAGAGGAAATTTGAATTGCATCATATTAAATTGAGAGGAAAGTGATTACAGCCCAATAATGGGTGAATACCTTTCTCCCTTGCTAAACTACCCCTCTCCATCAATGCCAATGATCAAAGAAACTATGATGTGCAAGAAAGGTTCTATATATCTTCTCATTCCTCCAGCATGCCTTTGCTCTATACTTTGTCCTCCTTCCTTCCTCCCATATGCATTTCTTATATAGCATTGGGATGTTTGTTTCCAATCACTCACCATGAATGTGGGTTTAATCTTTTTGAATCTTTATTATTCTTTCCTTAATAAAACCCACTTTCCTTAGTTTTTAGGCATTTTACTTGAATTTCCAGGTTTTTAGGACAATTATACATATGACATGTATTCTTTCCACTCCAGAAGTTGTGGTGACTAGGTTTTGATCCTTAAGTAGTCTTGGTATTGAATCTTTAGAGAAACCTTTGTCTTCACATACTTCTTCTTTTACAGAAGCAGTGGTCCGATGAGAGATCAAAGCTCTCAATTTTTTTCAAATTCTAGTCTTCATGTTGCAGGCAAAAAGAAGATATGTTTTCAGACCATCATCTTCGAGGGTGTTAATTTTATTGTTAACATATGCCCCCTAATGTGTGAGTTCCGAAGCTATGCTGAGGGCCAAAATACATTGAATTTTCTTTTATTATGATACTCTTTGGACTGATACTCTTTAATGATAAAGGCATAATGGAAAAGGGTAGTTTATGAACGTAGGAGTCGTAGAAACACCTGCAAGTCAAACAAGGAAATTTCCCAAATATATGATATCTTCCTAAGGCGGGTATACCCATGCTCAATAGTAAACAAGCATGGCCATGAACAATACATAGTGGATCCATGTCAAAAGTAAATTATGTAAAAACATATAAGTGCGCATTTGATGAGTGCAACATATCCAAGTCTTCATTGTACTTTGACATGGTATTGTAATCTTGCGCAACTCAGGTAGTGCATCGATGAGTGATACAACTGAATTTCCCAAGGTCTTCAATACAAACCAATGATAGTACAATTTTATATCATGCGAATAAATGAGTTGATGTTGAGCATAATAAAACACCATCTGATTATTGGTCATTGATGTATACCATTAACAGATGCGAGGAGGCCCACCGATAATGATGATGGACTCCAAGGTACTTGAGTACAAGCTAACAAGTGTGAATAGATGTTCTGAAGTAAAACACTTGTAGAATCAAACAATCAGGGTTCATTGGTGTATACCCATTGTCGTTTGGGAGGACTCTTGTCACTAATGATTGAAAGATCCAAGGTACTCACTGGGGTTCCTAGGTCCATTTCCTAGATGATGATTTGGCGTCGATAGGAATGGATCCGTCAGAAGGAGGGAATTGATGAATCCCATATCAACTGACATGAAACTAATATCAATAGGTTGATATAATTTGGTAGAACTGTGATATCCAACACTATATACTGACACAAGGAAGGTCAACATGATTGGTCAGGAATATTTGAGGAATGGCCGACACTGGTTTGACTTCCCTTGAACACATAACACGACACAGAATGGACACTTGGAAACATAAGACTCAAGTAACCAACCATTGTGAAATTCATCAACTCCAGATGAATTAACGAAAGCTCCATAAATGACAGGAAAGATAACCTATCGGTGGAGACCTATTCAGATTATTGGTATATCTTGCTAAGGAAAATGTAAATGGTGTACTGACAGTGGATTCAAATTTATGTGTCATGTTCAAGGGAAACTATTACTGACTATTTCCTTTATCTCAAAGATTCAATATGAAACGATTCAATTTTCCCCTTTTTTATTCTTGTGTTTTTTAATTTTTAGTACTTTTTTCATCTATTAGCTTGAAAAAAGAATAAAGAATGTTATGGTACATGGGAAGGAACAAGTGTTGCATGGGCATACTCTATTTTTCAACAGCACAGGTCAAGCCAAGGCAAAGATACATATTACAAACAAGGGATGAGCTAGTTTTTCACACTCTTACGGATGTTCCCTCCATCGGTTGGCTATCTGAAGCAGGATTATGTGTCGACGGACAATGAAATAGAACCAAGTAACTGTGGTTATCCAATTTGATGCGATGAACAAGTAGGAAGGGGGCAATGTGGTTTACTTCATGCTAATTCTTGCAAAAAACACCAAAATCATAAATCACAATGAATCATGGTCCATAAACTACCTAAATCAAATAGTTCTCACATGTATAAGTCAACTGAAACAAAAGCAATGGTTTATAAGCATTTTGAGCAAAAAATGACTGCAAAGGCATATACGCAAGATAAGCAATAAGCACTGAAGAAGTAAGAACAAATGTTCATGCGGATATTTTAAGACATGTTTATGTAAACTAACACAAAATAGGGAGCCCATCAAGAAATGGTCAAAATTGTATGGAATAGAAGTATGCGGTCTCAAACTCGAGGTCATGATGGGACTAATTGGGCTCCCAGGCCTATGAGAATAATTCAGCATGGGCACCAAAATGGAAATGGGGTGCTGACTAGGGTGGCCCATGTTCGGTAGGCTCTTTTGTCGGAATGGTGGAAAATATAGATATGATGGGCTAACCCACCAATTTCCAACAGGTTCGACCCTATGGCAATTTTGGGTTGCAAAAGGTTCAAATGAATCTTCACAGAGGGAAAACCTAAACCTATAATATGCATGCTTCTAAATATAGCTGATAACATCTAGGAACATACAATGGATGCTCCTATACTTGGGTGGATTTATACCAAATATGCTCCCAGTGGCCCCACAAAAGATGTCCTTAGGTGGGTGCAACCAAATGTTTATGACTTCAAGGATTGCTTCATCTGATGATAAAATTATGTCCAAGAAATCAAGTGATATGGGAGATATCACAGCCAAAGTGGTCCAAGTAACCAGATCATATTCCTCCATCAAGGGAAGATTTTGATCCAAATCTACTAAAGCCATTTCAATAGCTTTGTATGACACTTCTATAGCAGATAAGGGTTGTGGGATCACAAAATATTCCATGAGGGAATCATTTTTTAACGATCTTATCCTAATGTCTTGAAATTCCTTTAGAGCATCCCTAATGAAAGGAACATTCGATTGGATAACAGTTTCAAGCATGCAGTAATCTAATTGGTCAATCATGACAATATTCCCGCAATGAGGGAACCGAATCACTCGGGACACTAAAGACACTATAGCTATCATTGCGTGTATCCAACTACATCCAAATAGAAAATTGTAATATATAGGTGCATCTACTACCTTAACATCTACTGTGACTATTTTTCCACCCCATTCAATAGGGCAGGATACAATGAGTCCATGAAGAGAGAACAAATGTTCGTCAAATGCTTTCCACACAATATGGGATTGGACTAAGGTGGGTGATCCTAATTCTTGGCAACATTTAAATGACATGACACAGGTTGAGGTCCCTTCATCAACTATGGTTTGAAATATATTCTTTCCATGAGATGTTACTTTAATATGAAAAGAAACTTTGGAAGGAATCCTACAGGTTGATTGGTCTAAGTCTAATGTGATCAACGTTGCATCGGACAGCTCTAGTTGAAGACAATAGTTCCTTTCTTTGTGCAGGACAATATTACAATACCTCCATGGCGGACATGGCACATGGTGCTTGAGCTATTTCCTCAACAACATTTTTTGTTATGAGCAGCTCATGCATTAGGATTACGCATTGTTCCACATAGATCGCCTTTCGGGGGGTGTGGTACTATGTCTATGGTTGGTTTCTCAATGGTGAGAGAACCATTTGGCTGTGATTCTGATTGATCCAATGTACTAGGAGGGACATCATAAGAATGAGATCTCATTTTAATGTTCACCTTATGATCACACATGAAGACATTGGCATTGGGATCATTTCCCTCTTGTGGGGATTTGGACTGGTTACCTCCTGGCAGAGGTTCCAACGTTGTAGAAACCATTTGATGATGGTGTTGTAGAAAAGGTTGCATTAATACAACATATTTTTGGTGCCCACTGTCTTGAGTTGGATTCAGTGTAGCTTCTTTCCCAAAGTTAGCATTCTGCTTACTCTTGTATTTATTCGTATTCCCTCTAAGTTCCATGGATTGAACTATGAGTTTTTTAGGAGTTTGGGAAGGATTAACATTGTGCTTACCCTTACACTTCTTGTTCTTCCCCCTAAGTTCCATGGATTGAACTATGAGTTTTTCAAAAGTTGGTGAAATCTTAGCATGTTGCTGCATCTCCTGACCAGCTATAGGTTCTGAATTTTGAACAAACATTTGTCCCATTTGTTGGGTGATCTGCTCAAGGTTGTTGATAGAACCACTCATGCCATTGGAATAAGGTCCATGTGGTGGCTTATCTGGATCAAACACGGGTATTGCAGGCTAGTTCCAAAAATATTGGTTACATTCTAGAACCTCACCACTCCATTGTGGAATGGGATTAATGGGTGGATTGCCCCCTTTCGGGGTTAAACTCCAAGGAGACTGGATATTTCTTGGTATCTGACCACACCATTGATGAAATGGTGGATTTCCCCCTTGCGGGGTTAGACTCCGGTGAGATTGGTTATTTCCTAGAATTTGACCACACCATTTAGGTGGTCCCTAGATTTGACTAGTATCCCAAGGTGGGTTTCCCCCTTGCGAAGGCTTCCCCCAAGAAGATTGGGTACTTCTTAGAATAGATCAATGGGTGGATTGTCTCCTGATGGAGTTAGGTCCAAGAATATTGGGTACTTCCTAAAACTAGACCACTGGGTGGATTTCCTCCTAATGGAGTTGGGTCCCAAGAATATTGGTTACTTACTAGAACCCGACCATTCCATTGATTCTATCCTTGGTTTTGATTGGAATTACAAGGTATGTTTCCTCATTGCAGAGGTTGGATCCAAAAAGATTGGGTACTTTCTAAAACCCAACCACTCCATTGTGGAATGGGGTTGATAGGTGGATTTCCCTTAGGCATTGTGCTAGGATAAATCAGAGGATAACCCTCTGGGGAATTTCCTCCCATCAATGAAGGATAATCCCAATTGGCATTTGTGTTCCAGGATGCATTATTTCCGCCAGGAATATGAACATTCCATGGTAAAGGATTTCCCCCAAAAGTATAACCTAGACAACTATTTTGTGTGCCAAGAAGATTTTGATAACCTCCCGCAACCATTTGAGGCTGCATTAATATGGTTCCTTCAACTCCTGACAAAGCTAAAGGGTCAAGTGTAATGTTCTGTATTTTATCACAACTTTCAAAAAGACTAACCAGTGACTCACTTTCCGTAAGTATGATTGAGTTTAAAGGATGTGATAAGGGTGGATTTACGTGAGCAAATGTGTGATATTTTATTTTTTCAATCTCAACTAAAGTAAGCTCATCAGTTCTATCTATGTTTCATCCATGATGTGACAAATTTTTAGAATTGATTTGACATTGTTCTTCTCTAGAAATATTTGATTGGATTTATAAGTAGTTTAGCTTCAAAGTCATATCGATGTGGTTCATGTATATGCCTCCACAATGTAGCTAGGTCCTCAAACTTGGGTAATTTTCCTCGCTGCCACCTTGATAGGTGGATCGGGAGACTAATCACTCTGAAGTTTAATAAAAGGATTTGTTTATTAGAGTATATCAAAATACATTCAGACAATCCTAAAGGTAGCTAGATTCAACACAAATCAAACTTCCCACACCACTAAAAAATTCCCTAAGGAAGCAACAATCAAGCTTCTTTCCCAAAAAACCAAGGGTTAGTGGAAAGTTGGATTTTTAAAGGTCCTTCCAAAACTAGTAGCCCTTGAGGGACATTAAGTCTCAAGAATTACTAAATGGTGAAGGTACGAGAAACAGTTACATAGTTCTTTAATCACCAGGGGTCCAAGTGTTAACTCTAGGCTACTCACCCTCCCAAGGAGCTGAAACAACCTTGTGTTTCTCTTAGGTATTACAAGTGTCCCCCACTCAAAACAACCTGTGTGACGCCCTAGGACAAGAAACTATGGTTACCACTTCACAATGGGTGACCGGGTAGGACAGTCATTAGTCCAAGATAACTCACATAGACTAGATATCTCAAAAAAGTGATGCCATCCCGAGGACTTGTCACTTAACCGAGACACTGTAATGTGCTCATATCCCACCAAATAATCAAGAGGGGGGGTGCCACCCTTACTAATTTGGATTGACCTCGTGCTTAACACTTGTGTTAAAAGTGGTTTCCCGGCTAGCACTCTTTGCTACTAATATATTTAACTTTTGTTAATCAATGCTAGTTTCAAATTTTGTGGCTTTGGAGTGTTAACTCACCATCTTAACCCAAAACCCTAGCCTAATCCTGTTGGTGATATCAAAGATAAAATCTTGGTTGTTTTTAGAATAAGTGTTGATTTTAAAGGTGATTCGATTAGTTTCGATTAGTGGTGGTGAAACCGATGATGTTGAAACTTATGCTATTGAACCAAACAATGCACATATGCTTTTAATCCTAACTTTTCATTTGATGAACTTCTATACTATGAGAAAGTAAGAGGTTCATTGAGATCCTTCAGATGTGTGTATTGCAAAATCACTTTCAACAATTTGAAATCACTTTCCTTTTTTCAATCAAGGGTTTAAGAGGATGGTTTCGATTATTACTGATTAGAAACGAAAAATGTTTGAATATTCAATGTTTTTTCTTGTTTCCAATAAGTATCTTAAATTGATGTGTACATGTAAGAACGTGATTCAGTTTTGATTTTTCATGGCAAGAATTTACACTTGAGATCCACTTTCTCGTTCACAGGACCGCCCGAAAGCATAAGTGAAGAGGATACTTGTGGCTCAACAATATGATTCAAAATAAATTCAAAGTATTCCTATTACACTTGAGATCCACTTTCTCGTTCACGCGACCGCCCGAAAGCGCAAGTGAAGAGGATACTTGTGGCTCAGAATTTTGCTCAAAAAATAAACCTATCTATTACACTTGAGATCCAATTTCTCGTTCACAGGACCGCCCAAAAGTGCAAGTGAAGAGGATACTTGTGTCTCAAGCACAACTTATCTTAAGAAGCTTGATAATGACGAAAAAGATCCTCTCATTGTGTTTGAACTAATCTTGAGTGGTAGGTTTGTATTTTGAGAATTTATGTGAATTTGGTATTAAATGAAGGCATGAAGAGTGTCTTAATGGTGATTACAAGTTTTTAGTCAGGTCATCAAGTCTATGTGGATTCAAAATTCATGGTCACAAGAATTTATAAATTGAAACAATGTCAAGTTCTTTAATTTTTTCAACAATTTCCTTATGTCACTAAGTGATAAAAATGACCAATTTAGACAAATTTTAGACATTCAAGGCTTAACTAAATGACTTAAAGGTAAAACATGTCATAAAATTTCAGATATGAACATTATTTTCAAGGAAAACTTTGAATAATACTAAAAAATTTAACCTCCTCCTAAAAGTGATTTTTTCCTAGTTTGTTCTTAAAAAAAGTTTTTCCAAGCCTTCTAAAATTGAGGGGAAAATGTCCCCAAATGCTTCAAAAATGATCAAAAAATATCATTTAAGATTTAACAAGTTTTTTAGGATGTCAATCAAAGTTCTGCAAAGTTTCAAAAGAATTCAATAAAAATTCAAAAATCAGTGATCTCCACAAATTTCAAACTCAAGCCAAAAATGCACACCAAACTTACAATCCCTCAAAAAAATATCTAAATCTTGATAAAAGGGAAGAAAATGCTGTATAAAACCTCTGTTAGAGAATTCCTAATACATTTACAGCAACAAAAATCAATCAAAATGACCAAAAATTGCAGATCTGACCATCAAAAATCAAGAACCATGCATTTTCCAAATTACAACCACATGAACACAACACTTCAAAATTATTCAAATAAATCCCTAATATTTGACCAAAATGGATGAAATTAGACTGTAAAATCAATTAGAGGACTGTCTAAGCTTTCCATGGTAAAACAAATCACTCAAAATGGACAACAATTGAGGATTTTATGACCAAAATACTAGACACGTATTGTGCATATGTTGTACACGCAGTTGTCACTACTGCAAACCCGCATGTACTTTCAATGTACATGTGACTGACACTACTACAAATGCGTGTGTGCCGAGAGAAACCTCAAATGCCGCCCAAATCTATAAAGATCGGGCCAGGTAAGGGCCAAGCTAGGCCGGTTTGAGATTCTTGAATTGATTTAAAGCTTTGGAAGACAAAAACAAGCATGCATCAAAGGATTTTAGAATGAAAGACGCACCCAAACAAAGAGGAAATTCTCATGAAAACTTGTTTCAAGAGAAAATCCCCTTAGACTCCCCAGTATGGTCGACATTCTGTTGGTAGATTCGACCGTAGGGACGTGTCTACAACCTATCTATCCTTAACTACATGGAGGGTGAATCCTGCTGATAGGATATATGCAATAATGGACAATTTCCTAAAATTTCAAAACTTTTTCAAAGGAGAGAGAATGAGGGAAGGGAGGAGGTTACATCTTGCAGCATGTCATTTGGTGAAGATCCTTTTTCTCCAACCTCCATGGCCTTTAGGCCTCCATTAGCAGCAGCTAGCTAGTTCCTTACCTCTAGCTCTTAAAAAAATTCAAAAAAACATGAAATCTATCTACTAAATGTTGCAAAAATACATGAAACAAACATGGATTAAAACACAATATTTAGAGGAAATTTGAATTACATCATATTAAATTGAGAGGAAAGTGATTACAGCCCAATAATGGGTGAATCCCTTTCTCCCTTTCTCTAAACTACCCCTCTCCATCAATGCCAATGATCAAAGAAACTATGATGTGCAAGAAATGTTATATCTATCTTCTCATTCCTCCAGCATGCCTTTGCTCTATAATTTGTCCTCCTTCATTCCTCCCATATGCCTTTCTTATATAGCATTGGGATTTGTGTTTCCAATCACTCACCAACAATGTGGGTTTAATCTTTTTTTATTATTTCCTTAATAAAACCCACTTTCCTTAGTTTTTAGGCATTTTACTTGAATTTCCAGGTTTTTAGGACAATTAATACATATGCCATGTATTATTTCCAGTCCAGGAGTTGTGGTGACTAGGCTTTGATCCTTAAGTAGTCTTGGTATTTAATTATTTATAGAAACCTTTGTCTTCGCGTACTTCTTCCTTTGCGGAAGTAGTGGTCCGATGAGAGATCAAAGCTTTCATTTTTTTCCAAATTCTGGTCTTCATGTTGCAGCTGAAAAGAAGATATGTTTTCATACCATCATCTTTGAGGGTGTTGATTTTATTGTTAACAAGGACACAATGGTGTGCTTATACTAAAGGTGCACTAGTGTGCTTATACCAAAGATGCATCGATGTGCTTTCACCAAAGAGGAGCATCGACACCAATGTGCCTTCACGAAAGAGGAGCACTGATGTTTGTTTGGACAAAACCACACTAGTGCTCATCGATCATGGACCACTAGTGCACCTATAGTAAACATGCATAGATTCCCTTATATCAAAGATGAGCAGCGATGCACCTTAACCAACAATGAGCATTGGTGCACCAATACCAAAGAAGAGCATCGATGACAAAAAATATTTTTTCATTAACAAAAACCTTGTGAACATGTAAATAAAGGGAGGTTATTTAATAAATGCGTGATTATTCAAATATAATAATATAATAACTTTGATTTTGAATATTCCAAGTATTAGTTCTTACCCTTGTTTATTAATGAATCTCGTATTTACAATTTAAAAATGAAATACTTTCCTAATATTAAACAAAAATTATAATTTTGATTGTTTGAAATAAAATTTTATAGTTAAAATCATATGGAATAAGACATTATCAATAGGATGTCAGGTAAGGCAGATGATGGAGAGCGGCTGTGGCGTAGGGTTTGGAAGTGCTTGATGGCGATGGCAGGAGTTGGCAGGTAGTGGGCACGGACGCCAATGGCCTCTAGCACTGGCTAGAGGTCTGCCATGACTCCACGTTTCGTTTTGCTTGTAAGAATTCAGGGTGCCCTAGGTTTTGTGATGTGAGCACTCATTGCTTCTGCTGGATATGGTTGCTGATAGTCCGCGACGGTGGTTGGGGCCTTGGGGCTTGTTAGTTCTTTGAGGGTTTCATTGACTGCAAATGGTTTCATTCTTGGCATTAATGGAGGATTTGGAGGAGCTAGACTACTCTAGTGACAGGTTGGAGAGTTCTGACATTTGGGAGGTGCCAGGTGGAGGGATGATGGAGCAGCTGGTGGATATCCCAAGACTGGGCCAGGACGTGGTGGGCTCGGCAAGTTTGGTGACAGTAGGGTTGGAAACCGTTTCTTCACCGTCTGACTTTCTTGTTTTCTCGTCGGATCTCTTAACGGCTGTCTCCCAGGTGGAGTCTCCTTTTCAGCGGTCGGAAGATAGGTTGGGGTCATCGAACTGGAGGGAATCGGGCATTTTCCCTTCACGGTTTCTAGATTTTCAGGCAGTAGCTTCTCAAGTAGGGTTCGGAGCTGTAAAGGGGTGCGCAGCAGGGTCGGATGATGGGGAGGTCGGTCAGGTCTTGCAGGGAAAGGTCTCTAGCAGAGAGACTTCGGAGGATGAGTGGAGGTTGCCTTTGGATGTAGCTGAACAGAGAGGTTTTGGGTCTCCACGAAGGGACCGATCTGGAGGAGGTTCAGGGGTTTTATCCGGCCTAAATGGGAGGCAATCTGTGGGCAATGGAGCACCAAAGAAGAGAAGAAAGAACTGGATAAAAAAGAAGCAGCTTCGGAACCACGCAGTTGGTGAGGATATAGCCTGGGATAGCGTTCTGCGGATGGCAAAGTGTACTTTAGTGGGGCGGGTTTTGGGAAGGAACTTTGCGAAGAAAACCATTCTTGATTGGGCTGCGAAGTCCTGGGGAGCTCAGTGTGGGTACGTCCCGGAGGTAGAGATGTTAACTAAAGGATGGTTCGCGATCACCTTGGAGAAGGAGGAGGATTTAAGATGGATACATAATAAGAGCTGGCATATTGACCATTCACCTGTTTTCCTGAAACCCTGGAGCCCCATGTTTGATGCCAGCAAAGAAAGAGTGGATGTCTTACCCATCTGGGTGAGATTTCCTGCTCTCCCATTACATTTCTGGGATTTGTATCACTTCATAAGGATAGGTGATATTATTGGGTCTTTTCTGGAGGCGGATCTCTCATTCCGTGAAACTAAGGAGAAGAAGGTCGCGAGGATCTTGGTTAACATTAACCTCAGGGAGGGTCTGGCCGAGTCGATTAATTTGGAATGGGGTCCGGAGATCATTCCTCAGTTACTGGATTATGAAAATGTCCCCTTTCGCTGTAGAAGGTGCCATGTTTATGGGCATCTGGTTTCGGAATGTCCTTTGCCTGGGCGGTCTTGGAACAGAAGAAGGCGGAAAGATCCTGTGGATGCGCGAAAGGGACCTAGGGAGAAGGTCGATGGTTCCTCTGGTTCAGCCCAGACTTCTGCGGATGATTTGGGCAGTGATCCATCTTCAGAAGAGCTGCATTTCCCTGAAGAATTGTTGGATGATGTTGTTAAAGATGCGATGGTACAGGATACTGTCTCAGGGTCGGCTCCTGGGGAGCCCACAGGTCCTGGTACTTCCTCTATTCCCATTTTGTCTAATGTTAACTTGTTTTTGAATAATGTTTCTTTCCTGGGTTTCGACTGGATAGAAGGCTTGAGAAAGCTCTCCCTTTCGGGTCACTCTGGTTCCCCTTTGTCTGTGCCTGCTCATCATCTTTTTGCTGATACCTTCTCGGGGTTGGCCACACAACCCTCCTTTGCTTCTGTTGCTGCTGAGCCTGTTTTTTTGCCTGCTATGGTCGAAACCTCCTCTCTTGTTGTGGAACTAGACCCTGTTCCTATCCCTGAAGATTCCTGTCCCTCTCCACCTGACTCTACGGATTCGAGATACTTTTTAAGATCTTGTCAAAAGCCTTCGGTTGGGCTCGGAAAAAACCCTTCGCCGGTGAAACGAGGCTGGGGTAGAAAAACAAATCTCTTCAAGGCTCAGTCCAGAGCAAGGGAAGATATTTTGGGAGGCAAACAAATTTCGATTGAAAAGGCCCTTAGAGCGGAGGCGGCCAAGAAGAAGGGTCGCAAATGAAGATTTTGTCCTTTAATTGTCAAGGGCTGGCTGGGCCTGGCAAGAAATCAGCCTTCATCAGGGTGCTTACTCTTGAATGCCCAGATGTGATCTTGCTACAAGAGACTTTAGGAGTATGAGAGGTGATTCAGGAACGCTTGGAAAGTTGGATTCCAGGTTGGTCCTTCTTGACTTTGGATGCTAGAGGGTGTTCCGGTGGTTTGGCGGTGGGTTGGAAAAGTAGTAGTGTTCAGTTGATTAATGCCTGGAGTTCGGAGGCTGTGCTAGGTATTGAGGTGTTTGTAGTAGATTTGGGGATTTCTCTCAATGTGGTAAATGTTTATGGGCCTTACCTTAATAGAGTTCCCTTCTGGGACTCTCTCCTGCAAAACCCATTGGTGAGTGGAGACAGTCTGGTATTGGGTGGAGATTTAAACTTCTTGTTGGGGCACAATGAGGTTTGGGGGCCACATGCCCAGGTGGATTCTCTGGCGGGTTATTTTGTTCAGAAACTGATGGAGAAGGGCTTGTTGGACATTGAGCCTGTCAAATTAAAACCAACCTGGAGAAACAACCGATGTGGGGAGGCGAGGGTGGCTAAACGAATTGATCGTTTTTTGGCAGCTGAGCAGCTAGTGGATAGATTCTTTATGGTCAAACAATGGGTGGGCAGCGGGGGCTCATCAGACCATTTTCCTATTTTCTTTGAAATCAAGAAGGGGCCTATCAATCCTCCGAGCCCTTTAAAATTCAACAAGTCTTGGCTTCAGGACGAGACCTTCAAATCCCTTTTCCTTGATCACTGGATCCCTTTTGAAGGGGATAATGATAGATCGGCTGCTATCCAGTTTACAGACAATATCAAAAGACTTAAAGTGCATATCAAAGAGTGGTCAATCGCAAAGAGGAACAGAGATGAAGCTGAGCTAAAGTCTATAGAAGCAGAATTGCTGCTGATGTATGAAGGAGAAGGAGGTGGTTTCTCTTATTTAGATTCAAAGGAGGCATTGACAAGGCTGGAGGGTAGACGTACCTCCCTGCTGTTAGAAAAGGAGAAGCTTGGAGACTAAAAAGTAGGGCTATCTGGCTGGAATGCGGGGATGATAATACAAAATTCTTCCATGCCTATGCCCGGGGAAGGAAGGCAGCTAATACTATTTGGAGTTTACAGGATGTGTAATGCCCTATTTTGGATTTACCTTCGTAACCACCATTGCTTGTTTGTATTTTTATGGTGGAACTTCATGAGTATGACTTGCAGTTATATATTTAATTTGTTTTGTTCATGAAATGTGAAAAATAAGATGCGCTATGAAGATGTCGTATAATGATGTAATTGACTAGATTATTATATGATGTGTGTACCTATGATGACTTAAATTATTACATGAAAGAATGATGAGGATGATGATGTGGACTGATTGTCAAGTAGAATTACTTGTTGTACATGTGTATTTGTGAAGTACTAACCCACAGGACATTGATGCTATTTGATAGTCGAATACTTGATATGACCTATGGAATAGTAACGTGTTATGCTGTAAACCTTAGTAACCAAAATGATGAAACGATGACACAATCCGATAATCCCGATAGCAGCAAAGTATGTTTTTGATAGGGTATATAGACCCAGGATGTTGAGAGGGATGGATGTGTTCCACCCTATGTTTTTATGATACCCGAGGTTGTGGGAGGGTCGTGCTGAGACACGCTCCCCTTGTTGTTGTGATGACGACGGTCGAGTACCCGAGGTCGTGGGAGGGCCGTGCTCAGACACACTCCCCATGTTGTTGTGATGATGACGGTCGGATGCCTGCTAGGAGAGGCTAGATCCGCTGTTTAGCCGACGCTATCGCTCTCAGGTTCTTATGTGGTTAGGTCGGTGAAGCCGACATCCACTTCTATACTAGCAGAGGAAGGATAGGGAGGGTGCGGACGTAGGTTAGGATGGGAGGATATGATAGTTAGTATTGTTGACAATGGGGTGTTTCCTCGTACCGAGTTAGTGGTAGTAGGTACCTATTCTGTTTGACCAATTAAGTTAATAAGAACACAAATATAAGGTATAGAACTATAAATGGGAGTAACCATTAAATAACTGAGAATGTAAAAGAAAGTACCTTATATATGTATACTTGTTCTGCTTTTGTAAAGGATTATTAGCATTAGTTAGCATTTATGCATATGGAAGATAATGTATGTTATAGTGCATGTTCGACCTGTGCATGTACTGGCCATGCATGCACACCTTGCACATGCACGCTAGTATCGATATGAAAATACTTAACATGTTGAATAATTGCATCAGTTGTAATAAGTAAATAGGTTAATTATGCATTAATTAAATTGAAGCAATCATTGTTAAGTTACTGGATATGTGTAAAACAAGTCAATTAAGCTATTAATTAATGTAAAGATTGTAGTAAGCAATTAAGATAAGTGTCGTTGATAAGCGTTAACGTGGGAAAATGGTACTATTTAATTGTTAATCTTGATTAATTAAGCCATTATACATACTTTGTTTTATCAACAAAAGTGTATTAGGATACTTAACAATTAAACAAATAAATGTTGATATTATTATTTACCGCCAAATATTGTTATTTTTAATTATGATAATAAATTAGTAATATAAATATTATTATGTTTATTATTAAACTAAAAATTACTATTAATAATTTGCCCATTATGAAGAATCATGAGTGAAACTCCTATATTTCTCCATTACATAAATTAAAAACTATAAAGGCGACTCATCAAGGTGTATTATTAATTTATCAAAATTATTATTAAGTTATTAAAAATGTATGATTAATTTGCTCAATAAAGGGA
This sequence comes from Pseudotsuga menziesii, assembly GCA_001517045.1. Lineage (NCBI taxonomy): Eukaryota > Viridiplantae > Streptophyta > Pinopsida > Pinales > Pinaceae > Pseudotsuga > Pseudotsuga menziesii. The sequence continues at coordinate 301,260 of LPNX010216904.1, read as the reverse complement.
GCAAGTTAAGATAGGATTATTCAAATATATATATATATATTAATTAAGTGCTGCCATAACAGACAAATGATATAAATTAAATAGTAATTATGTTGATCCAAAATGATGGTTGGATTAAATTATAAAATTAAATTACATAAAGCTGCCATATTTTATTCCTACATTATTTAAACCTTAAATGCAAATCATAATATCATTTATGGTATTTTGGTTGAATAATTAAGTGGACACCTAATAAACCTCATCGTCATTGAGTTGATATTTATATTTTATCCTAAAAATATTAAAGAAGAAGCGGTGGTAATTTATATTTATATTTTATCCTAAAAATATTAAAGAAGAAGCGGTGGTAATTTATAGCATTTAACTTGTCGTGTAAAAAGGCATTATTATCTTATGCAGTAAAATAGACAAAATGAAGTGAGCAATTAATCATTTGACTTCCCGAGAGGACGAGAAATCCTAGAATTAATGTTACAATCATCTTACCCTTGGTTAGTGTGATTATATAAATAGTTTAGAATCCCAAAAAGGGGGGCTAAGGCGGTGGAGTAAGATGGAAGGCTAATGAAGGTGAAAATTAGTATATAGGGAAGAGTTTGGGGGATTGTTCGGGACAGGGTTCTTTTTTTTGGTGAGGGAAGAATGTGATTGAGGATTTTAAGGAGAAGGAAGGAAAACCGAGGAGGGGGTTAACTCGGGTATTGAAAAGGTGAGAAACTAAAAACCAGGAATGGAAATTGAACCATGGAGATCAAACTATGAACTATATGGATGGAGGGATCCTAAATTATGGAACCATGGAGATCAAACTATGAACTATATGGATGGAGGGATCCTAAATTATGGAATTCTGCTATTGGTATTATCGGATTATGGGCTCGGGGGCTAGGAAATCCGTCGATTTCCTAGGGCCAGCATGATGAGCTGGTTGGCAGGGTGGTTTATCTAATTGGATGCTAAAGTTTTTCAGCAAAAAGAAACTTCAGGAGCAAGAAGCCTATCCTACAGCAATCTACAAAACAGGTATTCTACTGCGATCTACAAAATAGGTATTCTACTTGAGCAAAACTCCCTAAATTTCAATATTGAACGAAAAAATGTCTTTCATTTAATTTTATTGCTAATGATGTTAGAATTATGAACCAAATGAAAAGACCATGCTATGAGAAATATCGTGAAAAGTAAACTTATACTTGTGCATAGATCTTTAAACTGAATTAAATAGAATTTTTTTTTATTATCTTCACAAAGCAACTCTTGAAAGCTATATAGATACAAGTAGAAAATGACAAGGACCTAAATTTCCATCTTGAAAGGATAGACATTACAGGATGAGGAGGGTATTCATGTAGATTTTGAAGCTAAGGCCAGGTGTGGGGCTAATCATTTTCAGAAGTTATTCAAAGCACCTCCTCAGGCCTTAATCGAAGAGGTTATTAGATTATCTCAAATGTTCCCATGTTTTGTGGAGGAGGAGAAAAATGGGGATCTTATGAAGGAATTAATGGAAGAGGAACTCAAGGAGGTAATGGGAAGCTTTCAGAAAGATAAAAGTCCAGGGCCAGATGGGTGGACTATAGATTTTTTCCTGGGCCTCTTTGATCTTCTGGGAAGGGACCTTTTGAAGGTGGTAGAGGATTCTAGGTTGGCTGGTTGGATTCCGGCAAGTTTCAACTCCACTTTTATTGCCCTCATCCCAAATTCTGATAATGCAACCTCTCTCAATGACTTCAGGCCGATATCCCTGTGTAATTGTGTGTATAAGATCATCTCAAAAGTGATTGCTCTAAGATTAAAATCAATCCTTTCAGCACATGTCTCGGCTGAACAGTTTGGTTTCCTGGAAGGGTGCCAGATCCATGAGGCTATAGGGGTAGCCCAGGAAGGTCTTCACAGTTTAAAAACCAGAAGGCTGAAGGGGGCTATCTTAAAAATTGACCTTTCCAAAGCATATGATAGAGTAAGTTGGCTTTATTTGAGGTTGCTTCTAACCCATCTTGGTTTTGGCATCTCCTTTATTCGTTGGGTTATGTCTTGTATAACTACTGTTTCTTTTTCGGTGCTGATTAATGGGGCGGCCTCGCCTTTTTTTCATGCAGAGAGGGGGTTAAGACAAGGGTGCCCCTTGTCCCCACTTCTTTTTCTTCTTGTTGTTGAAGGTCTTAGCAGGGCAATCAGAGCAGCTAAAGCAGAGGGCAGTTTTTCTGGGATACAATTAGCTCCAAATTTAAACATTACACATCTACTCTTTGTGGATGATGTTCTGGTTTTTTGCTCTGGTGTCAGAAGAGAGACCCGAGTATTGCAGGATATTTTAGAACTCTTCTCAAAGGCTACAGGAATGGAGATAAATTATGTGAAATCCTCTTTGACTACCCACTTGTTAAGACCGGAAGAGGAGGCTGAACTTTCGAGGATTTTTCCTTTCCCCATAGCTGGATTGGATGAAGGGCTCAAATATCTTGGTTTCTATCTGAAAGCAAACCTTTATCGGAAATAGGATTGGCTCTGGTTGGTTGGGAAGGTTGAAAAACGGTTAAAGGTCTGGAGTCACAAGTGGCTGTCTCGTGCAGGGAAGTTAGTTTTAGTTAAAGTTGTGCTGGAGGCCATTCCGGTTTATTGGATGGCCCTCTCTTGGATTCCGAAAGGGATTCTTGAAAGGATTACGAGGATCTGCTTCAGGTTTTTATGGAGTCGAAAGAAGGAATATCAGACTACTCCTTGGGTTAATTGGAGAAGGATAGCTGTCCCAAAAGGTTTAGGAGGTTGGGGGATAAAGGACATATTCCTTTTCTCAAAATCCTTGGCTGCTAAGGGTGGTTGGAGACTGGTGAAGTCTAGTAGTTTGTGGACGTGGGTGATTGTTCAAAAATACCTCCCAGGGGAGAGGCTGCTAGATTGGATCAGAAGCCCCAGGAAATCCCATTCGGGGGGTTCGGTGATTTGGAAAGATATTGTAAAATCTTTTAATATGGTCGAAAACAACCTAGCTTGGGATGTTGGAAACGGGGAAAGTGTTTTGGTTGGTAGGGATCCCTGGTTGGGGTGTACACAGCAACATCTTCTGCCACCTGATGTTATTGAGGCTCTCGGCCAGGTAGGGATCACAACTTTAAATCATCTTGTTGTTCCAAGGCCTGACGAACCGTGGCTTCAATTCTGCAGAAGGGCTAATTCCTTAGGGTTGGGGGAGTGGGAGGCTGGATTTGTGGAGAATTACATCAGAGAACTGGACAGGGCACATATTATTCTGTCAGAATAGGAGGACTCTTTGGTGTGGGATGCTGACGCAAGAGGTGCTTATACTCCTAAGGCAGGGTATTTATTCTTAAGTGCAGGGGTGGTTTTAAGGGAAGAAGTCTGGTGGTGGAGGCCATTGTGGAAGCTTAAGTGCCCAGCTAAAACAAAGCTGTTCATGTGGTGTGTATTAAATAATAAGGTACTTACCTGGGATTTGCTGCAGAAGAGAACATTTCAAGGTCCGGGTTGGTGTGTGATGTGTAAACGGGAGTTGGAAACCACTTATCATATGTTCTACTCTTGCAGTTTTTCTTCTGCGGTCTGGAGGGAAGTATCCACTTTGGTTGGTTTCAATTGCCTTTGGGAAGGGGATTCTATTGGGTCAGCTTGGGACTCCTGGTGGAGGAGGACACCTCAAAAACATCTAAAATGTTTACCTTTGCTAGTCATATGGGGGATATGGCTTGCTTGTAATAAGGCAATTTTTAAAGATATTCCGAGCTTACCGGCTATCGTAGGGTCTTTGGCTATGGGTTTCTATAAATCTCTACCTGTCCACTTAAGGGCTGCTCGGGAACGAAGGCATTTAGAGGTGGCTTTAGATCGATCCAAGCCGTGGGATTTTTTCGATGGGGCAGCACAAAACAATCAGTGTGGAGGAGGAACAGTTCTTTACCTTGCTGAGTCTCATGTCTTTGTTTTGTCTATGGGACTTGGGGGGGGAACAAATAATTTTGCAGAGTTAATGAGCCTCAAATTCCTTCTGATGTTTGCAATAGAAAAAAGATGCACTGATTTAAATTTTATGGGAGATGCACTGAATGTTATAAACTGGATAAATCAGACTCAAGAATGCAGGCATTTGAGACTTTCTCATATTATTTCTTCCATCCGGCAGCTCCTTCAGCGACTTGACTCTTTTACTTGCAGGCATGTGTACAGGGAAAACAACACGGAAGCGGACAAAGCTTCTAAGGCTAGGCTCAGGTTGGCAGAAGGTTATTGGATAGTGAAAGAAATACATGATGGTAGACAGCAGGATTTTTATCACAGGCCGTATATGGATCTCTTTTGACTCTCGGCAGGCTATCTTTGGTCTATATTATGGCTGTATGCAGGCTTTTAATTTATGTATTAAGAATTGTTAAAAATATCTTTTTCAGTGGCAAGGAGTTTTTGGCTCCGATCTTAATCTTGCTGGATAGTATTTTTGTTTATACTTATGTCATCAAAGAAAGCAGCGTCGTTTGATTGAACAGTAACTGTTAAAAGTTATGAGAGAGATCAGTCTCATTGGATCGCATTTATGTATGCACATCGGCGTTAATGATAGAAGGAAGTGTTGTAGCATGAACAACGAAAGATAGATTCTTGTTTTGCTGTCATATGTACAGAGCTGTGTTCAGCTCAGACCTTTTTTCTGGAATAGCATCTATGTATGATCTTTTTTTACTCACTCAACAGCAGACTTTAGAGTCTATAGAATGGAACCTATTTTTGGTGATCCAGAATTCACGCTTCAGTGAATATTCAGAATGTAATTTTGATCTCGAAAGATGAATGAAATTACGCTTTTTTTTCTTGGAAAAAAAAAAGACATTATCAATAAACATAAAAATAGATTATAAAAATGTATAATAATTAATATTGAAATGTTAAGCAATACAATTTATAGTCATGGAGTGTTTAATTTTGTGAATTTGGATCCTCGGGCATGAATGAAATCAAATGTGAAAGAAGTTTGAAGAAGAGAGAGAAGCAATACAATAAACTATGATCAATCATTCATGGAAAATTAAACACGCATGAGACCAATAATTGGAAGAATAACATTACATTCATTAATAAGTAAATAATATGTAATAAAATGGTGTTATAAATAGCATAATTTGAATTCCTAAGATAGGATTCGAATCTACCAACCTTGACTGACTCCAGAGCTAAGTCGGTGTGGGAAAATCATCACTAGAGCTAATTAATGCAACTCTGAATCACTGAATCAGTTCACAACCAGTTAACTAGCTAAGTTAGGTGAGAAAATGAGTCCTACTTTCCTCAAATCATGCAAAGTGGCACTAGGATGATTAAGAGTGATCTGACTGATGGGAATCAGAGCATAAATGAACATAACTGAACACCGACTAGGGTCAACTTCTGGAGGCTGCTGGTGGCACTCTAAGTGGGTTCCTAAATTATAGGGATTGGTCCGTGGATCTCCTAAACTCATGTACATAGGCGCATTGAGTGTTAGGTGTCCCCCAGGTGAGTCCCCCGTGCACTAGTGAAGTGGTAATGACCTCCTAAGCTAGGATAAGACAAATAGATTATAGTGGTCAAGGGAGGATCAATTAATAATATTAACACCCCCCCCCCTTAATCCTAAATTGGACAACCTAGGCCCTAGAAACTAATACCAAAGGTCATCCATACAATCTAAATGCAAAAAAAATGATTGCTTAACAATTCAAGGAAATGGGGAAAACCTCATGGGAAAAACCCCCCCTCAAAATAAGCAGGAAAACTAGGATCAAGCTTTCATACTAAGAGAAAAAATTTATTCTTGAGTAAAAACTTGTTAAAATATTTCTACAATCTACATCTCTGTGGAGCAGTAATGCAATGTGATGATTCTTGTGTGCACTAGTTTCCCGGTACTGTGCATGTGAACCTCTCCACCTTCTTCCAATCTAATGATAGATAGGAGAATAAATGTTGCCTTTGTCTCTTCATTTTGGAGGAAGAGTGCATGATCCAATTTGTTCTTCAATGAGCAGAATTGTTCACTAGACCTTACCATCATGTAGCATCTCTCTGACAATTCGTAGCACATCTATGAAAGAAGTGAATTTTCTTGACATAGCACAAGGCTCTCTTTTTCAAAATGATATCTTGTTCTCCTCATGTCAGATGAATCTCTGTCATGTTCCTAGCAGCCTCAATAATATTTTGATCCCATTTAGGCCTAGGATTGGGAGTAGGGACTCGATATGGATATGGATCCAATTGAACTTCATCCTCAATTCCATAAACTGATTCAACTTGATCCTCTACTTCGGATTCTGAATCTGAAACATCAATGGAAACATTATCATATGCAAAAGGTTTAGGTAGGATGACTTTACCTTCCCTTTCAAATGAAACCTGAGATGGCACCGGATCTAAGTATGGCAGAAAGTGTGAGAATTCATATGCCTTGGAGGCATGATTTGCAACACCTTTCATTATAATCTTCCCAATTGAGATATATGAGATCTCAACCGAGTCAAGACCAAATACCGCTTTCTTTGTTGAGCATGTATGAATCATCTGGTATATAAACAACAATTTTTTTCTAAGGAGGGAACATAGAGTACATTATTGAACACTCCATGCTCTAACTTGATTGAATTGTTTCCTTCATCTTGGATTTGAGTGTCATATCCCATGTGAATACTTCTACCATCAGTAAGTTGTAATGAATAGAATGATTCTTTGGATGCAACCATGTGATTGGAGGATCCTAAATCAATGAGGAAGGCATGTGATTTTGAAAAAACGGCCTTTAGTACATGTCATCTCTCATCATGATCTCCAGTCTTGTCTCCAAAGTCATCCTTCCTTGCGCCTTCAAGGAGGGAAATATTGTGTTGCTCAAGGATTTTTTCCATTTGATCTATGGTCTTCTTCATACAATATTTCTCTGTATGGTTTCCTTTCTTACAATAGGAGCACTTTCCCTTGTCAAACCTCTGATGTTTGTCCTTATTACAGCCTAAGGCTTCATCTGTTGGATCAAACTCTTACTTAGGTTTGAATTCAGTGTTTCTTTTTTCTTTTCCTTTCTACTTCCTCCTTGCTTGTGCATTATTTGTCTCACCGGCCAAGAGATCTTGATTTGGAGAGGCTCTAACTACTCCCATCTATATCAGCTTGTCTTGTTCATGTATTAGAGACTCTATGAATGCATCAAGGGATGGAATTCGCTAATTAGGAGTAGCCAGTCTCCTAGAGTGAAAGGTAAATACAAAAACCAAGAATTATGGGCCAAATTTTCTTAAAATTGAGAGCACCAATTGCTCATCCTTCTTGTCAATCCCACATTGATTGCATTTCATGACCATTGATTTGAATTTTGAGAAAAAATGTTGTATAGTTTCAAAGTTTCTAGGTTGTAGTGTTATTAGCTCCTTCTCCAGGATATGTCCCCTCGGCTCATCATGTTTGCTAAACAAGGATCTGATCTTCTCCCATACTTCTTTTGGTGTTCTCAATCCCTCTAGGTGAAAGAGTAACTCTCTGTAGATGTAGATGCACACAAATCCAAATGCTTCGTCAAGCTTGTTTAGATACTTCGATTTTCAAGGTGTTGATAGGGTTTCACCTCTCTACCCATGGTGACCCTATACAAACCCTTGTTGTGTAAGAATATATGCATATCATCCCTACATTCAATATAGTTGAATGGTGTGAAGATTCTGGGTGTCAAAGTTGTTGAATTCTCCATCTTACAGCTTCTAGAAACAACTATTTCTTCATAAAATCTTGAATTTACTTACAAAAACATTGCAAAACACTTCAATTTGAAATCAAACCAATTCAAACACTCTCCACTTCGACATGTGCACTTTCTCTATGTGCATCACACCTGGTTATACTTCTCTAGACAAAATCCAAAGGGAGCAAGGCAAGAATACCTGGAATTGTGTGGAACCCAATTACTTTTGGTGCATAAATGGAATTTTCTAAGGTTTGAAGTTGGCCTAGATACCTACTCTGATACCATGTTTAATTTTGTGAAGATATATCATCATGCTTGAATGAAATCAAATGTGAAAGATGATTGTGGAAGAGAGAGAAGCAATACAGTAAACTATGATCAATAATTCATGGAAAGTTAAACACACATGAGACCAATAATTGGAAAAATAACATTACATCCATTAATTAGTAAATAATATGTAATAAAATGGTGTTACAAATAGGAGAATTAGAATGCCTAAGATAGGATTTGAATCTACCAACCTAGAATGACTCCGGAGCTAACTCAGTGTGGGAAAATCACCACTATATCTCACTAATGCAACTCTGAATCACTGAATCAGTTCACAACCAGTTAACTAACTGAGTTAGGTGAGAAAAGGTGTCCTAATTTCCTCACATCATGCAAAGTGGTGCTAGGATGACTAAGAGTGATCTAACTTATGGCAATCGGAGCATAACTGAACATAACTAAACACCAACTAGGGTCAACTACTAGAGACTACTGGTGGCACTTGGAGTGGGTTCCTAAATTATAGGTATTGGTCCCTAGAGCTCCTAAACTCATGCAGAAATGTGCATTGAGTGTTAGGTGGCCCCCGGGTAAGTCCCCCATGCACTAGTGAAGTGGCAATGACCTCCTAAGCTAGGAAAAGACAAATAGATTATGGTGGCCAAGGGAGGATTATTTAATAATCCTAACATGGAGTACTACTGCACCTACAATAAAGAAATATCAATGCGCGTATACCAAATATGAGAACCAATGTAGCTTAACCAAAAGTGAACATCATTTCACCCATACAAAAAAAGAGCATTGATGACAAAAAACAATATGTCGTGTAAAGAAACCTTGTGAATGTGTAAATAAAGGAAAGTGATTTAAAAAATATAATATTATTAAAATGTGGTGATATAATCAATTTTATTTGAATATTCCAAGTATTAGTTCTTACCATGTTTATTAATGAATCTCTTATTTACAATTTAAAAATTTAATACTTGCTGAATTTTAAACAAAATCTATAATTTCGATTGTTTGAAACATAAAAAAAAGTACAGTTAAAAGCATATGAAATAAGACATTATCAAGAAAAATAATATTATGGAAATGTATAATAATTAATATTGAAATGTTAAGCATTATAGTAATGATGATGAAACCACCTAGACAAAACCATGATGAGTGTTAAACCACTCCATTTACCACTTAATGAGTGGATCCCTTGTAATTACAAAACCACTCAATTGTTTGTTGAGAAACCTCCAAAACCACTCATCGACTTTAGATAATATGTCTGACATGATTAATCAATACTCTTGAACCAAAGAAGAGCATTAATGTTCCCACACCTTAAAACATCCTCCAGCTCTCTTATACCAAAAATGAGCACTGGTGCACCTTCCCCAAAGAAAATCACGACACCGGTGTGCCTTAACCAAAGAATAGCACATGTGTGACTTCACCAAAGAGAAGCACCAGTGAGCCCTTACCAAATAGAATCATCGATGCAATCACACAGAATAGGAGCACAACAAAGAGACAATAGAATATTGTGAACAAAAACTAGTTTTCCGCGTGTACAAATACCTTGCTAACCTACAAATAAAAGGAGGTGAAAACCCCTATGTATATGCACCCATGATGCGCAAAAATGTACCATTTTCTTTTCTAAACTTACCCCTCATTTTCTATCCATATATTTTGAAGAAAAATATTAAAATAAACCCACCATTAACCTGTGAAATGGAGAAACGTCCCTCAAACCAACAAAAATGAACTACAAAACAAAATAAAAAAAATTAGGAAAAATACTGAGAAATGAGAAATAATAGAAATAAAATAGATAATGGGAAGAAATAAAAACAAATAGCTTCCTCTGCTACTATCATTCTATGTATCTATACTGGATACCAAGATTCTCTATCTTGAACCTTTTCAAAAGTTCTTGTCGCACCCATCTGTGAGCTTGCCATCCTCTATAGGCTTTCATCTTCAACCTTGTAGCAAAGGTTAAGATCCTCATCACTATAGGTGATATTCAAGCTCCTCATGTATGTGTTATCCCATGGGTACCTTCTGAGCTTGTACAAGGCCGCTTTTAATTTGATACATGATTCTGTTTGTCATGTGTCTTAACTTCGGGTGGCTGCAAATGTCTCTTCATAGTCTATGCCTTCTTTTTGTGAGAAGCCTCATGCTACAAATCCTGCCTTGTATGATGTTTCCATCTACTACATTTTGGATCTTTGTAGATCCATATGGAAGATACTACGGACTTCCCTTCAGGTCTCGATGCTACATCCTAGACATCACTCTTCTTGAACTAGTACTCTCCTTCCCTTTCTTTCATAACTGGAAGGATCTGCATCAATGATGTTGCTCAACAGTGTCACATAACTGCACTGTGTCTGAGGCCTCTTGATTTCTTTGAAAGTATCATCATCTTCTTCTTTATCTGTCGTCACTTGTTTTTCGGAACAAGTCTCATCCTTTTTTTCTTGTAGGTGATTATGTACACGATATTTCCTACAAGTCAAATGCATTTGTATGGTTAGAAACATTTCATAAGTCATATTCATAATGGCAAATTCTTATGCATAAATATTTGATCATGCAACTATTCTAGCCAATACAACATTCATCCATATCCCACGGAAACTTTCTAGATGCCTTCCATCTCTACCAGGACAACATTGAGATTGTGCACTAATCCAATATGTCAACAAAGAGGTTTCATTCTAGATAAGTAGCAATGGAGAGTTGTATAGCACCATGAGCTACTTACCCATCACATGCATATACTATCATTAATGCAAACATTCTATCATGCATAATACATCAACTGAATATAAACAAATGCATAACAAAACAATATCATAAAATACTTATCTTTATTTGTTTCATGGGTAGACTCTTTCTTGATCCTTCAACTTCATCATCTTCTTTATTCATAATAGCATTATTTCTTATCCAAATGCTAAGATGGATAAGAGGTTGAGTTCTTCATATTCCTTATCGCTTGAGCGATCTTTTTTGGATAGTGAGAGCTTGATCTTCGGTTGCTCCCATCTTCTCTTCTCTTATTATGAGTCGAGCTTCTTCTTCCTCCCAGAGTCTGTTGAAAGTAATCATTTCCTTCTGGCACATGTTCCTTGAATGAATGAATCCCATGATCATGGGAGGCCATTCAATGTAGTTATCACAACTTCTGCATTCTCCACTTCTTCTTCTACTGCTTCAGGTTGTTCTTTGATTTGAGATACCCTTGTAAAGTATGACTGTATGGTCTCAACATTCGGGATCTTCACATTCTTCAACTGGTTTCTCGAAGTCATCTTTTGATTTATGTTCTTCCCTTTAAATAGCTTGGTCAAGGAATCAAACATATCTTTCGATGTCTTTAGGGAAGACACTTGTGGTATAAGGTGATCCATGATTGAATCAACAATGATCTTCTTGGCCTTGACCAAGTTCTTCTGGTGTAAGGCTTTTATCCTCATCTCCCTCTGGAACTGGAACCTCTCTACTTATGTAGGTGTCCAATTCATTTTCTTCAAAGAGATCATATACTTCCATGCTTGGAAGTTTTCATCTTCACCAAGCTTATCATCAAGCTTATGTGATAGATCACTTTGAAATGAGAACCTCAAACGAAAATAGTAAAAGATTAGATCTTACCGATTTGAGGTGTCCATCCTGGTTCTGGAGCTAGCTAATCTAGGGTTTGTCAAAGAAACCCTAATTTTCAAAACTTGGAATCTTTCATATCTGATTGGATAGAAAGATAGACCTCTTCAAGGTGAGCTGTCCAATGTACTCCTTTTCTGAAAATAGTGGAGGGAAGCTCCCGGAACAGGAAGCCCTAGTTCTCCAATTTCTTCTTCATAAATTCCTGATACTGTTTCTGCAGTATCTCCACAATTACTACTCCTTTGTGTTTGAAACTTTGCACTGAGGTAGCCTCACCTGTCCCTATTCCAAGACCATATGTTTCATCAGAATTGGTTTCACCAATTGGGACTTATGAGCGGTTTCCCAAGGTGACTTGTTTCAAGACTGTTCAGAATAGCGAAGTTGGACGGACTTCCACATCTCACTGTTTTATCTTCAGGGTCTAAAATTTGACCACAAAAAGTACAGTCCATTCCATTTTTGGAAATTCTTGAGAAATTGCATTTGGACATCTGTAGCCCGAGATATAGTAATTATTCCCACGTGTCCTGTTTAGGGATGAATCCTGGGGGAGGCTGGAACCCTAACTTGGAGGAATCATATATCCTAGAATATAGCGAATATAAGGCTGAAACTTGGACACAGTGTACATCAGAAATTTATCTTTGACCTGTGAAAGTTTCAGCCCCTAAGACTTCTACAATCTCTAGATATAGCGAATGTACCAAAACTTATCAGTTTTAGTATTTAGGATTTTTCCAACCCGGGGTCAAACTAGGGTTTGACTTTCCCGTAGTTACACCCAACCAAAAATCTCAACCCATGTCTCTAAACTTTGATTTCGATGAGGAGAGAAATCCTATGCCGGGCTCACTCAAAAATTCCTCTTCTATAAAAAGCCCTAATTTCTCGCACCAAAAACTGAAAATGCTCATAATCGAATTCCGCTTCGACAAAAAGATGTGCCCTTCAATGGAGAGTCACCCTAGCATACTTTTTATGATGGATTGTGGAGAGAGACCCAAAAAATAAGAAGCCCTAGCTTTTGCAGCTGCATAATGTCTTCTTCTAAGGTTAGCTCTGATACCATGTTAGATTTTTATCATTTAAGCAATATGATCTTAGGATCTTATCTAAGAGAATTACATGCACATCAATAACACAAGAGACAAGAGACACAAAGAATTTTCCTCGGGGAAACCATAAAGGAGAAAACCCCACAACTTCCTCAAAGATAGAATGAGCACCAATGGCAGCAGTAAAACCCGAAAACATAAAGATGATCTCCAACAGCTTGTTCTCTCTCTCACACTTGAGAGAGCTTCTCCTCTCTCACTCATTCGCCCTAGTGAGTGAGTGTGTGTGTGTGATAAATAGAGATAGTCACTCTCTATTTATATTATTCCGTTCACTTAATGTCCACTTCAACATGTTGGCCCCACTTAACAATTACTTACTAGGGCCGACATCTCTAGGAGAGTCTAATAACCCTAGTGCCCCACAACTGTGGGGACTTTTCCCTCCGATCAACAAGGAGGGTTAACCTTGACACAATTGTGGGGACTATTTCCCCGACTTACAATGGAGGGTTAACCTCAATGACTTTACATGACTTGTTTACTTATTGAATCTCCCAATCGAAACATCGGGGCATGACATGACTCAATTACATTATAGATACTTTCTGGAATAAACATCGTGGTATAATACATAAGATATACAAGTGAATACATTCCGAAGTTACAAATACATCAACAAATACAATTGTGCAAACCAAATTTTGTTTAACTATTTTTTATACCCATCAAAATTACTTTTAGTATCAACTAAAAAGAAAAAAGAAAAACAAACAACCTATTGTATTGAGTCAATGCACTCAATTCCATTGCTTGTAAGCAATAGTGTGTAAGAGGCCAATAACAAATGACCACACACCACCATTGTATTTTCCATGCCATTAATGAACCAAAATTTTAAAAAGCAACACCAATTCTTATATGCGACCATTTACTAGTTGGTATTCTACGTGTTTATCAAACATTGACATTCTTATCGGTTTTTTATAAATCCATCCACTTAAAGTTGACATGCTTACTCAACGTCAACCTTAAGACAAAGACGCATAGATAAACACCACTTTTCTCTATCTATAATCCCACTGTGTTTCAGAAGACCTCCATTGCACTTTACTTGTGCAGTTCAATGTTCTCCTTTTCCTTCCTTCCTCCCAATAGAAGTCTATTCACAAAAATGTTGTGTGCATATTTTACTAGTAACTAACCTTATGTGTGTTCTCTCATGTTTGGTATTGTTGGGTAGCCACAAGCTATTGAATACATGCCAATTTTATCTTCACCAGGTATACCATACTACGTTAGTAATACACCTTTCACCTATAGATCGAACACGTGGCTTCGTCGTTTAGTATTTTGCTTGCACGTGTGTGGTATATATGTGTTTGCATCTTTGCATAAGACTGATACCAATAGAAAAATAGGTCATACTGTCCATTCTAGGATGTCCATGAGATCAATAGATGTAATTAAATAGATATTGTCATTTTCCAACTACTTTTTAATTTTAGCTTGTGTAATTAACAACTCTTTCTTGTTTATTTAGGCATTTTTCTATGCATAAAATTATAATTGGGCATGTTTGATACGTAGGCTCTCTATTATACTTATCCAAAACACAAATAGTAATTGATTATTGCATGTTAAGACTCAACCCTAATCACCATTCTCTTTTTTTATTCATCTCTTTTTTGGTAGACAATTAGTTATTGAGCTTGCAATGACTCGTAATATGTGAAAGCAAAAAATAAATCAAAAGCAAAAAAATTATATGATTATGATTATGATGAAATATGTGTTTAACAAAGCAAGAGAAATGACCAACAATTAAGTAACAAAAGAAGCATAAATTTACTTGAACATGCATTCACTGGTATAGTCAAAAAAGACTTAGAATTGATAAAAAATAAACACAACATAAGGTCCTAATCAATTGTTCTTTAACTCTCTTTTGGATTTTAGCTTTATCAAGCTTTAGGATTTATCCTAAATACCACATTTTCAATGGAACAAGAGAACAACAAGTATAGCTTTGTTGTTAGCATGAGCAATTTTTCAGTTATGAGTATGCTAAAAGTTTTTCAATTTGCATCAACAAGTATCTCTAACTTAGAATTGCATCGTTCACTCATACATGCATTGCTTTGCACTTGCTCCTAGATAAAGACTTGTTTCTTTATCCAATAGAAAGCAAACACTAAAGGAGGGGATTTCTTGCTATGTAGCTCTCCCTTTGGTTTAATTGTGTTATTGGCATTGAAAATCAACATGAACTATGAACTATGACGAGGACAATAACTATAATATACATGAAAATACCAAATAACTATGAGGTTTTTTTTTAGTATTGCACATATAAAGTGTGATTAACATAATTCATATGTATATAGATCATGACTAACACAAATGAATAAGCCATGTTTTTTCGTGTACATTTGAAGATACTAATTTAACTTACGGTGCAAATATTTTCAATCACTAACCACACATGGACACACATTATATTCCAACTTTGAATAAATCACGTACTAAATAAAAATATAATATCAAAATGTTCATATTAAACTAAGCTTGATATACACACACAAACACAATCTAAAAAAAGCTCATCTTGTGTGAATTTAAGTTGTTATATTATTGAGTTTACCACTTTGATCCATCTCTATTCAAAGCTTTCTTGTTCAAAATGTAGGTTCAAAGCTCATGATTTTAGTCGTTAGTATCCTTGCTAGTCTAAATGTAGGTCCCAAGCTTATGATTTTACTTGCACGTTTACTTTACTTTTTTGGTTTTTTATTCAATAAATTTCACACTAACAATAGTTTGTAAAATTCAAAACAACCTGTTAGCAATAACGCAAGGACATTGTCGCTTGATACATAAATTTTATGTTTTAACCATCCATGATGAGGAAGAGTTTATGTATCTATGCTCTTTAAGGGAAGAGTCTATGTATCATTGTACTTTATACTATTACATGCAATAATACCATATCCACTTAGCATTTATGTATAAAATTCTATTTAAAAATATATTATAATTATTGATGATATATGAAGATTAGTAAGTAGACTGTTATTCAAAAGATTTGTTTCCACGAAAAAAAACACAATCCATTATATTATATGAATTATTACATTGTACAAAATAAAGTTGTAGCCTATCTTGAAATCTTTAGTCAACTAAGTATTTCTATAACGATGTCTAAAATCAGAAAATATAATGACATGTATCTCCTATGCTTTTTAAAACAAATCTTAAACACTTCTGATAGATACAGTCTTTTATCACAAAAATACCTCACTAGAATGGGTTATGTGAGTAAATGATGACAAAAAAGGAAAGCAGGAAAGGTTGTCTAGGAAAGTATTTAAAAATGTTACTACAGTCAATATGGAAGAGGACTCAATTCATACTCGATGACTAAGTTATATTTTTCTTCCTGTTATCACTAAAGTTGAACCTAGACTACTGAAGTTCAAGCTTAGAGAAATCTTGAAGATAAATCAAACTGATTGAAATCAAATTTATACAGAGGAGGTATGTAATCAAAGGGTATGGAAATCAAATAAAATAATAATCATAAAACTGCATGACATATAGTTGAATGCAAAATTCAACAACAAAAATATTACGATTATGAATTTATAAAAGAATGAATCTGGTTCTGCAACTAAGCATTTAAAGATAACTGCATTTCATCATAAGAATCTTGTAATGGATTAACAAGACCACACACAATATAAAATCATAACAAAATACAATTCATTTATGAAAGCAAAACAAGCTCGTGATCATAATCATTTCAAAGCAATAGTTCTGTATTAAAGATGCAAGAAAATATATGCCTTACAGTTCATAACACCAGTTTGATCTCCATCTATGATTCCACCTCAGCCCCTGGCTGGACCCCCCCACTTTATTTTGTTACAATCATACCTAATATAGGTGTTGAAGTCGAAATCCTCCCCAGGAGGTCGAATTTCTAAAGATAGCATAAATTACATTAAATTTTGGAACTGCCTGCCATGAAAAATGGAGCAGACTACTGAAAACTAGGGTTGCAATTATGATTTCGTATCTCTTAAATAACGGAAGCTATGTAAAATCCAGGAGATTTTTTTGCATATCAATTTTTTATGAGAAAAAACCTCTCTCATTTCCTTGATATTTGTTTCCATTTGCCCAAGATCTGCATTCTAAAAACATGTGTCAAAACAGGAAAATATTGAGATCTAAAAAATAGGACTTAATGATGGATTTGATTCTCCCAATATATGACACCTGTATGAAAAATGAAAGAGGTTATTATGTATGAATATGTTAATAAGATAAACCTCTTTCCGTTTTTCAAAATTCCCCTCCCTCTGTTCATAACAAACTCTGCAATAATATGACTTAGACTGGATTTTTGCGCAGTCAGAAAAATAGGCCGAAATGACGAGAGTGGATATTCCAATCCTTTACACCTGTGTAAAAAGTGAGATAGGTTTTTGTTCTTTTATATCTTAGGAATAAAAACCTCCTCCAGTTCACCCAAATTAATCTCCTATTAGCCACAATATGTTCTGAAAAAATATGACGAAACAGGACATTTCTAGAAAATATGCCTTCATAGATTTTCCAAGTAACATGTTTTGAATAAATTGCTTTTGTTATAAAATCTGTCCTTGGTGCTCTTCAAAAATTCTCCATTTCCAACATTTCATTATTGTAAATTACAATGATTACAAACTTACATCTCTTCGTTTATCAAAGATATCATGAGATTCGTTGGTAATCCCATTACACTGTCAATGGATCCAACCATTGCTTCCACTAATGGAGAAGTGAGTGAATGTTCAAAAAGCAAGTAGCCTGCTAAAATTTTATATACACATTGCCAGAATATATGAAATTTACTGGAACAGACCTGGTGACAACACTTCCCAAACTCTCCACATACTATCTATCACTTGTAATCCTTGCTTGGATAGAGAGTTTGTTGCCTGGTTCTTTCTCTGTAGATGTGGTGAAAGGAAATCGACTGAAACAATCCCATATATCTGAGGATATCTTCTAAAAGAGGCCTTATAATGGTGTTTTTGGGAGGCTTCTTCAACTTAAACCAATCAAGCACCAAAAGGGAATCTCCAAAAACTTGAATATTCTAACCAGTTTTACTCAAATCCATATTGAGGACCAAGCTCAGAGCCTTCATCTCAACTTGATTGTTTGTAGCTCTTCCAATCCCTACTGCAAATTTAAACCAGATGGAATCTGAAAGAAACATAATTCCTCATGCACCTCCCACCCTAGGCTTTCCTTGAGAGGCACCATCAAACTAGCACCAACATCTAAACTTATATAGAACTCCCTCCCTGATGTTCCTAGGCTTTTTAAAACCTACATATTGGGCGAAATTATCCAATATAGCCACACGTTTAGTCTTAAGCAACAAATTTCTAAATAAAGCATGAAAAGAGAATAAATAGACCCAAAGGAGTAATCCATGCCTTAATAATTTAGAAAATAGATGGATAGCAAGCCTCTTCAAGGGGGGACTTCCTTATACAATGTACTAAGTACATAATACAAGACAAGATGAGATTATTCAAATGAAAAGGTTTTCTTCCTATATATAGGATACAAAGAGGTACAATTAAAACTAATGGACCCAAGCTGACATAACTAATATAATAATACGAATGACAATTACCACTAATAAACCCATACCGACATCAACAATATGTAATGAGCCACAATATAGGGGGTAATGTGCCAACATTTAGGGCTTAACATTCCCATCCCCTTCGGACAAGTGTTGTCCTCAATGCTTGATTAGTTATGGATGCTTCTATATGAAGGACTCATCTTCCCGTGTTGAATCTTTAATTGGCAATTTCTTTCACTTAATGAGGTACTGATTAATAGCTTGATTGCGTAGTTGTTTGGTTCATGTTTCCATGATTTGTTCGAGTTCCAATTTGACTTTTCCTTATTCATCAAGATCCAACAAGATAGTTTGAATTGGGATCTTTTTTCCTATTACCTTCTTAAGCAAGAAACACAGAAAATTTGGTGTACCCTTAAAGATGAAGGGAGCTCCAATTTGTAAGCCATACTACCAATATTCTACGACACTTTATAAGGACTATACTACTTGGGTGCTAATTTATTGTCTTTATTTAGTTGATTAAGGGACATCTGTTTGTAAGGTTGCAGCCTCAGAAATACCCAATCCCCTTCTTCAAAACTCCTTTCACTACGATGTTGATCTACTTGTTGTTTCATCCTATTTTTTGACATAGCCAAGTTGTCCTTTAGTAACTAGAAAGCTTCTTGTTGGTGCTCTAGGTGATATTCCACAACTTGAACTTTAGATTTTCCTTTTAAGGGAGATGTGATAGATGGAGGATGGTACCCATAAAGTTCCATAAATGCAGACATTTTTTGTGACATATGAAAAGAAGTATTGTACCACCATTCTGCCAAAAATAACCATTTCACCCATTTTGTTTGTTTGAGAGATACAAAGCAACGATGGTATCCTTCCAAAAAAATGTTCACTATCTTAGTTTTCCCATAAGATTGAGCATGATAGGATGAATTGTGAGCCAACTGGGTACCCAAACAAGAAAATAGTTATGTCTGAAACTTTTCAATGAAAATAGGATCTCGATCACTAACAATAATCTTTGGGTTTACATGCAACTTCTAAATTGTTTCCATGAAGGTTGCAACAACTGTACTTACATTAAAAGGGTGAGAGAGTGCACAAAAGTGTGCATAATTTTTTAGTCTATCAACATCCACCATAATAACACTCCTCCCTTCCAACTTGTGTAGACTTATGATAAAATCCATTGAAACCTCCTCACAGCAGTGACAAGGTATTTTTAATGGTTGTAAAAGACATGGGGTCTTAACTATTTTAACCCTATTTTGTTGGCAAACCAAACATTCTGCCACTGACCTTTGAACATCAGATTTAACACCTTCCCAAAAAAAAACCTTATTGACCCTATGGTACGTTTTTAGAAATCCTAAGTGCCAACCAATAGGAGAGGTGTGGAATTCAAAAGGATCTTTTGTTTGTGTTGGGAGTAATTCTTACATATATATAAGCGATATTTATACCATAGTAAATCATTTTTACACACAAAATTATTTGATACACTAGGAACCTTCTAGAGCTTTTGAATGGGTGTCCACATAGATTGTTCATTCTTCCATTCTTCCCTTGCTTCTACTATGCAATCAGGTTGTACAATCGAAATCGCACAAAGTAATGCCTCGACATCCTCATATTTTCTAGACAGTGCATCTGCCAACACATTTTGTTCCTTTTTTATAGATGGTTTCAAATTCATATCCCAGCCAACATCTTGGTTATCCATTTTTGTTGCTCTTTTGAATATAATCATTGTTCCAAGAAGTAGTTAAAACTATCGTGATATGTTTTGACCTTGAAGTGCCTACCTATTAGGTAAGGATGCAATTGTTTAATTGCATGTAGTATTTCCATCATAAATGGGTTTTTGCAAGTTCTTCCCCTTGTTTTGTCAACTTTCGAAAGAAAGGGGCCATATTCCTTCCATTAGAACAAAACCAATTCCATTTCCTGAGACATAACATTTCATAATGAAGGTTTTGTGAAGTATGGTGTGGTCAAAATAGGAGCTTTGCACTTTGCCTCTTTTGTAGAATAAAGTTGTCATTGATGTCAAACTCTGTATGTATATGTCCTCCAAAGAAGTCCCCTTATGGTGTAGCAGTTACATATGGGCCTCACGAGAAGAAACTTTGTGATGTACACATATTGATCAAAACCCTAAAGAAGTCTCTAAGGTTGCTCCTAAGAATTGTTGAAATAAAAGGTGAAGAAACCCATATACAATGGTGTTTGATCCACTTTCCCATGATCTTGGGGTTACATGACCTACGGTGAAGAAGGCCCTAAAGAGTCCCCGAAGATGGTCCGAAGAAATTTGGTGTGAAGCTCTAAGTACCCCTAAAATATTAATTTTTGGTCCACGTGACCCTGAAAATTGTGGTACTTTGGCCCATTAGACCATTTCAAGTGGTTAGGATCCCTGCAAGAAATAACAGTGTATCCACCAAGTATGATGATATGGTCAATCCCTAGGGCCCCCTTTGGAGAATATATGGAGTGATAATGAAGTTTTGGCATGAAGTGTCATGATGGACTCTTGAGGTGGGGTACTAACCCTTGAGACCCCCTTAAAATATGGAGATCCACAAATTAAGGATGAGTTTAAAGAGACACTAAAAGAAGCTACTAAATCATGATGAAGTGTATAAATAGAGGGCAAAACATTTCTATATTTTTTTGGTTTCTATATTGTCTTTCATATTGTAATCTTAGTAAAGGTATGATTCATGCTTGTGGGTTTCTCTTGTGATGGCACATGTCTTTCATGGATAGAGCTCATCTTTGATCTTGGTATGTGAGCCTCTATCTTGGTATATCTCTTTGAAGTCATTAAATATGGTATGGAGGTTATGATAATGGTTATCTTGGCAATTATAGTTGGATAGATCATGGTATTATGTATGGCTTGATTTGATGTGAATGATTGAACATGAAAATGAAATATTTGATGATTGTTTCTGGGAACTATTGGGAATTGCACTTGAGGTATGCACAGCTTGATGTAGTGATATAAATAGGGACAGTGATACGTGAATAGGGACAGTGATACAAGTACAGGGACACAGATACATATACATGTTGTTACAGACATTGATACAGTGATCATTACAGATTGTTTCCTCTATGCATATCAGGGTGGTAGGACGGTGCAAGGATAGGAGATTGTAGTCGCTACCAGGTTGGTGCCTAAGAATTGTGATTTGGTGATCACTAAGGATTGTAATCCTCTCTACAGGTTGGATCCTGCGGCCTTAGGGGGTTGTAGCCTCCTTTCAGTTGGAGCTGATAAACTAAGGGGTTGTATCCTACTTCTAGTTGGTGCTAGAAAATCGGGGAGTTGGAGCTTCCTTCCAATTGGTGCCGGTAAACACATTGAATGTAATATTCATATTATAAACAACCTATTTTGTGGTTTTCTCCCATTTGGGTTTCCACATTGAAACTCTTCTGCAATGTGTATGTTCTTTCTGTGATGGTGAATGATATTATTAATGGTTAATGTTACATGTTAAAAGTGGTAAAAAGTGACCAATATTGATCACCCTCCCTCTCAATGTTGTTGAATATTTCAACAAATGGTATCAGAGCAGGTTCCTTCAAGACAGTTTAACCACTGGAAGCTAGATCATCATGGAGAACTATGCAAAATATTATCACCATTATTCGATGGGTTGAATTATGTGTTTTGGAGCATAAGGATGAATTTATTCTTGTAGTCACTGGGACTTGATGTTTGGAAAGCTGTAGTAAATGGATACACTCCACCATAGATAGATCCACCTGCATGTACTACTGAAAGAAGACTTTTTTAATGCAATTCAAGATCCATGATTGTTATTTTGGGAGGCTTAGCGCATTTAGAATTTGTCAAGGTTATGCATTGTACCTCTGCAAAAGAAATCTGGGAAGAGATCAAAAGTGTGTATGAAGGAAATTCCAAAGTCAAAGGAGCCAAGATACAAACTTATCAAAGACAATTTGAACACCTGAAAATGAAGGAAGATGAAGACGTTGCAGCTTATTTTCTTCAAGTAGATGAAATTGTGAACACCATGAGGGGTCTAGGAGAAAAGATTGAAAATTCAAGGATAGTCCAAAAGATTCTTAGATCTCTTCCAATGAGGTTTGACTCTATGATCTCATTCCTAGAAGAAAGAGAAGATCTAGATACTTTAAGTGTGGATGAATTACACTGAATTCTTACAACATATGAAATGAGAACATAAAAATAAAATCTGACTAGAAGGGAAGAAACATTCAAGGCTTCCAAGAAGACAAGGAATAACAAGCAAAAATTAAAATCATGTTTGTGTTCCGGTTGCAATGATGACTCAGATGATGAAGAAGTAGAAAATTTTGTGAGAAAGTTAGAGGGAGGAACTAGAAAGTACAAAGGTAAGCTTCCTTTCAAATGTTTTAATTGTGGTAAAATTGGTCATTTTGCTTCCAAATGTCCTTATGTGAAAAGGTCAGATAGTAATGAAGAAAATGAAAAGAAATATCAGAAAAGGAAAAGGAAGAATCTTTATTCTAAGGAGGATAGGTCCTCATCTAATGAAGAGGATGATAGTGATGATGACTCGAGAAAAGTGCTCTTCGTGGATTTAGAAGAAATTGCTAAAGATGATGAGGAAGTTTATGTGGATGGAGAAGTAGATCTTGAGACAGAGTTTATCAGTGCCTTAAGTGAACTAAATAAAGAAAGGAAGAAAAAAAAATTCCTCAAAAAGGAGTTGGGTGAATTGAAGGAAAGCTCTGGGAGTAACCCTAAAGATACAAAGAATACATGTATAGGTCTAAAACTCAGTTGGAAGAAGAGAAGATAATCGAAGAAACACTTAGAAGAAGATTGGAAGAAAAGGAGAAGATACATGAAGAATTGGAAGCAAAAATAGTCTCTCTCAGAAAGGAATCACAAAAGAAAGACATTCGACAAAACTTTGCTAATATCGCCAAAATATTGGATGAAATCATCAGTAGCCAAAGGCCACTCTATGATAAATTTGGTCTTGGATACAAACAAGATGATGAGGGTTCAATCTCTATGATGGCTAAAGGTAAAGAAATATAAAGAAGTTATGCATAAGTCCTACAAGGTTCCAAGCCTCATAAAGAGGTGACAAACAAGAGTCCTGAAGAACATTGTGCATGGAAGCAACCACCAGCAATAACAAAGTTTCAAGATTCTGACTTCAGAAGATCTGCACCAACTAGAAGACCTTCTACATTTAGGTACCAAGATATTTTCTCTGGCATATGTTATTCTTGCAATAATTTTGGGCATAAGGTTGTAAATTGTAAAACCTATGTAAGGGGTAGAAACCTTATAAGGAATTTGATAGAAGTTATAACAAATTTTGAGCTCTCAATTATGAAATTGAATGCTACAAATGTAACAACTTTGGACACACATCCAAAAATTGCAAAAGTGGAATGACAGTGTCGTCAAAGGAAACTAGGCAGTTTCCAAAACAAAAGGGAACTTGGGTAAAGAAGCAAAAAGACTTACAGATTGATGAATGCAGACTTGCCTTACAAACTCAGAGTAGTATAATTCAATGGTGTGTTGATAGTGGATGTTCAAAGAATATTATAGGTGACAAAAACAATTTTTTGTCATTAAGGAAAGAAAAGGAGGGATTTGTAACATTCGGCAATAACAGCTTAGCCAAAATTGTGGGAAAAAAGCATAGTTATTCTTGGAAACAAAAATTCTTTGGAATAAAATGTTCTACTTGTTGAAAACATGAAGCATAATTTGTTGAGTGTCAATCAAATTTCTAATTAGGGACACACACTCCTATTCAATTCAAAAGAATGTGAAATCAAGAGAAAAGGACCAAGTATACTTGTGGCAACAACAACCAGAAATCCAAACAACATATACATCTTGAATGAAATTGGAAAGGAAAATTGTTTTTTGGGTAAGGAATATGAAAGTTGGATTTGGCACAAGATATTAGGTCATATAAACTTTGACAATCTTTTCAAGCTCGGCAAGAATCAGGTTGCAAAAGAAATGCCACAAATCACAAAACCAGCAAACACTTTGTGCAAGCATTGTCGGCATGGGAAACAAACAAAGGTTGAATTAAAGACAAAGGAATATTCCACTACAAAGCCATTGCAAATTGTTCATACAAGTATATGTGGGCCAACCAGGACAAAAGGACTGAATGGTGAGTAATACTTCATGTTGCTCATTGATGACTATACATGAATAACGTGGGTGTGTTTTCTCAACAAGAAATCAAAACCATTCAAATGTTTCACGATATTCAAGGAAATGGTTGAAAATCAAACTGATTTGAAAATCAAGACCTTGAGATCAGACAATGGTGGTGATTTCACCTCAAATGAATTCTAGAATTTTTGTGAATAACATGGAATAAAAAGAGAATTTTCAGCAGTTGAAACTCCTTGGAAAAATGGAGTTGTTGAAAGGAAAAATAGGACTGTACAAGAAATGGCAAGAATGATGATGAATAAATCCAAGATAGCTAAATTATTTTAGGTACAAGAAATACATACAGTTGTTCACATATTGGACAAAGCACTGCTTAGAAGTAACAATGATCAAACACCATATGGGCTATGGAAAGGAAGGCCATCCAATGTCAAACATTTCAAGGTGTTTGGAAGCAAATGCAACATAAAAAAGGATGATAACAAAATTGGAAAATTTGACTCTCAGGTAGATAAAGACATATTTGTTGGGTACTATTGCAAAAGTAAGACATACAGGTGTTATAATCTAAGACTCAACAAGATAGTGGAAAGCATCAGTTTGAAATTTGATGAAATCATCCTGCCAAAGTCATAGAAGGAAAGAAGAGATTCAAACATCATCGACAAACCTGAAATTGAAGAACCAAAGTTTGAATTAGAGGAGGAAGAGTAAAAACAAGAAGAAGAAGAGCAGTCAGATGAAGAACAAGAAGAAAGCAGTAAGCAAAATCTTCAGACTCTCTCTGGGACTCAGTGAAATGTTTAAACGCCTTTTAAGACACCAAATCGTTGCATTCACGAAATCATCCCCCAATGGAATAGAAACTAGAAGTAGAAGAAAAGCTCAGATCTTAGAAAAAGGGAACTTGTCGTTGTTGTCCAGAGTAAAACCAAGCAGCTTTGAAGAAGCCAAAAATGATGAACATTGGATCAAGGCTATGGAAGAAGAACTACATAAAATAGAGAAGAATGAAACATGGGGATTTGTGCCAAGACCAAAGGATAAAAATGTGATTGGTATAAAATGGGTTGTTAGAAACAATCTTAATGAAGATGGACAAGTAACCAGAAACAAAGAACAATTGGTGTGCAAAGGATATGCTCAAGTAGAAGAAATTGATTTTGATGAAACATTTTCTCTCATGGCTAGAATGGAAGCAATCGGGATTATCTTAGATTATGCATGCAGCAAAAGAATTAAATTATATCATATGGATGCAAATTTGTCCTTTCTAAATGGAGAGTTAGAAGAAGAATTCTACATCGAACATCGAGAGGGGTTCCTACTATCATAAAATAAAGACTATGTATGCAAGTTAAAGAAATATATGTATGGACTCAAGCAAGCTCCTCGAGATTGGTACTCAAGATTGGACATATACCTACAACAACATGGATTGAAGAGGGGAAATGTAGATAGTAATCTCTACAAAAATATGGATCGACACAGTATGATAATTATTAAGTATATGTTGATGATATCATCTTTGAAAAGTGAATTTGAAATTTCCTTTCTTGGAGAGTTAACTTTCTTCTTAGGACTACAATTGTCTCAACTAAATGATGGTATTTTCATTTCCCAAACCAAGTACATCAAGGAAATGTTGAAGAAATTTAGAATGGAAGACTACAAACATGTAAGTACTCCTATGGTTACTAGATGCAAGTTAAGAAAAGATGATCAATCTAAGGAAGTGGACAAAAGGCGTTACAGATTGATTATTGGTAGCCTTCTCTATGTGACAGCTTCAAGACCAGATGTTATGCAGACAGTTGGACAAGTTGCAAGATTTCAGGAAACTCAAAAAGAAACACATATTTTAGCACCGAAAAAGATATTCAGATATATTCAAGGAACAAAATACTTTGGACTATGGTATCCAAAAGGAAACAAGTTGACATTGGCTTCCTACATAGATGCGGATTGGGAAGGAAGCATTGATGATAGAAGAAGCACAAGTGGAGCATATTTTTTCTAATGTGATTGTTTAGTGTCTTGGTTAAGTAAGAAGCAACCTTCAGAATCTTTATCCACAGCAAAAGCAGAATATATTGTAGTAGCAACATGTTGTACTCAAATTCTCTAGATGATGCAAACTATGAAATACATTCAAGTAACATATGATGAGCTTATTCCGATATTATGTGACAACACAAGTGCTATAAGTATTTCAAATAATCTAGTTATGCATTGCAAAACAAAAACATTCCTATCAAGTATCACTTTCTACGAGAACAAGTTGTAGAAAAGAATATCAAGATGGAATATATTGGGACAAAGGTACATATTGAAGACATGTTTACAAAGCCTCTCCCAAGAGAGACATTTGAGTATCTTTGACAGGGATTGGGAGTAATCCCTTCTCCAAATTAATAAAACATTATAAAAAGGGAGAGATATTGTCAAGGGTAGTTACTCTTTTCTATTGTTGTTAAAGAGGGAGAGAAATATGTGAAGCATGAAGACAGGGGGAGCATGGTCCCAAGGGGAGTATGATGGTTTCCATCAATGAAAAAGGGGGAGATTGTTGAATAAAGTTGTCATTGATATCAAACTTTGTATGTATATCTCCTCCAAATAGGTCCTCTTATGGCATAAATATTACACATGGCCCTCACAGGAAGACACTTTGTGATGTACACATGTGGATCAAAACACTAAATAATTCTCTAAGGTTTCCCCTAAGAATTGTTGAAATAAAAGGTAAATAAACCCATCTCTAAGGTTTCCCCTAAGAATTGTTGAAATAAATGTTAAAGAAACCCATCAACAATAGTGTTTGGTCCACATGCCCATGATTTTGGGGTGACATGAACCATGGTGGACAAGGCTATAAAGAGTCCCCAAAGTTGGTCCGAAGAAAGTTGGTGTGAAGCTTGAAGTACCCCTAAAATAATAATGTTTGGCCCACATGACCCCAAAAGTTGTGGTACTTTGGCCCATTAGACCACTTGAAGTGGTAAGGATCCACACAACAAATAATAGTGTATCCACCAAGTATGATGATGTGGTAAAGCCCTAGGTCCCCCTTTAGAGATGATATGGAGTGATATTGAATTTTTTGCATGAAGTGTCATGATGGACTCTTGATGTAGGGCACTAACCCTTGAGACCCCCTTACAATATGGAGATCCACAAATTAAGGGTGAGTTTAATGGGACACTAAAAGAAGCTACTAGATCATGATGAAGTGTATAAATAGAGGGGAAAACATTTCTTTTAATCATCAATCAAGTCTCTCTTTCTATTGCGCATATTTGGAGAAAAAGTACAAATCTTATTGGAGGAGCAATTTCTGGGCATCTTTGAGGATTGAAGAGATTCACGAAAAATGGAATAACTTTATCATACGGTATCGAAATTACAAAATTCTTACCTCGTTGGAAAGATGGTTGCGAGGGATATGTGATGAATCTATATATATACTCTTTTGGTTTCTATATTATCTCTTCATGTTATAATCTTATCAAAGGTATGATTCATGCTTGTGGGTTTCTCTTGTGATGGCACATGTTTTTCATTGATAGAGCTCATCGTTGACATTGGTATGTGATCCTCTCTCTTGGTATATCTCTTTGAAGTCATTAAATATGGTATGGAGTCTATGATGATGGTTATCTTGGTAGTTATAGTTGAATAGATCATGGTATTATGTATGGCTTGATTTAATGTAAATGATTGAACATGGAAATGAAATATTTTGATGATTGTTTATGGGCATTATTGGGAATTGAACTTGAGGTATGCACAGCTTGATGTAGTGATAGAAATAGAGACAGTGATACATGAACAATGATATTGATACAGGTACAGGGACACAAATACATGTACAGGTTTTCAGATACAGTGATACAGTGATCATTAAATATTGTTTCTTGTATTCATATCAGGGAAATAGGATGGGGAAAGGATAGGAGATTATAGTCTCCTTTAGGTTGGTGCCTAAGAATTGTGAGTTGGTTATCACTGGGGATTATAATCCTCTCTACAGGTTGGATTATGTGACCTTAGGGGTTTGTAGCCTCTTTTCAGTTGGAGCTGATAAACTAGGGGTTTGGATCCTCCTTCTAGTTGGTGTTAGAAAATCGAGGAGTCGGAGCTTCCTTCCAGTTGGTGCTGGTAAACACATTGAATGTAATATTCATATTATAAACATCATATTTTTTGGTTTTCTCCCATTTGGTTTTCCACATTAAATCTCTTGTGCATTGTGTATGATTTTTATGTGATGGTTTTATGTGATAATGAATGATATTGTTAATGGTTAATGTTACATGTTAAAAGTGGTAAAAAGTTCCCAATACTGATTCACCCCTGCTCTTAATATTGTTGAATATTCCAACATTTTAAGTTGTTTAAAAGATTTAGTTGCCTATGGAGTCCAAGAAAATGCTTCCTTGTTCAATAATGTTGTTAAAGGTTTTGTTATTCTTCCATATTTCCAAACAAACTTGCGATAGTAACTTGTTAAACCTAAGAATCCTCTAAGATTATTCAAGTATTTGGGAATCGACCAATCCATCATAGTTTTGATTTTATTTAGGGTCTATCTTGACACCTTCATGAGATACAGTATAACCCAAATGCTCTACCTCTTTTACCCCAAAGAAACACTTGGAATATTTTGCTTATAGTTGTTGCTCCTTTGGTAGTTGTAGCACCTTGTAAACATGCTAAACATGTTCTTCCCAAGATTTTCTATAGATTACTATATCATCAAAAAATATTAACACAAATATTCTAGGGAAGGGCTTGAAATGGGATTCATCTAAACTTGAAATGTGGAAGGTGCATTTCTAAGGCCAAAATCCATGACCATAAATTCACAATGACCTTCATGAGTTATGAATGTTGTTTTAGGGATGTCTTCTTCCTTCATTCTAATATGATGATAACATTAATAGATATCCAACTTTGTGAAGTATGTTACTCCATGTAGTTCATATAATAATTCATCAATGGTAGTAATGGGAAACATATCTTTAATGGTGATCTTGCTAAGCTCTTTATAATATGGATGCATATGTCATGAGCCCTCCTTCTTGTGTACCATTACCATTGGTGCAGAGTAAGAACTTTGGCTTGGCCTAATTATGCTAGCCTCTAGCATTTCTTCAATCATACACTCAATTTCACTTTTCTGTCCATAGTGGTATATATAAGATTTAACATTAGGAGGAACACTTCCTGGAATCAAGTGAATAGCATGATCAAAATATCAAGTAGGTGGAAGACCTTTTGGAATATATTCAAATACCTTGGAGTGCTATCAATGACCCTTTGCAGATCCATGGGAATAGGAGGGGTAGATGTTTGAATATCCAGTGAACATAATTACTCAATTACACCTTGATGTATTGTTTTAACCAATGGTGTCATACCATTAGAGCTTATCACCTAGTTGTCTTCCATATGATACCACTTAATTCAATTTTTTTTCCTTCCATGAAAATTTCATGAAAAGTTCTTGAAAATTAAAATCCATTGTTTCCAATGATTGTAATCATTGAAAACCTAAGACAACATCAACACCACCCATTGGGATAACAATCATTGGAATATTCAATACATATTCTCCTATAGTAAGATTGATATTATGGCATGTCCCTAAGCAATTGATCGTTCCTCCATCTGTAAGCATTACTTGAAAAACTGGTGTTGGATATACAAAGCAATTGAGATCTTTGGATAGTTTACAATGAATGAAATTATGAGTACAACCAAGATCAATCAACACTGTTACCTTTTTCTTTTTTATATATCCTTCGATCTTGAGAGTTTAGGGAGTGCTCATTCCAGAAAATGCATGACAAGATATGGTGGGAGTAATCTCTTATGTTTCTTCAGCTCGAGATGGTTCATGTTCTTTTGCTTCTTCCTCTTCACAATTTATGTAGAATAATTTATTCTCACCACACTTATGTCCCTTACTATACTTTTTGTCACAATTAAAGAATTGACCTTTTGTTCCGATTTCAACTAGTAGTTTGGGTATCAACCTTTGAGGTGAGTTAGAAGAAGGAACATTAATCTCTCTATATGTGTAAGAAGTGGTCATTTTAATAGCCATCACCATATTTTTACTTTCAACCTTGCTTTCCACCATGAAATCCATTTCTAAGGATGTTGGTTCAAAGAGGCACATCTCATGTTGGATGTTATCCCTTAAGGTTTTGTTGGCACCTAAAATTGGTCCAAACGTTACTGTAAGGGAAGAGATATGATCCAAGAACTTCATAAAATCCCCTCACGAATCTTCCTATTTCCAAGTCGTTAGGGATAATGACTATCGATGGATTTAAGACTCTGTTAGCTTAGGGTTTTTCTCTTCAAAAGAGAGTTATAATTTATGTGCATGTTTATTATCAATGACTCTATAGGGAATAGGTTTAATAAGGTAAATTAGGTTAAAGGATCGTAGCAGGGAAACCTACTAGGAGATTGATAAAAATAAAAGGTTAAAAAAACAAGATTTAGGTTAGAATTAATATGTCACCATGCCAAAGAATTCCCAAAGAAAAATCAAGCATAAAACATATGAACAAATTTCATGTGAATTAGTAGCATAAGTTATTTATAACATAAAAATATAAAATAATGTTAAAATTCAAGAATCATTAATGTATGAATCAATGAAAAAATAATCCAATGGAGGACACAAAATAACAAAGAACACTTTTATTGATAATCACTCAATCATCACTTGCAAAACAATTCATCCATCTCACGTTACCGAGTCTGCAAAAAATTGCATACTTGGTTGTAGCAGGTCAAAAATTCATACAACCTTTGGTGCAAGAAATTTCACAAGTCCTTCTCCAGCGAAAAGAATCCACCCCTGTATGAGATATAAGGTTTTCATTAAATGCAATTATAGATCCATGAAATCGGGAGATAATATAGGACTAACAAATTCATCACTATCACTTATACTACCCATAATTGGAAACAAAGTCTTTCCACTTGGAATAATCGTCCCACGTTTCTGAGATGTATGGATAGTTGGAATGCCCCGAATGAACTTGACTCTTTACACAAGAAATACCTAATCTTATTGAAGTGGATTTTCGACCAACTATCTAGAAACCTTTGTAAACTAACTTAAAGTTGAGTTGGAGTTGTTATAAATAGTCTGAATGAAGAGATACCTATCTGAGATATATTTCGGATTGTAGGGACTAAATGATCTCTTTGTTCTTCTACTTCAGCATGCTTCAAGTTAGTTGGGTATGCATCAGCTAACTCATTGAAAGTTGGCATGCCCAATATTTATCTTTAATCGTTTGTTAACATCTACTTCCTAGCACAGATTTTATGTCATTTCATGATTATATGATCAACGTTGAGTCGGATAAGAAACCAAAGTTAGGATCTCTTAATTTTAAATTCTCAATTGGAGATTTGGACCTAGTTCTTTTTTCCATGACTCTCTCTTTGTAATCCTATGAAGAAATAAAACGACATAAGCTCACAAAATTTGTTATAGGTTTGAAGGAGCTAATGAAAATAGTATAATACCTACCAAAACCGAAATTGTATCTCTAGAAAACTATGTACCAACTTACTTGCAAGATGAATGCTCTGCATAAATGTGATGAAGGATTCAAACTCAGTTTAGATTAAGGTAGATTTGGGGATTTTTGAGCTATTTAAAGTGTTCAAATTGTTTCGTTTAAACCATTAATTCAATGCATGTTCGTACGCGTAACACATCAAATTTGGATTTCAAAAGCTTTTTTAGAAGTAAGACCCGAAACACTGGAGTCGAAAGTTGGAGCGAAGGTTATTATACCTGCCTCAGCAGGTATATTGTAATCGATTGCAAGTCAACTTGGGTTGACTCACCTATTAGTTCAAAGGTACATAAAAATTAAAATGTTGTTTATAATGTTTAACTTTATAATTTTATAAATAATAATTTTTAATTATAATAAAAATGTATTTATTTGTGTTGTAATTGGCCAATCACAAATGATGTCAGCTTTGGAATTTGGTATCTGGTTTTCAGATGACAAGTGGCAACTATGACATCAAGATAAGTACAAGTGTGGGTCAATTCATTATTAATTAAATTTCAAGAACGCAATGCATGGATAACTGAATCATTGTTGCCATGCGCATAACAGTTTTGAAATTGCCACATAAATGTTCCCTTTATACTTATCTGGACACCAATTTAGCCAATATTTCATCGACGAGTATGTTTTCTTCATACTTATCTTCACCAATCCTGAATAATTTAACTGTCAGCTTCTCTGATCTGCCAAATTGCTTCCAAATGATCCTTTACATTACGTATCAGACTTTGATTCTAACACTTATGCCGAAATATAGATTTGCTAAATTTAGATAACGCTTTTGATCCCAATCCTGTATTGCCCCTCTACTTATATATTTGATCAACCATCCCACAAATGTATTCAATTCTCGGTTTCGGAGAAACAAACAAACCATAGAACCCAAAAGATTCAACAAAATCGCTGATGGATTATACACAGAAGAAGCCTACCAAAACCACCTATGAATTCCCCGAGGGCGTGAGAATAAGGGGGCGCATTGAAGACGGGTATGAGAAAATCCTCACGAAAGAGGCTCTGCAATTCATGGCAGATCTACAGAGAAAGTTTGGAGACCGTGTGAGTTATAACATGGCTTGCAGGAAGGAGCAGCAAGCCAGATACAATAAAGGTGAGCTCCCTGGATTCGATCCCTCGACCAAAGCCATCCGGGAAGGAGATTGGACTTGCACTGCTACTCCTAAGGTGGTGGCTGATCGGAGAGTTAAAATCACTGGCCCTGTGGAGAGAAAGATGATCATTAATGCTCTTAATTCGGGGGCAAAGTCTTCATGGTAAGTTAAGATGCACTGCAAAATTTGTTCACAGTTCAATGGCTTCAATTGGTTTTATTTCAGAAAAATAAATGCAAATATATCTAAAATATTGAAATAACTGAATTTAAAAATATTGAAATAACTGAATTTACAGTCAACTGCTTCAGTGTAATCTTATTTTAAAATATTGAAATAACTGAATTTACAGTCAACTGCTTCAGTGTAATCTGTCATAAACAACCATCAAATAGCTATGAAACTAACTTCAAAACCAAAAGACCTGAATTGAAATTTAAGGTATTTTCGCAAATTGTTATGAAAATAATTTAGATTTAAAATGTATGTATTTTTTTGGGTTTATGCCTGCATTTTTTAGCTAAATTTCAATAATTTACAGCCAGGCCAGACATAGTGAGTATTTTCATGTCACTTCCCAAAGACCGTGCATTATAATGTACAATATACAATGAATATTCAACTTTGTAGATGTCAATAATAGAACTCCGGATGCGGCCATCTTTTAGTCTTTATTTTGCATATAGGTACCCATAAAAACTGCAGATTGTGGGATCAAATTCTGCAGGAATATTATTATTTTCATTAGTCTTCACACTAAGTCGATGATAAGATAGTCTGTGAGAAGTAGAAAAAATAAGTAAGGGATTTGGAAATAACCCAAAACTTCTCAGTCGCCAGGCCTTTAAAGGCGTTTATCAAATTCCGTATTCTTATGGCAATTCTTACATTGGCTAAACTTGTGCATTTCTAAATATTACATAGCAAAGCATCTTTTAAATATAAACATTTAATTTGCTTAAACCAAACCAAAATCTTAGCATCAACCTCTCATTATACCAATTGCATTAAGACACTTATAAACTAAGCAAGTCACTACCACCTTTAATCCTCCAACTTTGTCAACGGTTTTGCTTTGGCTTTCTAATTTTCCTTCTATATTTATCTTCTTTAATAGTTAATTATATTTTGGCCCTCTAATTTCTCTTCTATAGTTATCCTTATTGGCCAATTCTGATGTCCTTTTCTATTTAGGTGACCTTTTCTATTTTCCACTTCTGGCCTTTCCTTCTTAAATTCCCTCGTATAAGGCACTAAATAATCTTTGAATGATAAAGTCTCCGCTAAAAATGATAGAATGTTTGAAAAGTTACACCATTCCTTTGTAAAACTACCTACCATAATAACATAATTGCCACCCATCATAGTTTTACTATGTTTATAAAGTACACTCAGTTAAAATACATAATGGTAATAAAATAGTGTGATCATTTTGCAAAGTTACAACGAGGGGAGAGGGGTCATTATTTTGGCGTTCAATAGTTATAACGGGAGTTGTCGGGGTGGACCTGTTAAGCTAGTTTTCCACAAGCTATTAAAAAATAAATCTAATTATTAAATTAATAATTTATAAAGAGAAAAGAGAAAAGAGAAAAGTTAGAATTAGGGGTGAGGGGCCATTATTTGGGTGTTTAATAGTTATGAGGGGAGTTGTCAGTATGGGCCGGTTAAGTTAGTTTTCAACTATCTATTATTAAAAAATATCTTATTATCAAATTAATAATAAAATATCTCATTATTAATTATTAAATTAATAATTTGATAGTGTTTATTAAAATGTTCATCTTGAAGCTTATTTTGTATGAGAGATATAGTACAAAAGTCTCACCAAATAGAACCATGCATAAGGGTCTCTTCCATTCATTAAATCTCTCATCCCACAAAGATGTATATAGGCTTTTAAATGAATTACATAAAATTCCATCCCTTCCTTAACTAAATATTTTGTTAACCATATAAAGAAGCAATAAAATCTTATAGCTTATATCTCTCATCCCACAAAGATGTATACAGGCTTCGAATGAATTAAAATTTCATCACTTCTTTAACTAAATATTTAGTTAACACTATAAAGTAGCAATAAAATATTATAGGTCTCATAAGTGAATATTTGGTTAACCGTTGTAAAGACTCTTTAATGTTAATTGAATTTCCAAACTCTGTCTAATTTAATTTAATGTTAGTACTCCTTGGCACGTACTACCTTAACTCGTCAAGTAATTCTATATTCTTTCTCAGGCAAGCAGTTCAAAGGGTAAATTGTGCCTGGGCTGAATCTGCCATTGAAAGATCAAGATCTGAGAAGATATAGCGTGTTCTATACGTAATTATAAAAAATCGTGCATTATAAACATATAAAAACAGGAATCTGCAGGACATTGATACATCCTACTGCATATTCGTGAAAGGTTTCCACCTCATTCGTAACGAGGACACGAAATCTGTTGTTCAGGAAAACTCCTCTTTCCGTGCATAATATTTTTTGTGCATATACATAATTAATATTTTATATTTTTCGGCTGCAATTTGTACGTACTTGCACTTGCATATATTTATGGCTATTGACGTTGATCAGATTTTTGCACGCACATTATGCCCTGGCATTTGGTCTTCTTGTGAGAGGGGGAACCCGGGGGACAACACAATTGTCTAAGATTCCTAGCAATCAATGTTTATGAAGTGTTGGCTGTATTTAATTAATCCGGCAGTTACCACGATCCCATATAACAACAGCGACCTTGATCGAGTAAGCGATCATGGCACATCAAGATATTTTTTTCAAACCACAATTTTAGGATATTTTTTTTAAAGCTCCAGGATTTGCAAACCACAATTTTAAGATATTTTTTTTAAAGCTCCAGGATTTGCACATTAGGATATTTTTTTTAAACTACAATTTTAGGAAAGAAAATTTTAAAGCACCATTTTAAAGGCAATATTCTCAACATTAATGAGTGTCTATGTTGAGATAAAACATGTATAGTTTATTTATTTCAAAATTTGAACTTGTTTCTTTTGTTTTAATTAAAGTAACTTTTGAATTTTGATAACATTTATAACACAATCAATAATATTTTT